>JAWNPA010000039.1:11645000-12017500 GCA_035045345.1 Drosophila hamatofila | reverse complement strand
TGAGTGCTGCAGCAGCTATGTGTGTGTGTATGTGTATGTTTATGTGTGTGTGCTTAAAGTGTATTTGAAATTCGGCATTTGTGGCAGGGCCTGGTCAAAACCTGGTCAGCAACATGCGTCAAGGTCAAGTTGTTGTTGTTGTTGCTGCTGCCGTTGTTGTTGCTGTTTTTCAAAGTTTGTTTGGCGGCACTTTTTATTGTTCCCAACAGCAGCAACAACAACAACAACAGCAACAGCTGAAACTGCGATACGCACACACACACACACACACACACAGAAACACGCACAGGAAATAAATCAAGTTTGGCTTTTGGTCAAATCTCGAGTTGCTGTTGTTGTTGTTGTTGCTGCTGCTGCGTTCATTGACAACAACAAATATTTGACTTTTGACAGCTAATGGGCACAGTTGATGGCCAACAATTGGCTCAACTCAACTCATTGGCCATGTTAGCGGCCAGAGGCGTGGCAGCAGCCAAAAAGGGCGTTCAAGCGTCAAGCTGTCTGTTTAAAGTGACTTAAAGAGCTACGCACACACACACACACACACACACACACACACACACACACAAAGACTTACCCATCTCTAGACATGTGTATTTAATGCATAAGCAAGAGAACTTACCTGAAAGAAAAAAACAAAAAACAAAGCAGAATGAGAAAAAAGATCAGTTTAAGCGACAAAAATATTTTAGAAAGAAGGCAAAAGTTGTTGCTAATTGAATTATTAATGCATAAATCAATGCAAAATGAGCGAATCGATGCTGATCATGATGCTGACGATGATGATGTTTATTAACATAATGATGCTTCAATAATGATACAACCAAACAGGTTCTCAGCGCTTAGCCAAAAGATCGAAAGCGTTTTTATTTGGCCAACGACTACAAAGCTATTCAGTTCATATACATATATACATAGATATATACATATATATGTATGTATATAGGTATCTATATATGGATCTATACATATAGATATGTTCATTTGTCTGCCAGGAAGTACAATTAAAAAACCATCAATCAATTGCTTTGAAGACTATCTGAAGCAGCTCAAGAGCTCGTTACTACCGAACAATGTTTTAACAGCTTCTGAAAATTGATTTAGCAAGCCAAGTTTTTTGGATAAAAAATGTCTTTCAGCCACTTTGGTTATTCGATAAGCTTATTGTCTTCACAAATATGTAGAGCTGCGAAACAATAATGGGAGACAGTGGCATGCCAAAGCTTAAATAAGCTTATGAGTTAAAGGAGCGCCTGTTTCTACGGAAGCCATTGTAGATGATAATCGGAATATGGAATTTTGATTAAGATAACTTGAAGATACATATATAATATATGTATATAGATATAGGTGCTATAATATTGTAGATAGAAATAATAATATTTACTATATATGTATATACATAATATACATTTAATGTAATAGATACAATTCTTCAAGCATATGCACAATATATATAGTTTGCACATCATATCCAAATGATCTATTATACCAAATATATATCGATGCCCAATTTCTATAAAACATCTCTAAAATATCACATCAAACTAATATATAATAATGTTAATAAGCATATCAAAAAGAGCAATTATATAATATATTATAACTATCTGATATATATCTGACTTTTGATCTGATGAGATTTGCTTCATATACATATGTTTTAGAAAGACATTTCCAACTATTTTTAGAGATGTATATAGAGAATATATGTATAAGTATATATGTGATATTATATAGCTGATAATATTATTAATTGTACAAGTGTGAAAATAATAATTGCTGATCACTAATCAAATGCTATTCTCATACAAAAAATATAATATATCGATGTAATATAATGTTTGACTTAATGAAAATTTCCAGACAAGTTTCTATGGAAAACCTATTGAATATAATAGATGTAATATAGCTTTCGACTTAATACAAATTTCCAGACAAGTTTCCAGGAAAGACATATTGAATCATATATAAGCAATCAGCCTTTAATCGTTTTAATCTTGTATACATGATATATGATATATGATACAACCATTCAGATATTTGGGATTAAGTAAAGTTAAAGATACCATGATGAATACATCCGCAAATGCCCATTTACTATCATAGTATTAATACATAAAACTATAGATCGAATATGTATATATACATATATGTGCATTATATATACACAGTATATATGTAAGATTTAAAATTTCATGGTCAACATAATTTGAAAGCCAAAAAAACATTGACCAATTGATAGAGCTCAAGATCCAATCAGTTAACTTTTAAATACTCCATAAACGACACAATTTTATAGGAATGATTTTTGTATTGTAAACAATTTCATACTATATGATATTTGATTTCAAAAAAGTTTTAATAAAATTCATTTATTTTATTTGTATTTCTGAGAAATAAAAAGAGTTTGGGATTTGATAATAAAATAAAGTTATATGGAATATCTATTCACATACATGAAATAGAAGGAAATCTGATAGAATACTGAATACAGTTATTCATATCCATAAAATATGTGAAAGTAAGCAGAGCTCAACAGTTCGTATTGCTAACTGTTAGTTATAGTTCGTGTTGTATCTGTTTATCGTGCCATGATGTCAGCTGTTGTATGGATATTTGTTTGCCCGATGTTTAGTATTCTTTTTGTTTCTAGAATCAGCTCTATTTGATCTATCGTCAAGTCACGCCACTCGCTCACTGCAAATCTGCAAACGGAGAGAAGCTAATGAACTTGCTGTGTCTCGAATTCAAAGTGCTGACTGCAAAGCGAATTGCATTTGACACCTTTTCATGTCGAGTCAAGTCGGAGCTGGAGTCGATCGTGAATACAGCCATGAATTAAATTATATTTCTATACAAATATGTATATATATATATATATATATATATACTTATATATATATATCGTATATATTGGATCGAAATACAGACAGAGCGCATTGCTGTGAGCTTAGTCAGCGCGCACGAGTCAATTTCTAGATTGACCACAAGCTATCAAATACTCGTATATGACCAGCACCACCTGAGCCAGCACCACCAAGAGGCCAACGAAATATTCCTCCCGAATGGCCAAGTGATAAGGTAAACTACTAATACTACTAGTTCCGAAGAGCCGTGCGTAATCATAAATTGTCTAGCGACTCGTTAAGCGCTTAATAAGCCAAACCGGTTGCCCGAACCCAAAGCAACCCGAAAATAAACGATATATATACATACATATATATGTATATATATATATATATATATATATATATATATATATATATATATATATATATATATATGTATATATATGTATATCAAAGAAAATGGGGATTGAGTGTGGACGAACATTAAATACCCCGGCAGACAAAGAGCTTAGCACAAACCTCATTTCCAAATTGATATCGATTCCCAAAAACTTTAGATTCCATTTCGAATCTTTCAAGAAATCAAGTTGAATTTATAAAACGCTATAAGCACTATATAAAATACTATTATTATTTATTATTATTTAGAGTACTTCATTTTGATAGAGATAGCTTAATGAAGAGAAAACTTATTAGCTCAACGATCAATTCCCACTATGAGATTACATAAAAAAAAGATTACATAATATAGTATATTCGAAAATTGAGGGTATCGATATGTAATTATGATTAGTATCAAGAGTCAAGTGGTTTTGCTTATCTGATCAGTTACCATATTGACTTGTATAATTACAGAAGGCTTGAATAGATCTTATTGCTATATCATTTAAGCACACTTCGTTATTAAGGAAATAATTTTTTGAAAGCAAATTCCATTCATATATTGCTGTTTTTTTATACAAAATATATTTGAATACCAAAGGTTTTAAGATTACAAATTAAAATCGGAATCAAAAGCGTGCGGTTAATAGGGGGCCGACTTAATGCATGCAAATGTCAACAAATATGCATTAAATTAAGATTCATCAGCTGAAATGTTAACTTAAATGACACACGAACCAAGAAAAACCAGTAAGAGCGGTCCAGGCGGGTGTGCCCGACTAAAAGATACCCCAAAGATACAGCCAAAAATGGGAGAAGCTATACAAGCTGATTTTTATAGAATTCATATATCAATCATATATCAATCATTTCAAAGACAAAGACAAATCTTAAGCGCAATACTCTATATTTCAATGGTTATATGATTGAAGCTTCTGAATAAATGGAAGCGTTTATATGCAGACATATATATATATAAATTCTGGATCAGGTGTCAAATCAAAATCCGTTTAATTCCATTTGCTTAAATGCTTCATATATATTCTTTATGGGGTAGGCAACGCCTCTTTTTTTCCTGTTATTTATATTTTAGCAACATAAATGTTACGTTTTACACTCAATGAAATTCCGATGAAAACTTTAGCTTTGAAATGGCTAAAGAGAACTGATAAAGCAAACGTAATATCACTAGGAGATATATAAATTTAAATTTATTTTATTTAATTCAAAATCTGTAGCTCTTTAAGCTTTAAGCTTGAAGTTTTAATAGAAATATACAAATTATAAGTGAAAAAAGGGGAAACAAATTGTTGATTTTATAAAAGATAGTATAGTTATAGCTATAAATAAAGTGCTCAGTTGGATATATCACTGAAGGGATGGATCAAAATTCAGCTATAAATTCCGTTCTCAAAACATACGAACTTGTTTTATTGTCTTGGATTATTGTCTGCACACCATTTCTCTCAGTGTACAGTTGGAGAAGCACTGAGCCAAAGGCTATCAATGCCGCTGCAACACGTCATGTTTGGACGCTTATCATTAGCTTGGCAACAAAACAAAAAGAAAAGCAAGAAAGAAAAAACAACAACAACAAAATGACATGAGCACATGGGACAACAACAACAGCAATAAGGAAACTATGCCAGCGATAGATGTGCGTATAGAGGTGTGACTGTGTGTATGTGCGTGTGTGTGTGTATGTGTGTGAGTGTATGTGTGTGAGTGTGCGTGCTCTATTAGTTAGTTATATCTTATCTGCAATTGGCTGGCAATGCTCAGCTATGCGCTTTCCTTTGCCACAACTATGTGTGTGAAGTGCTTTACATTTTTCACTTAATTGATACGACAAAAACAACACAACTAATAGAACAACAACAACAGCAACAAACTAATATTACAGCAACAACGACAGCAGCAACAGATGACTCAGCAACAAACTTCTTTTTTTTTTTTTTTTGAAACATGCCTAAGCTGGCAACACAGCAAATATTTATTTAAACAAAATGTACATAAATTGACATCAGAAACTATTAAAGAAAATCGAATAGTATTTTATGCTATGGTATTTTATGCTATGGGTATGGTGTCTATCGGCAATGAGATACAATTTGTAGCAATTTGTAAAACATCGTTTATATATGAGCGAGATCTCTCACATACAGCTATATATTGATATAAAAGTAGGAATCTATTGTTGAATACATCTCATATGAATTAATTGCTTATTTAATATCAGATATAGATCGTATAGATCTCATAGATCATATTTATAGATCATATATATCATATAGGTCATATGATCATATAGATCGTACATATCATATAGATCATATAGGTCATATTTAACATATAGATCGTATAGATCATATAGAATATATAGATCATAAAAATTATATAGATCACATAGATCATATAGATCATATCAAATAGATCATATAGATCATATATATCATATTGATCATATAGATCATATAGATCATATATATCATATTGATCATATAGATCATATAGAATATATAGATCATAAAAATTATATAGATCACATAGATCATATAGATCATATCAAATAGATCATATAGATTGTATGGAATATGTAGATTATATAGGTCATATAAATCATATAGATCATATAGATCATATAGATTGTATAGATCACATAGATCATATAGATCATATCAAATAGGTCATATAGATTATATAGAATATGTAGATTATATAGGTCATATATATCATATTGATCATATAGATCATATAGATTATATATATCATATTGATCATATAGATCGTATATATCATATAGATCATATAGATCATATAAATCATATAGATCATATAGATCATATAGATTATATAGATCACATAGACCATATAGATCATATCAAATAGCTCATATATATCATATAGATTATATAGAATATGTAGATTATATAGGTCATATAGATCATATAGATCATATAGAGCATATTGTATCATATCATTACGTGTAGACTATTCGGCTATTCGGGTTGATTGTAACAGCTGCTGGCGCTGTGGTTTAGTTTTTATATTTTACATATATATTTTTTATTATAAATTTATGCAACAGCAAATTAATTAATTAGCATAATTATGCATTTGTTGCTGCCTCGTTTGTTTTTCTTTTTTTTTTTTTTTTGCTGTTTTTGTATGGTTTTATGCTTTGTTTACCAAATTAATTGACTACCAAAGACCAAATAACAGCAAATTGCTTAAGTTTTCAATATTTTCTCAAAAATGTTTTTGTTATTGTTACAAAAAAAAAAAAAAATTGATGTAAACTGTTTGGCAATTAAAAGGCGCGCGCGCGTTCGCTCGTTTGACTTCAATTAATTCAAATTGAGCGAACAATTTCCATTTAAATTTGGAACGCTTCAGTTTTTGATAGAATCCGTTGAGACAGCCGTCATGCCCCAGCTCCAGACTCAGCCCCAGCCTCAGCCTCGACCCCTGCCTGCCACAAACTCCAGACATAGAGAGAGATCGCCCCGATAGACGCAACATTTTTGACTGAAGTCTGGCATTTGTTTTAATTTTCCACGAAAAGCGATATTGGGAGATTTATAAAGCGATTATAAATTGGCGCATATATAAATATATATACATATATGTATATATATTGTTAAATATATATATATATATACAGTAGAGTGAAGAGCTGCAGCTGTTGATGTCACCCCCAGACGCAGCTGGTGGCAAGGCCACACCCAATTCCTCGATCCCAGTCCCAACCCAAAACAAATTTTTTGATCATATCACAAGTCAAAATATAATAAAAAATAGCATATAATAAATGGCAGCTGCATCGATTGTGATTTATGTTTTGGGGGGCATTTACATTAGCTCAATTCCATAATTGGATATTAATTGTTTCACTTGAAGGAAAACAAGCACAAATAACTTTTTCTTCACTCCAATTACATCAATTGAAACACTTTTTGGGCTGTCTACAGTCTGGAGAGGTATCATTAACATTCTGGAAAAGAAACTAACGGAAATACCAACATTAAAGCTTTAACAGAGTTGCCTGTTACCTCATAGGCCGTTAGCAGAAAGTGTAAACAGAGACTGTTATTAATGACTATGTTAAGTGAGCTTCATAAATCAAGCGAAATATCAACATAATCAAATAAATTGAGTTTGATATGCGATTTCGATAGAAACTAAGGAACATCTCATGACAACACACCTCGGCTAGAGAGTAACATGGCCTAGCCATTAAATTTGTGACAGACCAATTGATATATATCCACGTAAAAGCCATTCTGACTTATTATTATCTCTCGAGTATGTCATGTTCTGCCCGGCCTATGAACAAGTTCCGAAAGAATGCGCTGAACACGAAATCCAGATAAGTTTCTATAGATAAAAGAAGCTAACGCTCAGCCAAACACGCGTAGATCTATAAATAGACCTGGAAAGCAATCAAAAATTGCGATTGAGAACAGAAAAAGTTCTAGAACCAGTTCTATCTATCGGCAGGCGAATCAAGCAATGAGAAAAACTATCTACTAAAATATATATCAGTTCAAGTCATTGCATACAAACTGCTTAGATTATCATCATCATCCTGCTAACGATAATGATGGAGATAATGTGAATGAAATGAGATTCACGATGCAAATCTGAATGCAACTTATTTGCCTAGAGCTGGGCTAAATGTGCAAATCTGTTGATATTGAATGCATTTAAAAGCGCTTTTTATAGCTAATTGCATTTTGTGTAAATGTTTATGGCAAATAGTTCTACGAAATGGCAATTTTTTGTTGCCTCTTTAAATACCCTGTACACATTGTATGTCCGCAAAAGGCTATACGGAACCTAAATATATATCAAATTATCAGATTTTATTTTAATATGTAGAAGCTAGCAATTGATTTCTCTCCCTCACTTTTTCTATTTCTTTTTTTACTCTCTCAATCTCATGTTCTTTAAGATTCTTTTTCAGTTTCTTTTCCAAATTCTGTTTCAGTTTCTCCTTCTTTTTCTTTGTCTGCCTTTAATTTTTCGTCTTCTTCTTCTTCTTCTTCTGTTTTCTTTTTCATTCTCTTTCCCTTACTCTTTTTCTTTCTCCTTTTCTGTTTGCTGTCAGTCCCACTTTCTCTTTCTCTTTGAATCTCAGTCTAAGTTCCTCTTTCTCTTTTAGTTTTATTTTCTCTTTATCTCCCTCTCTTTTCTCTCTCTCTCTCTCTCTCTCTCTCTCTTTCTCTCTCTCTCTCTGAAAAGTCTTTAGAGTAGTATTCAATTATCTGATTCTCTGAAATTAGGACTAATTCGTTATCTTTTCTTCAATTGAAATTTTCGATTAAACAGGGTATTCACTAGTCGAGCACTTGCACTTAGTCATTCTACAACTTTAGTTAATTACATTGGCAGACAGAGAGGCAGACAGATAGACAGATAGATAGCCAGCTAGATGGATAGATGGACAGGCACCCACTCAACGTATATGAGACTCATCCATTTCTGCATTTTGTAATAACTAACAAAATTGCGACATTCTTTCTCATAGGCAAAAATAGGAGGAGGAGGAGGAAGGGCAAGAGGAAGAGTGGGTACCCTCATTTGTTTTCATTTATTTTTTCTTTATTTTTGTTTTCTATTTTGAAGATTTACGCAATGCAAAAGCCAAACAATTATTATTCATCTAAGTTGAAAAGACCCTGTAAGTGAATGTGAGTGTGTATGAGTATGTAAGTGTGTGTGTGTGTGTGTGAGTGGCACACTCATTGTTGCAGACGTGCCAGACAAATATTGAGTTACAAAAATAATAACAACAACAACAGAAACAAGCAAAACATCGAGAACAAAAAGAAACATTTTTTTATTTATTATTTTCATTTTTTTTTTTTCATACGTTGGCTTACACTATTTGTAACCACTGTGCAATCAACGCCGGCGCCCGATACCCGTACCCCATTTTTGTTTTGTTTAGTCTATGGCAATACGACATTGGGCAAAGCAAATACATAGAATTGTGTATAGCAATTGGATCATACCCTGGGATCCCGGCATGAATGTGCTTTCCATGGAAAACCAGCCAAAAGATACTTTTGTATCTGTATCCGTGGCTGTAGCTGTAGCTATTGCTGTGTCTATGTTTAGATGCAAATGCAATTCGATATGTTCGCGTGTTCTAGCAGCCAGTCTCGCAGCAATCAGCTTTCAGTTCAAGGCAACAGCATATCTTGGTTAAATTCGATAAGCACGATAAGCAGCCGAACAAATCGCGCGTTACGTAACTGATAAATGCGCGTTACGTCACACGTTGACGTAAGGTCCTGGCATAGAGCTGACTTTTGGCCAGAAATGACGCCAGCATTTGCTTATGCACAGCAATATCTAGGTCGCATGATTGCCAATCTTTTGATAGCAAAGGTTTTGTTTTTTGTTTTTTATTAGATTTTAACCAAACGTTCTTTATCTTCGTGTTAAAGTTCATGTTAAGCTGTGTGCTGTGTGTAATAATGAGGATCATTATGAATATGTTTATATCCATGCATATATCTTTCACGCTCAAATTCAATGTTAATGTTAAAGTTTATGTTAAGTTCAATTGTATTTCATTGAAGAATTGCCTATGAATGTTATTTATCTGCATGTTAAAGCTCATGTTAAGCTATGTGCTGGTTATAATCAAACAAGTTATGAATGTCTTTATGTACACATATTTTTAGTTCAAATTGTATTTCAATGTTCGTGTTAAAGCTCATGTTAAGCCCAATTGTATTTAATTGAAGAATTGCTTTTGAAATCTTTTAAGTTTACACAGCTGGCAATCAGTTAATTTTTTGTTGCTGTCAGCTTTCTGTTGTCTCAATTGGCTTTTACTGCTGCTGTCAAAGCTTTTGTTAAGTCTCATTGCATTTATTAAGTAGACTATCAATTGCCAGAATTTTTATAGCTGACACTTAAAGCCGAAAGAGTTGGATTTGTTTTTCCATCACTTTAACCTCATGTTAAGGCTTTTTGCATTTTATAGTCGCATTTCAATTGACTGAAATATTCAGCACTTAATGAATGCGAAATATATTGGAGATCCAGCGGAAAGTGTTTGTTAACTTTGACATAGCTATAAAACGGCTATCAAATGTGCATGTCAGCACAAACATTAACTGTTTATTGTCTTGATAACTCGCTAGCAATTGGCTGCAGCCAGCAATTGACATGTAGTTGCTAGCTCTTAGAAATATGGGACAATAAATAGCAATAGATTTAACAGCTTGTTAAATATGGGTGGGGGGCGAATTTGAACAGAAGTATCTATTGCTCATAGTTGATATTAGCTCTAGCAGTGCTTGTCAACTTATTGATAAAGCGACATCTAGTCAAATATTTACTGACCTCCACTCAATCGATCACAATCGAGCTAAAGTGTTGGCCTTGTTCTTATCATTTTATTTAATTATTGGTTAGCATTTGACTAACGCTCCACGACCGCAAACAGGAAGAGTTAGGAAGTGCATGTTAGGGCATTACACGTTCGTATTTAACATTAACATTTAACAAACACACAAACACACACAGACATTAAGTTTTTTTGATGCGTTTGCATGTTTCTTGTCGCTGAATTTTGTTGTATCTGTTTTATCTGTCGCAGCGTGTGTGTTGGCCATCTATTTATAGATGTTTGCTTCAGACTTGGCTATTACAAAATGCATATAACTGTTGCCTATTCATTGGTGCTCTTCATCATGTTGTTGTTGTTGTCAGTTGTTGGACGTTGGCCAGCTGTTGGACTGGCACGCCTTAGCCCCTGCCCTGCCCTGCCCTGCCCAGACTCCGATTCGACTTCTTCCCGTTTTGGTAGGAAGGGCAACTGGCTGACTAATTGTTGATGTGACGCTACTCGATCGTTCGCTTCTCGCTTCACGCTTCTCACCTCTTGCTGTTGCTCCCAGCTTTTTTCGAATGTTTCGCATCGTTCACATCGCTTCTCTCTGTCTCTTGAATGTTCTCACTGCCCGCTTCTTGCTTAGCTTCTTTATCACTTTTTGCCACTCTCCCATAGGATCTCTAACTACTCTTTCCTCTTTTCCCTAGAAAACTGTCACTTCTCGTTTCTCGCCTCTTGCAGGAAGAAATCTCTCTCTCTCTCTTTCTCTCTGTCTCTCTCTATTTCTCTCTTTCTCTGTATCTCTCTATATCTATATCTCTTTATCTATCTCTCTCTATCTTTCTCCCTTGCTCTCTCTCTCTCTCTCTCTATCTCTCCCTATCTCTCTCTCTCTCTCTCTCTCTCTCTCTCTCTCTCTCTCTCTCTCTCTCTCTCTCTCTCTCTATATCTCTCTATCTCTATATCTCTATCTCTCTATATCTATTTTTTTATCTCTCTATCTCTATCTCAATTTGCTTCTCTCTTTTAGCCTCACGGCTAAGTGTCATATCTCCTTATATCTCGTTTGGCTCTCCTCTCTCCTTTTCTCTTCTCAGTTTTCTCTTTCCTTTCCTTTTCTCTCCTCTCTTACCCCTTCGCCCTCCTTATATCCCTCTGGTCATTTCGTTCTCTTCACCCATCTCATCGCTTCTCTCTTCTCACTTCTCACACCTTACTTCTCTCTCTCTCTCTCCCCGCTCCACGTTTCTCACCCTCATAGCTGTCAAATGTAATGCACGCAAGGCGAAAGAGCCAACCGCTGTCAATAGCCAAAGCCAACACACTTTGCGCTATCTACGGCTATCTAAGGCATAGGGGGCTTGCCCCCTTGGGGGGCTGGTGTATTAGGTTTAGTTATTTGCTTAAATCTAATGCATGCGCCAATTGTTGCTGTTGCTGTTGAACTTGAGCTCAAGTGTCGAATGTTTGGCAGTAGCAACTGTTGCCGCTGGGATCGAGACACGAACAGCAACAGTTGCTCCTGCTGCTGCTGGATTCCACAGAAAGTTGCAAGAGATCGCACACGCCGAGCAATATATATAACTATATGGCTATCGGGCGATATATGTGGCAACACATGGGCTGCGCTGTGTGGTAACATCTTGCGTCCATATGTTGTGAAAACAAACAATTGAGACAGCAACTACAACTACAACAACAACAGCAACAACAACATGCGAAAGAAAGCAGCCAAATGAAATGTATCTCAAGAATTGATTTGCTCAGCGCAAAAAACAAAACAAAAAGAGTACAAAATTTCTGTGTATAAAAAAACATAAAACGAAACGAAACAAAATGAAAGCAAGCTCTAGCCTGCAAGTTTTGTGGCAACTGTTTGCTGTCGTTGCAAATATTTTGACAGGCAGACAGCGAGATGGACGGACGGACAGGCACGAAACCTGATGACATGCAGGCCACATCTGTCAGTCGACATATATATAACATATATATCTCTATGTGTATATACATGTCCGTCCGCGTATCTATAGCAGATGCCCAACTAGATACTCTCGCTGACTTGCAGATACATTTGTATCTCATGACTGTGATTAGCAGTCTGCAGCTAACTGCTGCCGGCGCCAGCTGCTGCATTTCTTTGTTTTAACTAACGATTGTTAATTGGATTGGTCGCCTGCATAGGCGATGCCTTGAAGCGACATCTAGCGTTCAAGCTGATCATTTCAGGCACGACACCTGTTGGCAAGTAAATGCAATGCAAAATATAATATAGAGATATAGAGATATAGATTGATTTAAACTAAAGTCGAAATCTGAATGCCTGAACTAAGAGCTATGAATTTTTAAAAATTGAGACACAAAAAACACCTTAAGAAGAATGAGGAAAATTGATATAAGCTATTTTTTTATATTTAATTATTAAAATTAATTTATATGACTTCATTTTTAATAGAATTGAAATATCATTTACATCAAAGGATCTAGATTATATATAGACCTATGCATATATATACCTTTCAGTTGATATATAATGTGTACATGTGTATGTATACATATGAATAATTAATACTTTTTATTATCATATAAATTAATTTTAATAATTAATAAGAACTCTATTAAAATAACTCAAAAACAAATTTTTATTTCTTAATTTTCTTCTATAATCATATAAATTAATTTTAATAATTAAAATGCAGTTTTTAAAATATCTCAAAAAAGAATTTTCATATCTTATTTTATTATACACAAATTATAATCGTTTCGATCCCTGGTCTGAACTGTCAGGCTTTTGCGCTCGCATCTGTTAAGCTCGCTAACAGCTTGTTAACTGTTAGCTCATCCTTACTCTGTTATGCTGCTAATGTAATGTAACAGAATAGTTTTTAAGCTGCAGCTGTTAAACTATTTGCATAGCTTGAACCTGTGCGTATGCGTATTTTGTAAACATATTACGCATACGCCGGATGTAACGGCATGCATATATATATCTATATATATATGTATATTTATATGTATATAGATATATGTTTGTGTCTCTATTTGTGTCGCATAACTCTTTGTTGCTGCTCCCATTTGATGGCCTGCTCTTATTTTGCTCTGCTTCTTCTATATTTGTTTTTCCTTTTGCAGAACCGATAAGCCGCCAGTTACAACTATTGGCGTTTTGCTTTTTCTCCCCCCACATATTTTTCACATTTCTTCGTCTGCTTCTTCTTCTTTTTTCGAAATGTTAATTTAAGAAATTATTTCATTGCGAGACGACGACAACGTTGACTTCTTCGACTACATGTCATTAACACGCTGATAAGACGGCTATCAGCCATTAGCTATCAGCTCATTATGATGGCCACTCACACTCACACACACACACACACACACACACACACACACACACACACACACACACACACACACACACACACACACGCACACACTTAGCCATAGATAGAAAAATTAGATGACAATCGAACGCCTTTTATAATTGGCAAAAAAATATTTTATTCAAAGAAACAAAAAAAACCCAAACAGATTAAAATTTCACATTTGTGAAATCGAAATTGGCAACAAAAATAAATTTTTCAAAATAAATTTGAATTTTATTCTGTTTTTGCTTTGATAACCCCGAAAAACACTTGACCCCAGCACTTGGCCCGACAGACGAAATAATTCTTGTTAAATATATTTGTTCTTTTCATCTTTTTTTTTTTTTTTTTTTTCTTTTGAAATTAATTAATTTAAAACAAAAAGTCATAATCCAAAATTGTCGCAATCGAAATCCGGTGTCAGTTCAAAAGATCTATGTACGCTAGGGTAGCCAAAATGCGGTTCTAAAAAGCTGCTTGTGGAACCATAATGAAGCACTAGCTATTGCCCTCTCCCTCTCTGCCTCTCTCCCTCTCTGCCACTCTCCCTGGCTCCTTCTCTCGCACACTCGCTCGCTGATAAGCGGTGCGTGCTGCTTCTTTCGACTTTTTAATGGATCTCATTTTCATTGGTTTTTTATTAATTTGTTACAAGCGAGCAAAGGTCAAACAGCAAAAGGTTTACAAATAAAAAGAAATATATATTTACATACACATATCTATATATATATATATATATATATATATATATATATGTATATGTATTTGTATGTTTGAAACTGTTTCCCCACTGGGGGCCCTCTTTACACATTATTTTTATTTATTTTTTGTTTTTGTTGCTCTTTTTGTTTAATATTTATGTATCTGCGTTGTAAAATAGTTCAAGTTCGTTGTTGTTGTTGTTCGTTTCGTGTTGTGTCATATACATTAAGAAAACTAGATCATGCGAGCTCTCTATATATATAGGTATAAGTGTGAGGATGCTGTACAGAAATGTGAGAAAGATTCTTGATGCTTCTAGCTATATATATATATATTCTCTAGAAATCATATTCATGAGTTAGCCAGATGTTGTCACTATGGCTAGAGGAATGACATTAATATATGATTGTTTCATGAAATCAAAGTGTTTCTATAACCATTACACATTTACAAGTCTCTGGGGTAAAAAATGTAAAAACAATAAAATAGCGCTAATATCATCTTCGAAGCAAAAATATGAGAATATTCTCATCTAAAACGATTTTTAGAGTTCTTAGTTCATATCTACAATTCCCAAATTTTTATATATTATGGCTAATATAATATAGTATTAAAGTTTGTTAGAGCTCACTTGAACTCTGATATCTTCGTGTTTAACCGGTCTGTTAAGCAAGCCTATTAAAATTGAAACTGATTAAGCTTTCAGTTTGTGTTTATGTTATTTAAAATGACATGACTCACAGGATAATTGACTCTGTTAACATTAACATAAATATCAAATTTTGTTACTTTACATTTCCTGCTCTTTAATGCTGTTAGCTTGTTGCCTAGCAACAGTTAACATAGTTTGATCATGCTATGTTAAATGATTAACAGAGCTCTGTTAAGCGCCGCATATTTGTGCTCATGCAATCCTTTGGCATTAAGGTAAGCAATTAGATCGGTTAACCGTTTAGCTCAGCTGTGTTCACTCTCTCTCACTCACTCTCTCTCTCTCTCTCTCTCTCTTTCTCTTCTACTCACCTTGGCATTCAGCAGCGGTACATGGCAGGCGTTCAGAACGAGGACAACGGCAAAGAGGCGCCAGAGCAGCGACAGCGCGTGTCGCTGCCGCAGCGTCGCGGCCGTTTGGGATCCCGTTGATCCCATCGTTTGTGTGTGTTGTGTGCGTGCACGCGTGTGTGTGTGCGGGATATTTGGCAGCTATTCGGTTATTTTGTTTTTTGTTTTTTTTTTTTTTGTTGATTTGAACTATTTAATTGTATTGTGGGCAGTTGAAGGGTTCGTATTCGAGGTGTTGCGTCTGATGCGTTTAGACGTTGTAAATAAATGAAAGAAGTTACGATGTTTATGGCACTGCAAGAGAGAAAAACGAATTTTCAGCAATTGTTTGCTCAGGAACAGGCGAATTCATTTATGTGCTGCATCAGCAGGAAAACAAAATAAAGAATACAAAATAAAGTTGTATGAAAAAAAAAACGGGAGTTTTATGTATGAAACCGAAAGCTGCACTCGCCAAAGCAAAAAGTGCAGCAAGAAAAGAACCAAAAAAAAAACAAAAAAACAACAACTAAAAACTGAAATCAAAACGCGAATTCGCCAGAAAACGCAGAGCGAAAAAAAAAAACAGTTAAAGAAGACGAGCAAGACGAGGAGAATATGGGATAAAATTATGAAGCAGGGCTTAAGCAGAAGCTGTCCCGCAATTTGAAATTCCAGCAGAGCCGAATGCTGAAATTTTGTTCATTCGCTCTCTTTTTTCGCTTCTTTCTTTTCTAGTCTTTTTGACTTTTCCTTGATCTGCGCGAAATTATTCCCTTTCTTTTTGCCTTTTAAATTTCGCGCGCGACGCTTAAAATTATTAATTTTTTTCAACAATTTTTTGTGTTTATTATTTCCATTAATTTAATTTGTTCGGTTTGTTCATAGTTTCGCACTTTGTATGTTTTTCATTCTTTTTTTTTTCTTTTTGTGACTCTGGCAACAGTTAAAAAAAAAAAGGAGAAGAGAAATGAAAGAAGTAGCCAAATGTCACAAAATGTTTAGCGATCTTGCAAAAGGGGCGAGCACGCGTTTGTTTTACGTTATCCTTCGTAGCACTAGAACAAAATTTATATATTTCTTAACACTTGGTTTGAGCACTCTAAAAAAAATATGATTTATTGTCAAAAAATTGCACTTGAACAACGGGAACACGGAACGTGTGTAAAGAACAAGAATAACAATTAAGAGACAGCCTGGCGGCCAGGCGAATCGCAGTCGATGTCGCTGTCGCTGTCGCCGCTGATGTCCGCAGACTTAGGCAAACGCACCGAAAATTGTGCGACCGTCTCGTACAACGGCGCGCAACCGAATGTTAAAATGGAAGAACTTTGAGGCGAACGCCGCTGCACCGTGGAAGAAACGTGCGACACGACCGACACGAGCGCACACGAGCCCGAAGACAAACGAAGCGCTAGCATAAGCGCGTTACTTACACAGACCCAAATATACATATACGCGATGTACCATGGCGCAATATGCGTAAAAAGCCGGCTAAATATTTCTATGAGAACTTCTTTTACTTAAGTGTAACTTCCGTAAGTGGTGAAATTATAAATATAATTCTAGCTATTATAAATATATACATAAAACGATGATATTTAATAAAACTGCCAAAAAATACATATATATATAATTAAACAGACTATATGCGAATTGAACAATGTGCATTATGTTGTAAGCGATGCCTGCAATTTTTGTTGATTGGCGAGCATGTGCGATTCGTACCACTTCTTTGCGATGCGTGTCGTCGTGTCGTGGGTGGCTTTGGTCGAGTGGCTCCGTCGACGTCGCTGCAAAATGTTTATCACGCAGCGCGCTTGTGCAACTGGCTCTCTTCATATTTATCGGCAACAGGATGCAAAGCTGATGCTCTGCACTAAATTCGCCTTATGGCGAAATGAGCGAAAAAGTGTGTGAGAGAGCTGATGGTGGCTGATTGGTCGTGGAGGGAATTGAGAGGTGGAGACGAAGGCGCTGCAGTCGTTGCCTAGAGGGCCTGGGCGCAACTTTATCGCTGTCAACTTGAGCGGCCAGCGCACATTTAACTGGCACAAATGCAACAACAAATGCTACGAATGCTACGCCGCTGCCGAAGCGACGCGACGTCTGTGCAGCGCTGCTGCTGCAGCTCTGTAGGTCAACTGATAAATTGGCGTGAAGAGACCAATACTAACCGAAAAGGCAATCCAAATGCAGCACCCACTGATGCAGCGCATATGTGTACATGCCCATGTGTACACATGTATGCATGTATGCACGTGTGTATGTGTGCATGTTTTGTGTGCTTGAGTGTAGATTTGTTATTTGTCTTATGGTCGCTAGATGGCGCTGCTTGCATTTGCTATTAGTGCAGTTCTTTTTGTTTCGCGTCTCCTTTTCAACACTTTTTGTGTTCAGCTCTCAAGTTGTTTGCATTTCGAACAAACGAGTTTATCGTACGGACTTTTGAATACCTCTTACTTACCTTACTTGAGCTAAATTTATTTTTTATTGGTTAAATTAATACATTTTAATATTTTATATTATTTTTATATTAAATAAATAGATATATGTACATTTTATTATGTTTATTCACTGTTTATAGTTAAGCACAAATATGCCATCTTTGCTCAACAAATGCGAGGTATTTGAGGCAATGCTGTCTTACATTGAGTTCAAGTGGGAGAAAAGTTGGAGAATGTGAGAGTTTTTGTAACTTTTTTCTTGTTTTTGGGACGTTGTTCATATTATTGCACTGCGGAACAACATTTCACTTTTCAGACCCAACCCAGATATGGAAGAGATATAGATGGTTGCAGCTGAAGATATAAACAAAGTAAACTGAAGTGTGGTTCTTTTTTAATAGAATAGAATAGGGCGGGTCAAAAGGTTTTTTTGGAGCTTTCACAGATGTTGAGAAAAGAAAATGTTAGCACTCGGGTT
Source organism: Drosophila hamatofila (assembly GCA_035045345.1). NCBI lineage: Eukaryota > Metazoa > Arthropoda > Insecta > Diptera > Drosophilidae > Drosophila > Drosophila hamatofila. The sequence continues at coordinate 11,998,883 of JAWNPA010000039.1, read as the reverse complement.
TAGACATATTTTCACCTTAGAAAGCCAACTTGCAGATATGTTGCTCAATTTGGGCAATGTCAAAATAGGTTTTATTAGAGCTAGTCTCAGGATGTGTCAAAACATATCGATGTCTTGGCATAGGCTAGCTCCTGACCTACAGGACAGAACCAGATCGTATTGCGGATGCCTCTGCATTAAGTGTAAAGAGTCAGGTTCCATAATTTAAGACTACCAAATGATGATGCATGATGTAGCCCTGTCACGCGGAAAGCTATCACAAATGCAGATCACATGATGAAGATCCTTCAGGCCAATGTATACAGTAGGGAAACTGAAAACGCAAATAGTAATAGTATATGATATCCGCAGAGAGTTGATGAGCGAGCAATGTAAGCAGAAAGGTAACGTTATCTGGCTAGAGGAGGAAGCCAAAATTATGGAAACATATGGAAAATAGACTACAGGGACGCCTACTCACGTTACAGAGATCAATTGTTACCTGACTGTTAACGACAACATAAATACGTTCCAAAAAAAGTTGGACGCAATCGGGAATATTCAAATGAATCTACAAGTAGACTAGGGAATGCACTTAACTAGAGGATGAAATAAAAAATTGGATGCTGCCGTTACGACCAAAAATCTTTGATATCTTTGATGGGCTGCGAAGGTGGAATACTAGATAAAGCCCTAGCATCTTAGTAGATCATTCATTAAGGACTAGAAAATACTGGATGAGCTTACAGGCATGGATCAAGAGCTTATCTCATGTACCTTTCAATTCCACGCAAAGATTATGATGTCCACAAAGATTCTTGAGGGCACTATTTCCAACAGACATCCTTACAACGTAGAATCGTCCTACTATGGAACTTCACTGCTCAGCCCCGACTATCCCCGAGAACGATTTTAGGGTTACAGTTCTTTCACATACCGATAAAATGATTCGGTCGATCTTGGGACCAGATCTGTGGAATATCATATATAGTAAGAAAAGATTCAAATTGGATATGCCGATAATGATATCACGGCCGTAATCCTCGCCAGGAAAACCACAAGAGATCTAAAAATCCTTGAACTAGTTATGAATATATAAAAATATACCCATACATATCTTATATCCTATGCCAGGATCAATGCGAGTCTTGACGAATTGGCTGTAGCTGCCACTGGGCGGCCAATTGCCGCCACCAGCTCCCGTTGGCCGCCCAACACCACCCACGGCTGGCGGCCTTCCCATTGGCGCCTTGTGAGCTGGAGGTGCGCTCAGCGCATGCGCCAAACCCGGCCCAGTGCAGTGAACCCCCCTTGCGGCCGCCCAACCGCCCAGGCGCCCAGCCGCCCGGCTGGCAACGACCAATCGGCGCGTTGCGTTTTTTCGCCGTAGAAGCCGAGCCAAAAGATTTGGATTGTGGCTTCCGTTGTTGATAGCCGCGCGTCTAAAAATAATTTTAGATGAGCATTTTAATTACTTGGACGAAAAAGATAATGCGAATGCTGCTTCTACAGCTGCTGCTACAGCTGCTGCTGCTGCTGCTGCTGCTGCTGCTGCTACTGTTACTGCTGTTGCTGCTGTTGCCTCTGCTGCCTCTGCTGCCACTGCGACCTGTCCTATCAGCGGGACGCCACAGTATTTGGGTCAGTCTGACCAAGAACACGCCAATGCCCAAGATCTGGGCGGATGCCCGCCTTTCCACTGAAGTCAAGAGGTGGCAGCGACTTATCGCCTTATGCATATCACTCTAAACATACCTACACACACACACACACACACACATACATACATGTATTTATACAGAAATATGTATGAAGTTGAAAACCGCAATCCGAAAAACAAATCAAATAAAAGGGCTGTCTAAAGCGAACACAAAATACCCTGGAAGATAGACAGTATATAGTATATAGTATATAGTATATAGTATATAGTATATAGTATATAGTATATAGTATATAGTATATAGTATATAGTATATAGTATATAGTATATAGTATATAGTATATAGTATATAGTATATAGTATATAGTATATAGTATATAGTATGTAGTATATAGTATATAGTATATAGTATATAGTATATAGTATATAGTATATAGTATATAGTATATAGTATATAGTATATAGTATATAGTATATAGTATATAGTATATAGTATATAGTATATAGTATATAGTATATAGTATATAGTATATAGTATATAGTATATAGTATATAGTATATAGTATATAGTATATAGTATATAGTATATAGTATATAGTATATAGTATATAGTATATAGTATATAGTATATAGTATATAGTATATACTATACTATTAGTATATAGTATATAGTATATAGTATATAGTATATAGTATATAGTATATAGTATATAGTATATAGTATATAGTATATAGTATATAGTATATAGTATATAGTATATAGTATATAGTATATAGTATATAGTATATAGTATATAGTATATAGTATATAGTATATAGTATATAGTATATAGTATATAGTATATAGTATATACATAGCGCCCTACTCTGTGATTCTCTTAAGATCAAAACACTTTTACTCACTAATTTTCATATAATTATTATATCTCTACAACTTTTCGGTCTACACATTCCATGAACAATTTAAAATACCCTATGGAGTGTGCATTGAAAAAGGTTATCAGCCCTCGAAGAGTGACGCAAATGTTAAGGCCAAATGGAATTCACCACGCTCGTTGTGCGGCGGCTGTTAACGTTGTTGAAAAGCTGTCAGCTGCAGTTTGACAGTCACTGTGCGCATGCAAGCTTTTAGCCAAGCCAATTGAAGCTTTGCGAGAACTTTCAATATCCACATTTAAGCCAAATTTCTAACCGTCTCACAGCGCTTAACTGATTCTCATCTAACTTTTGCGTTCTTAGGTCGATTCATGTGAAAATTGCAGACTTTCAACAAAGCTTAATTATTTTCTATCACCTTAAAAAAATTATGTAGTATGCAGTAGGACGTGGAACTAGTCTTAAAAACTATATATGTATAAATATTCTTGATCAGGATGACTGACTGAGTCAACCTGCACAGACGTGAAACATACATAGAAATATACGAGCTAAGCTTTCATGTAGATAAAAATTTCTGTTTGATAAAAACTATCAAAACTAGAAACATTAGTGCTGAGGTTGCTTTTATTTTCTGGGGTATAATAGTTTTAAACCGTCATAAAAATTTCGCGGCTAAGCTATAACAGACTGCCTCTTAACATAATCTAATCACAATAGCTGGATGCTTGACAAATCGTCAAAAAAAAAAAAACACTATCTAATCCAAAGTTTTTGAGTTTAAATAGGCAATTTGCTGAAGGATCAGCTTTTCCACCAATTTATTAAAGGGCTTTGGGGCGGGTCGAATCATAAACTTTTTAAACTATTTTGAGCAAGTGATTTTTTTATTTTTTATTTATGTATATAAATATATGTGCATATATATAATAAATATATATTATTAAATGTAAGTACCACTAATCTAATGCAACTGTTGAGTTTATTTCGGATTGTGAGCTGATATAAAAACAATTGAAACTGAATATCCCAATCAGTAAAGCTAAATGACAAAAACATTTTATTTTCACCAATTTCTACTGCTGAAATTTTCTGTTTTATTAGCTGGAATTGAGAAATAATAATCATCTTTCAATACTCGCTTCATGAGAATATTCGATATTATTTAATATAATTAAGATCCGGATGCAAAGGTAACTCTCATGCTGCTAGGCTCGGTGGTTGCATAGCGTAAACACTCAGATTTGGGTGAGACAATGAAATGGAATACTTTGCTCTAATGCGAGCTAGGCTACGATTCGAGTGTAATGAGAACGGAGACTGAGGAACGGGGGATGGGGGAATGTGAACAGAGAATTGAAGGTGGTTGGTTAGTTACCAGAATCATTAAGTGTTATGCAAAAGCATCAGCCACATAACGAATACTTATGCGAGTGTGTGAATCTGTTAGTCTCTGAGTGCACTCATCAGCAATATAAATGCTCACTAAGAGCTCCGGGCACTTAAAGTTACAACAGCTGGGCATATATAGTCATATAATTATGTTTTATGTAGATACATTTACATTCTCATACGTATTCGTTTAATTCATTATAACTGATGAATTTAAAGTATGTATGTAAATATGTATATATTATTTGCGTACGAATATTTATGAGTAAATTTAATCAATATCACTATCATAAAAAATAACAAAAAATTATTATTATTATCACAAGCATTAATATTATTACTGTCATGAGCATTAGTGGTAGCATTAGTATTATCATTAGCATTAGCATTAGCCTAAGCCATAGTATTAGCATTACATTTAACATTGGCGTTAGGGTTGCCATTGGCATTAGTCATTGTTATGAGCATTAGCAGTAGCAATAGCATTAGCAATAGCATTAGCAATAGCATTAGCAAAAGCATTAGCAATAGCATTAGAAATAGCATTAGCAATAGCATTAGCAATAGCATTAGCAATAGCATTAGCATTAGCAATAGCATTTGCATTGCCATTGTTATGAGCATTAGCATTAGCACAGGCATTATCATTAGTATTATTATTCGTAATATCATAAGCATTATTATCATTGGAATCTGCATTATCTTTAATTATTATTGCATTACTATTTCTGTTACTAATACTTTTCATCATCATTATCATTATAATTCAATCATCTGTCTGCCTGTTTTTTTTAGCGCATTAGCCTTAGCACTATGATTATCATTTGTAAAATCATTATCAATAGCATTAATTTCTATAATTATGCTTATCATTTCTATACTATATATACTATACTTAATATAACTAATACTCTTATCATTAGCATAATGATAATTATTAACGTTTTCATTGTCATCAAAACGTCAGTTCACCTGTTTTTCCAGCACTCTATCTTTCTCTCTTTCTCTCTTTGTCTCTCTCGCTCTCTCCCCCTCTCGTCCTCTCTTTCACTTCATCGTCACTCTGATAGAATGCAAAAACTTTGTCCATCTCGTGTTAACGCCATTGCTTTACAACTGTAACAACACGGTGCCCCGCCACCTCTCTGGTCCTTCTCGCCCCTCTCTTCCTCCACTCATCCGTAATTGCGCGTTACGTGTTCAGCTTGCGGCAAGTCAATGTGGCACACAAAGTTTTCACTTTGACTGTTTGTTTGTGTGTAGTTTGCAGTGAGTGTGTGTTGTGAGCTGCCGCAAAAAGTTGCGCCAATTTTCGTAGCTCCCACATAATTGCAGCTGTAAATAATTCAAATCGCAATTCGCAGGTCTTCGGCGCTTAACATTTATTATAGGCAGCAACTGAATTTAATTAAATCTCAAATTATCGCTGCTCCTCGTTATTGTTGTTCTCGTTTGTTGCATGTCCATTTCAACGAGGCCGCCAAATTGTTGTTCAATATGCCCGCCGAGCGCCAATCTAGTCCAATGTCCATTTACCCCAAGTAGCCAGCGCACAGTGGTGCGATACCTAGCTAAACTGTAATCAAATATTGCACAAAAAAACATTAAAGCATTTTGCAGTCGCTCCCGACTGCTTAGTAATCTCTTTGCAATTGGTGCTGGCTGCTATTGGAAGATAGAGTTTTTTAATTGAGGAGGTATACTTACATTGATGATTATCTGAGGTCATTCAGCTTCTCTAGCCCTTCAGGCTTGGCGATCCCTTAGCAGAAGTCTAGAGTAAAGTGACTTTCAAATTTTGGGGCTTACGTTTCAAAACTGTGAAAATAATATGTAACTCGTCCTAAGCCCCTCCCCACATAATAGCATAAGTATTTTTTTAGGTCATCGATAGAAGAGATCAATAGTAACTCAATAATAGAAATTTGGGTAAGTCAAATAAAAAACAAAATTTTTTTAGGTATGCCACGCTCCCAATTGGGGATTATATAACCGCTATATATTTATACAATTTTCAATGAAAGCATTAGGCTAATCTGAATTCCCATTATCAAATGGGTAAATTTCAGAATACAGACTGATAAATAAACTGAGAGAAGAAGAAGATAGCTGAATAGGAAATCGGCCTGGTTTAAATGTTGTTAAATATATATGAGCAAGGAATAATGAGAATTCTACAGGGAAGCTCTATGTATCAACTATTTATACTCATTCACGAAAGTGAAATGGGTATATTGGCTTTGTGCACATTGTCCATAGCACAGCTCTATCGAGTATCAAACCACAGATATTTTCACTGTATAATTGATAGCTGAAAATCGTTATCGAAACCACAAAATAACGTTAATCAATTTAGTGCGCCGATTGGCATATATTTGAACAATTGTGCAGGTCAGCAAATACCGCCGATAAATATTTGATGTGGATTACTGTGCAGCTGGAGAGGGGCAGTACGAAAAGCTCTTTGACACACTTTTAATGCTCAAGGTGGTATTACACTCAGTGTGGATGTGTGGATGTGTGACGGTAGACTCTTATAGGCCACATGCCACATGCAACATGCATTAGGCTAAAAGGGTTCAAAACTTGAGGCCGCCTCGTTCGCTTGCCATTTGTTGAGTTGCTGATTAAACGTTTTTCATTTTAAATATTTCATTCGATTCCAGTCCATTCCGTCGTTCTTAACAACTCGTCGACACACGAGGCTGTCCCCAATTGTCGTACAATTGAATTACACCGAATCAATTAACTTTATGCCTTCGATATTGTGCATTTCGGGTATAATGATTATGCTAAAATAGATGTAACGGGCAGCAGGAGGCGTGAAGGAGCAAAAGTCGAGCTAAGCCTTGCCATCATACTGTTCGTATGCATCGATCAAGACTTCTTGACTTTGGCTCAGCTGATCACATTTTTTTCAAAGCAATCGATAAATTTTTAGGCTTTCATGTAATCGATTAAATATGTCATGCGTTGAATGTTGAATGTTTGGTCTGGTTATGGCAAAGCAGGTTCGAATTATGCTCGATTCAAGGTGTTTTTATTTCGTTTTAAAAATACTAGCTGTAAGCTCGAATTTTACGGTTGAAGCTTTAGTTTCTTCTAGTTAAAAATTTGATTAATACTTATATTTTTATATGTTTCACATACCTTTGTATATTTTGTTAAAGGCTTTATTTCAATTTGATCTTAATTCGACTCTAGTGCTTCGCTCGTCTCGATTGCACTATAGTTAACTATCGATACCTATCTATAAGGCTATCGAATCTTAACTATAGTCAATTGGAATGCCCTATCCGCTATCCCTATCCCTATCCCTATCCCCATCTCTATCCCTATCCCTATCCCTATCCCTATCCCTATCCCTATCCCTATCCTTATGCTTATTCCTATCCCTATCCCTATCCTTATCCCTATCCCTGTCCATATCCCTATCCCTATCCCTATCCCCTCTAATTTCTATTGGCCTAATATAATTTATAACTGCGTCTAATATGCTTGACAGCACACTCTAAGAGGTGGTGAGGGTATCAACTAGTCGTGCACTCTTTGCTCTCCCATTTCCTTTTTCTTTTCTTTTTTTAAATTTTTTTGACTTCAACTTTTAGTATTGTGCTCCGCTTTGGCTATGCTCACTTTGCTGCTAATCATTAAAGTCCCTCCATTTCTCACATACAAATTTGCTATCTCTTTCTCTCTCTCTTCTTCTGAGCAGAGAGCTTTCAGCTTAATTAAAGCTGACCTGGCTCAATGCACACCCATACACAAACACACACACTCACACTCGTGCGTCTCATTTGTGACACCAAATTGATATTTTTGGCCATCAATTTAATTGAGATACCTTTACGCTAACACAAATTTCGTCCCCATTTTGCACACCTGGTCGCCCCTTCGTCCGTCCGCTTCTACCTGCTCTCAACAGGCATCAAAGAGCATGGAGTCCGGTTGCTGAAGGGTCCGCAAATTGTTGAATAATCACTAAATTGTACATCAAATTAATTGCAATTTTCATTTGGAAGTCTTACAAATGAAGTGTTTTATATATACCCTGTAATATAAACATAATGTGGGGGGTGTTTTGCTTATTATATTTTATGTTGGTTTTTGACCTCATCTTAACAGTAATTTATTTGCAGTTTTACTTTTGTTTTTTTCTTAATTTTTTTTTCTTATATACCCTGTAAGTCTTAGTTTAGGAACATTAGGTTTCTGCTTCAAAGCCATTTCTATGATTAAACCCTATCTCATTTAGTTGATTATCTTTTTGCCATGCATTTATTTGACTATACCCTGTAGTTGCTTCAATGGGGAGCATTTTTATTATGCTAGCTATTGACTAATATACATATTTAGTATTTAATTTCGATTACACCGTACCTTACCATACCTAAATGGGATTTGTTAGCTGTATATGCCTGCTCACTATACCTTGTAATAATTAACACAAGCCTCTGAATTAAATTTTGCTTTCTGTTAAAGGTATTATCTACTTCTCGAAGTCTTTTTGAGTGCCGTCTAATATACCGTTTAATATCTTAAGCAAAGGGTCCAGTCCCATGATGTCCTTTGTAACGATTTTGCACTATAGTCAGTATATACCCTGCTGTTTCTCAATGAAATATACCCTGAGTAGAGAACATAATGCGGTATATAGATTTTAAATAATTTGACTTCATTTTCAAATAGTTTTTTAACACAGCCAAAAAACTGAAAATGTTACAACATCGCCTATTAGATAGTCGTGCATACCCTTTGCGCTTTCACCTTCTCGCAATTCACTTAAATGTAATGCGTCTTCTAATTCGTGTACCAAGGTCACAGTTAAAGGGTCGCGAAAGCGAATTGAAGCTTTAAGATGATGAAACATATTTATCTGAGATTTAGGATATCTAATAATATGCTATAAATATATGTGTATATGTATGTGTATCTATATATATATATACTCCTCTCACAGATATCTATTAATAATTATTATAATTCTATAAAATTATAAATATAATCTAATGACTTTGAAGCTATTTGGGCTTTGTCCGAGACGAGCTAAAAGTTAGCAATTGAATGCCAAATGGCGGTAGTTCAAAAATAATATATATGTATGTATATACATATATACACATACATATACATACATAAATACGCCTAGAGAAATGCGAAAGCAGTTGCAACAACAACGTGCAAAGAGCTAACATAAAACAAATACCAAATTTTACTCAACTTAAAATCAATTTTTGTTTATGTTTATTTGCTGCAAAGTAATTAAAAAGGCAAACGCGAGAATCTCAAATTTGTAAGGGATTTGTGAGAGATGTTGAATGAAGTGGAGTGGAGTGGAGTGGAGTGGGAGGGAGGGAATTTTTATTCAAGCCATTATCAACTTTTCGCACTTACATTACAGGGTATACGTTGACATCTTGTTAATTGTTTTTTCTCTTTGGCACCTCTTGCAAAATGCAAAAAGATATTTTTGGCGCCTGTCCATTAAAATTTATGAAATGCAAAAGTGTAAACAGACGCAGCTGAAGCAGCAATTGTGGATACCCTGTAAGTGTGCAAAGGGGGGTATGTGAACTAAGTACCACAAGTGAGAGATTATGAAAGCAAGAAATTTGAGAATGTGAAACATTAAGTTTACTGCAAGTTATTAAAGCCACAAAGTAAAATTTATAGCAATCGATATTCAAAAATCGATAAACATCGTTTTATTAATTTCGATTTTCAAAGCTGAAAATCTGAATGCTTGCATAGTTTCTCTTTTATTTACTTAAATTTGTAAAAGTAATCGATAATCGATTAATTCTTTTAAGCCTAAATATTTCGAGAACTGCTTTTCTTCTCCTATACATTTGAAATATAACTCATTTTAATTTTTTAATTTTTAAATTTTTATTTACATAGATCTTTAAGTATAAAGCATAGCCCAAAAAGCCTTAATGTTAAATAGAACAACTGCAGGGTATCTGTCAGTGTAGCCATGAGGCGATCTTTAACTTTTTTGGATATCTAAACAAACAAACTGTTGGCGAACAAGAAGACATAAAAAGCTGAGCGCAAATGCCTACGCTTCAACAGATTCGTATAAAAAGCTAAAAAAAAAAAAATTTTAAAATAAAAAATGAACCAATTTATTCGGTCAAAGAACCGAAAAAAAACTCAAGAACTTTTAATATAGACACAAATATGCTTGGAAATAAATCATTTGGAGTTATGTGAGAAGAGAGAAAAAAAATATATTATTCTTCACATTGAAATCTCTCAATACATGTCGATTATATTGCTTAGCTTAACTGGTTCATTCTTAAGGCTATTTCTATTTATGTATAATTTCTATAAGAGCAAAGGCAGTCAGAGGGCATATGCAGTCTGAATAACTGATCAATTGAGTTAACAAATGAACTACTTAACTAGTTCAGCAGTTCCTTTGTGCCTGAATTGCTGTCTCTATATGAATTGCTGAATAAGTAAACTAGTTCAGTTGTTTTGTATACGAAACGTACTTATTGGCATAGTTTTAATAGGTGAACTGGTGCAATACTAATTCAATGGTGTCAAATGAGCGAAGTATTCTATTAAACTGCTCACCGAAAGGCTAATCAACAAAGTTATCGTTGAGGATTTTAGAATGAATAATTGAACGCGTTCAGGTGTTCATTAATAAGCTGAATTGCTGAGTCTTTGTGAGTTGCTGAATAACTCATCAATAAATAAAATTAATAATTGAACTAGTTCAACAGTTTGTGTACGGAACAAGCTTTTGGGCTGTTCAATTGAATTTCATGATTTGAAATAAATTTTATGAAATGAACAATTGAGCTTGTTGAGCTGTTTACTGGTCAATTGAGTTGCTCAGCTGAGAAGCTGTTCATTCATCAAGTTCGCAACTCGAAAATGAACAAGCTCATGAACAAGTTCAGCTGTTTATGAACGAACAGTTGCCCTATTAATCTATACAACCAAATAGCTGACTATTTATGAATGCAGCAATTTTAGATTTAGAAGCCAACTCTTTTGACGACTACAGAGTATCTCTTCGTCGTGTATGCCCGACGTGAAAGCACTCTGATTTATTTGAAATATTTCAATTTGAGTGCCATTTGCCTTGGCACGACTTGAAATTGGGTGCGCTAAGTGCGCGAAGTTGCTTAACTCGAATTCCTGACGAATTTCAATGTTGTGGCAGGCGGGGGAGATGGAGAAGAAGAAGCAGGAGGAGGAGGAGACAATGGATGGGGCTGCAAACGGGCTGGCAGCCAACCAGGCAACAGTCGACGGGGTAATTGAGTTGCAGCTGTTACCAACTAGCTGCCAATTGGGGGTCAATCCGAACAGCAGTGGAGCACTTACTCAATTTAACGATACATTTGCGCTTTTTTCTTCAATTTGCGAACGCTGCGACTCATAATAAGGAAAATAGATGCAGCAACAGGAGCAGCAACAGCAGTTGGTTGCCAATGGGATTCGAAAGAAATCAGTTGGCCATTCAGGCAGGTGAGCAGCAGAGAGATAGCGCGGCAGCTGCTGTTAAGGCGGAAGCCAGCAAATGCAGTTGCCATTTGCCAGAGCAGCTAAAGGAAACACGCAGCAGGACGAGAGGACAAGAGGGCGAGAGGAGGCAGGACATTGCAATGGCAATGCGAAGTGCAACTTAATCGCAGTGCGTGCGAAAAATGTACAAATGGCGATCAGTTTGATAAGACGCGTGTATGTGTGTGGTGTGTGTGTGGTGTGTGTGTGGTGTGTGTGTGTGTGTGTGTGTGTGCGTGCGCGTGTCAGTTTGAGCTTCATATTAAGAAACATAAATACAAAATGTTTGCCTAAGACAAGTAAGAGCTTTGCAGTCGTGCATAGCCGACTGCATAATACTTGTTAGGTAGCAGTAAATTTGTTAAATAAAATATACAAATTAAAAAAAAAATAAAAATAACTGAAAATCAGCTGCTTAGATTGTTACTCCTAGCATTAGTTTTCTTCCATTTGCCACGCCTCTACCAATACATATTTAAATTTTTAAGTTTTTAGCTACAATAATACATAAGAGATATACATATGTTGCTATTTTCAATTTAACACGCTTCCTATATTCTATATTCTACATTCTATATTCTATATTCTATATTCTATATTCTATATTCTATATTCTATATTCTATATTCTATATTCTATATTCTATATTCTATATTCTATATTCTATATTCTATATTCTATATTCTATATTCTATATTCTATATTCTATATTCTATATTCTATATTCTATATTCTATATTCTATATTCTATATTCTATATTCTATATTCTATATTCTATATTCTATATTCTATATTCTATATTCTATATTCTATATTCTATATTCTATATTCTATATTCTATATTCTATATTCTATATTCTATATTCTATATTCTATATTCTATATTCTATATTCTATATTCTATATTCTATATTCTATATTCTATATTCTATATTCTATATTCTATATTCTATATTCTATATTCTATATTCTATATTCTATATTCTATATTCTATATTCTATATTCTATATTCTATATTCTATATTCTATATTCTATATTCTATATTCTATATTCTATATTCTATATTCTATATTCTATATTCTATATTCTATATTCTATATTCTATATTCTATATTCTATATTCTATATTCTATATTCTGTATTCTATATTCTATATTCTATATTCTATATTCTATATTCTATATTCTATATTCTATATTCTATATTCTATATTCTATATTCTATATTCTATATTCTATATTCTATATTCTATATTCTATATTCTATATTCTATATTCTATATTCTATATTCTATATTCTATATTCTATATTCTATATTCTATATTCTATATTCTATATTCTATATTCTATTCTATATTCTATATTCTATATTCTATATTCCATATGCTTCCAGCCTCTCAAGCATTCATTGGAAGAGATTGCTAGTCAAAGATAGCTTTAAACTAATATACTCTTTCTGTTCATCGAACGAGTTTGAAAAAAAGTAAGCTCTAGTCGGGAGTGCCTGAATAGCAAATACTCTGAGCTCAGCAAATAGCTGATATTCCAATCATTCCACGCGTCGTTTATACGTATGTATGTATGTATGTATGTATGTATGTATGCACTATAGCTTACTACACACACACACTTACGCACGCTAGCTTAAGCACGCGCTTTACTAACTGCGCAGTTTACGCAGCAACAAAGCTTGGGATGCGCTTGTTCTGCGCTTGGGCTGTATGTAGGAACAAAATTGTTGAATATATTCAAGATATATCATTACTGCTAGATGGACTTTCTTAATCAGTATATTTGATAAAGCACAGATATTTGGAGCACCATTTAGGGGAAGGGAGGTATGAGAGCAAATAGTTAAACAGTGTTACTTAAAGAATTTCAAAAAAAAAAAAAATGCTGAAGATAAAGTTAGATATAATGCATACATACGTATGTATATGATGAACATTAATATGAATTAACCTGTTCTTGGCGCACTCTAAGAATCCATTTCTTAAATAACCATTTTTGTTTTCCCCGCGATTGTCATGTACACGAACGATTGCCATTGCATTTTAAATTTCCTTCTCTCAAGCTTTCATATGCTAAGCGCCCATCACTAATACTCACAGCGAGAGAACATAAACGATTCAAAGATGGAGAGAGAAAAAGAGACAAACGACAGCGAAGGGAACAAAGATTATGTGCGGACGCACAATGCTCTACATCCCGCTAAATGGACAACACACAACTAACGCTAAATAAACGGTTATCAGACACAAAACAATTTCGGCGCTCCTTTTATGTAACAGAGATATATACATATAAATATAGATATGCACATACATACATATATATTTACCTACACATGCATCCGTCTAGCTGCATATGGTAAGCTTACAAAACGCATATGCTCCACTTTACATTGTGTAAGGGAGCTGAGAAAGATTCGCTTAGATTTCAAGTCGAATGCGCGTTAAACTTGACGTCGACTGCGACGGCGCCAGCGTAGATTGCCGTTGCAATTGTAGCATCATTTTGCCTTTGTTTTTGCTGCTCATTGCTGTTGTTGTTGTTGTGGTATTTATTTAATTTTTTCTAGTTCGCTTTGCCATAATTTGTGCCTGCAGCGAAATGGACAAATAGAGAGTCCACGAGAGAGCGAGACAGGGCGAAAGGCTGGCAGCGTAGACTAAGCTTAGATTCTGGCCGTCTCTCACTGTTACAAATCATAAGAAGAGGAAGAAGAACGTTGAGACGTTCGCTGTTGTTGTTGCTGTTGTGACTGATATTCTTCTTTTTCTACTTATTCTTAATGGCAGCCCTTCTTATTTTTGTTGTTGTCCAAATATCAATATCATTTCTGTTGTTGCTGCCATTTAAAACTGTCATTGTCGTTGCCCTCGTCATTATCACATATTCGCATATTCGCAGTGGGTATGATGATTCGTCACAGAGAGTGTGTAAGAGAGAGACAGAGAGAGAGGGAGAGCAACGCAATAATGGAAGAGAACTGTAACTTACCATAAGGAAATGCATATGAATGCATAATTACAGTGCACCAAAAAAGTCATCGTTCAGTTGTAACTTTTTGCTTTTTCTTATTATCTAATCAATAAACTTTATTTTACAAAGTGTATGTTGTATAATTGTATTTGAACGGGTTTTCAAATATTCAAGTTTTGCATATTATTTGTTGTCTTCTAGCTAGGGTATTGCAGCGTCGTTCCTTTACATTTCTGCTTCGCACCGCAGCCTCCACTAGTTATAATGCTAATGCGCTGCTCTGCGACTAAGCAGCCAAGTTCAATTTTCATTGGCTTTGTCAGTTGCACGTTGCCCGCCGCCGGCTGACAGTCGATGTCGCTTGAATTGCACATCAGCGCTATCGCTATCGTTATCGTTATCATTATCGCCTTTACCTTTAATCGAAAGAAAGCAATCGTGATTAGCAATATTTTCTAAGCCGTATTTTTGATTACAGAAAGGTTTTTCATGTGAGTGATAAACTATATAAACATGTGTGTGTAGGTATATATATGTATATGCATATATGTATGTATGTAAGTTTAGTCCCGACCTAAGTTGAAGTAATTTTAGATTTACATACATAAAGCTGTTGCTGTTGGTGTTGGTTGGTAAAGAATAGAGACGTTAACTCAATTAATAACAAAGCCTTTGCACTGTTACATAACATATGTATATAACAGAGGCATATAACATAACATCCATTGTCATCGAGCTGAAGTTTATATGCATTTCATATTGCCTTCAATTGTTATTAACTAAATTGTTATGCAGTTAACATGAGTTCTGATTGAGCTTCATATCATATAACAGGTCGCAATTCCATAGAAAACGTAACACTTCTGAACTCTTTACAAACATTTTGTATAACAGCCTATAGAAGCACTAATTGAAAAGTATATATACATATGTACATACATATATATATGTATAGAAATGTGTCAAGACAATTCAAATGTGGCAACAGCAGGGAAAGCCACAAGTTATATGTATATACATATGTATATCAGCCCACGTCCTGCCATGATTTCTAGCCTTTGTTAGCCTCCTGCTGCGCCGCCGCCTCCTGCTCTGTTATATTGCTTCGAAAAATAGTGTGAAACGTCAACGTGAGCGAAGCCTGTGAAAATGCATTTTTGATTTATGACTGTGACCAGCTGAAGGAGGCGGTGCAGAAAGGGCGGATTGACCGCATTACATAGCCAGAAGTTGGGGCTTGTAGCACCTGGCCGGGGTCAGTGGATATAATTAAACACACCTAGTTGCACTTCTAATTGAAAGCAGAGAGCAAACACCAAGTGAGTGGATCAGCTCGAACCACAAATGCCCTGCGTATGTGTGAGGGTGTGAGAGTGTATTGGTGTATGCAAATGCAGCCAGTGCTTGAGCTTTGAAAGCTCTGTGTAAGTACGTGTACTGTGTGTGAAAGGAAATTGTAATAACTGTCAATTAAAAGCTCGCCAGCTTACATTTCATTCTTTTTATAAACTTCTCATCTCTGCTCGCATCAATTATTAACACCATAAATAAAGCATTTGTTTTTCCACTTGCGTACAGTAAAGCTCTTCTATAAAGGACGGTTAGAAAGGACATAGAGAAAAAGTAGAGTTAAGTCTAACTTCCGATTCTAAATCGGATTACTGAGCTAAATACACTTGAATTGATGGGAAACTTCTATTTAGGATTACCCAACAAGTTTAAATTGCTTTGCTTTCACTGTATTTTGTACACACTGTATATTTATGCACTTGGCCATGGTTGTACGCATATATGCTATCTAATGCACCCTTTTAATCCTTTGAGTGCAGGGTATGAAAACAAACAGCGCACAGATGATTTACGTTCGCTGCGTATAGCTGCACAGTGTGACAAGGTCATTGCAATTCAGCTCAAATATATTGTATAGATATATATAGATATGTATATATACGCCTGAATATGCTTGATTTACTTTATTTATTTAAATAAAATAAGTTTTTTAAACTAAAAAAAAAAATTATAAATAAATTGGCTATGAAATAGAAAAGTATTTGGTCTGTAATTTATATTTGTATATGTTTTTTATGTCTCATCTCATCCTAATTCAACTTCTCACTGACATCAAGTATACGCCTCGGTAAAGAATTGTTTCACCAATCGAAATTGTTGACCCAATTTAAATTGCTTTCATGAAGGTCGCATTGTCTTCAAATTACCTTCCACCTTCGCCAGTTTCCTCAAATGTTCATATTTGTTGTTAATCTAGTGTTCCACAGTTCAGGTTGTATGAATGGGTGCTTTGCCATGTTGAAACGCCCACGGGATACGACTTAAAGTTTCCGTCAAAAACAGATGTCGTATGCTTTTGGCGAATCTAATCTGTGCACCCTTATGTACACTATTGGGAGATGTTCTTTAGTTTTAGTCATAAAATTTCTTTTAACAGTCGCTAAACTAGCATTTACGCCGTATTTTTTAATATCTCCCCCTGCCAAGAGGCGAAGCATATGTCGCTGCTGAGATGCCCTTGTGGTATGTATTGTTAATTCGTTTATATTTTTTCCTTGTCAGTTTTTTTTTTTTTTTAAATGGAATCAAGAACATGTTCTGACCTTTATATATATGTAACTATATATTTATATATATATAACTATATATATATGTATAAAGTATAATATTTAAAATCAGGATTTTCAAACTTAATCAGATAAACTGTTATATATAGTACACAGGTCTCAGTTTGTTTATAAATATTTTATTATAATTATGCCATAGACATATTTATATGTATGTACTAGATTTTAGATTAAATTATGGCTATATTTACATGCTTAGTTTTTATAGTTGGGTAAATAAGTTTCGTGTCAATGTGCGTAACCGAATGGGTCAGTTGAGCGTTTGGCCAAGTTCCCAAGCAAATGAACGAAACACTGCATCGCCGGCATTGTTGACAGTTACAATGCCCTTATTTAGGGTGTTTGTCAATTAAAACCAACTATGTGGCGAATAGTTCGAAACATCCAAAAGTCCAGATAGTCACATATATAAGCTCTTACGTATGTAAGTTCAAGCTGGTAGTATGGCAGTACTATATCATAAAGAAGAACCTAAGAATTGAATATTGCTGAGAAATTCTCTACTTCAGAAGGATACTATATTTAACATAAGCAAATACTAAACTACCACCGAAATCTCAAAAGGCTTAAAAAAGTTGAATAAAGAACTTAAATAGCTATTCCATATCTTCACTTGCTTCAATAATGCTGCAAAGCCCTTGAGTTAGGGTATTTCGTGCTCGATAGGCTATTTTTCTTGTTTTTGATTTGTCATTTCAATAAGGGGCTGGAGTGGGTAACAGGAATGCCAACGGAAACAGTAACGGGCACAGGATCGGGAGCAGCAGTTGCAGTAAGCAAAACGTGACTAGGCCAATGCTAACGGCGTTGACGTTGTTGTCGTCGGCGGCGGCGGCGTCGTCATCGTCAACGTCAACGTCAACGTGGGCGCGTAGCCTTTTTTATGCTCATGACAGAAAATTGAAGTGTGCTACACACAAATAGCATACACATATGCACACACACACACACACCAACATATATGTATGTGTTTTAGTGCAATTTATATGTATATATATACATATAGGAGTACAGGCCCAATTGTATGACATATTGATACACTGAGAGAAAAAATAAGTAAAATAATATATCTAAATACATCTATATCTATATCTATATCTATATCTATATCTATATCTATATCTATATCTATATCTATATCTATATCTATATCTATATCTATATCTATATCTATATCTATATCTATATCTATATCTATATCTATATCTATATCTATATCTATATCTATATCTATATCTATATCTATATCTATATCTATATCTATATCTATATCTATATCTATATCTATATCTATATCTATATCTATATCTATATCTATATCTATATCTATATCTATATCTATATCTATATCTATATCTATATCTATATCTATATCTATATCTATATCTATATCTATATCTATATCTATATCTATATCTATATCTATATCTATATCTATATCTATATCTATATCTATATCTATATCTATATCTATATCTATATCTATATCTATATCTATATCTATATCTATATCTATATCTATATCTATATCTATATCTATATCTATATCTATATCTATATCTATATCTATATCTATATCTATATCTATATCTATATCTATATCTATATCTATATCTATATCTATATCTATATCTATATCTATATCTATATCTATATCTATATCTATATCTATATCTATATCTATATCTATATCTATATCTATATCTATATCTATATCTATATCTATATCTATATCTATATCTATATCTATATCTATATCTATATCTATATCTATATCTATATCTATATCTATATCTATATCTATATCTATATCTATATCTATATCTATATCTATATCTATATCTATATCTATATCTATATCTATATCTATATCTATATCTATATCTATATCTATATCTATATCTATATCTATATCTATATCTATATCTATATCTATATCTATATCTATATCTATATCTATATCTATATCTATATCTATATCTATATCTATATCTATATCTATATCTATATCTATATCTATATCTATATCTATATCTATATCTATATCTATATCTATATCTATATCTATATCTATATCTATATCTATATCTATATCTATATCTATATCTATATCTATATCTATATCTATATCTATATCTATATCTATATCTATATCTATATCTATATCTATATCTATATCTATATCTATATCTATATCTATATCTATATCTATATCTATATCTATATCTATATCTATATCTATATCTATATCTATATCTATATCTATATCTATATCTATATCTATATCTATATTTGGCTAAATAATTTCTCTCACTGCAGCCATATATTTCAATATCGGCTTATTTATAGACTAAGCTATACCCAGCACTTAGCACGTCGTTTCGCTTCATTCCAAATATACCTAGTCACGTACTGACTCAAAAACAAGAGCAACAGCAATGCAAACACTCACACATACACACACAGTTTGAGCTGCTTCGCCTGGAACTAAATACATAGGAAAAGGTCGGTAGCATGTCATGGTATACTTACTCATTGTTAGTCCCCATGATAGCCCCAATGATAGCTTATTAGTTGTAATTCTTTCTCTTACACTCTTCACTCAGTTTTCACTCTTTCCCTTCTCCCCCCTCTTCACTCCATATTTCTCCTTATGTCTTCCGCCTCCATAACCCCTAAAAGTATGCAATACAAACAAATAGTCGAGCTAGTGCATCGCATTCTTTGTTGTCAGAGACAGTTGAGCCATTTCCTAAAAGCGAGAGTAAAATTTCCAAGGCAACTAGGCAAAAAAAAAAAATGTCTGCACCACAATCAAAACCTGGTGCTCCAATAAAACTCAGTAATATAATATAAAATTAGTTTGCTTCTCCATTCGGAACAAAAAAACAGAGCAACTTAAAACAGTGAGGAATATTTTCGCTAACTCTCAGGAACAAAAGGAAATGAAACGCGCCAACAACTTATGAAAGCGTGAAGTGATATTAGCTTAAATTATTCATATTTTATCATTCTCTGCTAAATAGATCTGCCAAAGCTATACTTTAAAACTTACTCTGCCTTTGTTTCCTATATTCCTTGAGCCGTTTTAAAATTACCTTAAGAGCTAAAAGCTGTAGTCAACTGCCCTCGATATTGTAGCACCTCTATAGCAATTTCGTGGAGGATTTCATTCTGAAATGATTTCATTGGAAATCGTCTATTTGGGAAAGAAAATTACGAATTGTTGTTTTAGCTGCATTTAATTGAAATTTATGATTAGCAAATTTTCATGGCCTATTCACTCACTTGTTTGCCCCCAGCATGTTTATTTATGATCTTCCTTTTATACGCATATGTATGTCTATATGGTATACAACAAGTCAATAAATAATACATTGCCTCATAAACACATGTCGATCATGCCACATGACAGGGCCTACGATCCACGACATTTTATGGATGTGTGTACTTTGGTATTCGAGAGTTTATAATAATAATACTCTATAATGGAAAATTCAATGCGGAAATCAGACAAAAATCTTTATGAAACTAAAGTAACCTTCCAGCTTCACCTGGCTTATAGCATATCTAAAAGGTATTCTCGTAGTCGATATGCATACCAATAAAAGGGTACTTCACTTTTTTTGCTTGTACAGGGTATATATGTAGTCGAGCAATATGGAATTTATCCTTGTTCAATTTAAAATTAAGAAAATTAAGAAAATTCATTTGTAATCTATATCCGCTTTTTCAGATTTATGTTAAGCACTTGTTGCAGGGTATCTATGCAGTCGAGCAATGTGGAATTTCAAAATTCATTTAAGATATAATCATCTTGAATTCCTTTACGATCTATATGACAACTTTAGGTTCAAAGTTGGTTAAGTAAAACAGAGTATATATGCAGTCGAGCAATATGGAATTTAAAATTACCATATAAAATTTAAGAGAATTCATTTTCAATCTGTATCCAAATTATAAAATCAATGATAGGCACTAATTACACTATTTAGATACCCTGCTATTTAATGTTCAACTTAGATTTGGATATAGATTGTTAATGAATATTTAAAGATTAATCTTTCATTTACAATCAATGTGTGTGTGTCCAAATTTCAAGATCGAAGATAAACTCTAACAAGTAAGAGTTCTCTAGTCGAGACTGCTCGACTAGAAGATCACCTGAACCCAGCAAAGAGCTGATAGATATTCCAATCATACTGCGCTTCTTTTTTGCATATATAACTAACAGCATTTGCACACACACACACAAATACACGTACGCATAAGCACACGCTCTGCTAACTGAGAAGTTGACGCAGCGACTGCGCTTGGGCAATACAATGGGAACTTATTTGTTGAACAACTTTTTCTTGTAGATGGACTTTCAAATCAAATTTTCAAAACTTGATAATAACATTCAAATGTGTGTATTTGCTAAAGCACTAGTCTCTATACGTAATTTTTTAAATCTCAAGGCGAACAGGGTGTGATATCCGAAATCTACAAATTAAAAACATCCTTGCATTAATTGCATAGACTGACATCACCAGCTCTAACAGTATTCAAATTATTGTTAAACAAATTATATTCTTTTTAAAATATATAATAAATTATATTATATCAAATACAGGGTATATATGCAGTCACTCAGCTTACATACAATTATTTAATTTTTTTTAAATTTTGATTTACAGTTGAGTTTTTGCTTCTTCGATTGCCATTTGCCAGTTCGATAAATCTTTCACTTCGCTCACTGTAACGGTATGCAAGCGTGTGCATGTATGTGTGTGTGTGTATGTGTGTGTTTGCATGTGTGTCACCGGTAACGGAAATTTGTTTGCAGTTTTATTTTGAAGCTCGCACAACAACAACAACAAATAGCAGCAGCAGCAACAACACCAAAGGCAACAGCAATAAACAAACAGTAAAAATTATATTCCGTTGGCGTTTTGTCTTGCCGTACATACGCACACACACACACACACGAACTGTCTCTCACACACACACACACACACACACATACATGAGCGCGCACAGCAGCAGAGGCGGGTGAGCTGCCGCTTAGCTGGCGCTTTGGCCGCTAGTTAAACGCCTGCAATTGCACCCAGCACACACACACATACACAGACACACACACACACACACACACACACCCACATGCAGGCAACACCGAACACAACGAAGTGACGCTAACGAAGCGAAACGAACGACGAACGTTGGACGCTCGTGTTTGCCGCTGCCATTGTCGTCGCCGGTGTCGCTGCGCCGCTGCCGGCGTCACTGGGCAGAAGGCCAGAAGGATAAGTTGGCCAGATGCTTGCAAGATTCTGTCATAACGGCTTCGGCACTCGTGGCGCGCGTCTCGCACGCGGCACCAGCAGCAACAGCAGCAGCACCACCACCAACGCCACCAAAAGCACAAACAAAATTTGAAAAAAAAAAAAAAATAAAATATTATTCACAGAGGGTTATTCAAAAATTTGGAACCATTAGCCAGCTCGTGTTTAAAGCACTTTTTTTTTTGGTTTTGTTTGTGTTAGCTCTTTATGTTTTTTGCCGTTTTGCGTTATTTGTGTTTACACAAATTTTTTTGAAACTTCAAGAATAAGTGCGCGAGTCTAAGGTACACACGATGTTGTTGATGATAGAAAGTTGGAGCAATGTTATGGCTACTATATGTTAAATTCCAATCGAGAGATAAACACAGTTCGTCGCTAAAGTACGCCAAAGTATTTGCGAGCAATCCGAAAGCAAACAATATCCAAATTCAAAACAATCGAAAAGCGAGAAACTGCAATGGCAGGTGAGTGAGACAGACAAATAACTGAAACTTTCAAATCTATCAAAGAGAAAAAGAGTTTACAAAAAATCATATATAAATTAATGATAATGTTATTTATATGAATTTATCATACATCTATCATAGTTTTAAATATTTTACTGTATACAATTTTCATCTAATATACAAAATTTAGCTTTTTTATAAATCTGTTTCGTATTCCTTACTACATTGCTCTAAAGTTATACTCTCTGACTGCTAGAAACTTTATCGAACTTTTAGTTCAGAGAACGGTGCTGAAAAGTTGAAATATTTGTTTAATATCATATTTTTATATATTTTAATTACTATATACAAATAGTATCTAAAATCCAAACAAAAAATCCTTGCTGCATTGTTGTAAAGTAATACTCTCTGAGTACCAGGAACTTTGTTGAGCTTTCAGTTCAGAGAACGGTGCTGAAAAGTTGAAATATTTGTTTAATATCATATTTTTATATATTTTAATTACTATATACAAATATTATCTAAAATCCAAAATTTAGTTTTTTTTTTTTTTTAATTTCGTATTCCTTGCTGCATTGCTGTAAAGTAATACTCTCTGAGTACCAGGAACTTTGTTGAGCTTTCAGTTCAAAGAACGGTGCTGAAAAGTTGAAATATTTGTTTAATTAATTTTTCATAGAATGACACTAGCAAGCCCTCTAAATCCCAAAACTTTGTTTTTAGATTAAAATCATGCTAAAAATTTGACGAAATAGTCAGAAATTATTCCATTGTTGTGACTAGTAAAAGAAATGTGAGTAATACAATTAAGTTTAGTTTACAGTGTTGCCAAATTTCATGTAAGCATACTTACTCTGTTAATTTAATTTATGAGTAATTCATTGTTTGTTACAATGTTGCCAAATTTAATCATTTATATTAATTAAATGTAATTGAATATTTCTTACACTGTTGCCAAATTTAACACAGTTACAAGCGCTGTTGTCGCACTTCAATGTTCAGCAGCTGAACTCAGCTTCACGTATTTCGGCATATTACAAAAATTATTGTTCAGCTCTTACGCTATTGCCAAACTTCATAATTGCTTTGTGCGCTGCCCTGACGTTGTTTACACTTCACTTCAATTCTGTTTTTCGCTCATAAATTGACCACAAAATGATGCGATTTCAATAATTTTGAGAATCATTGAATTAGCCGCGCAGCCAACTATCGAGAATTTGTTTATTTTTGGTTTTTTGTTTTATACGGCGTAACTGAATGAACGATTGCATGTTACACATTCTTACGCTGAACTTAATATTTGTAAGTGTTTTAAAATATACTCTACCTTCTCCCTCTTGTGGAAGCAGTGAGATTTCTCTCTCTCTCTCTCTCTCTCTCTCTCTCTCTCTCTCTCGTTTGTGTTTCCCAGTACATTCTTCTCTTTGTTCTTATTCTTATATTTTTTTCTTTTCCTTCTTCACATTTCTTTAAAGTTTTCCCTCCACTTATCATCGCTTAGTTATCTTTATCTCTTTCTTTTTTTTTCTTCTCCTCTTGTCTTGTTTTTGCTTGTCTTCTCTTGACGTCTCTTGTCCTCTCTTCTCTTGAATTTTATTCATTTCTTTTCTCCTGATTTCTTCACTTTTCTTGTCATCTGCTTTTCTTTTGAACTCCTCCTCTTCTCTTCTCGCGTCCTCTTGTCTTATTTCTACTTCTTCTCAACTGCTCTTATTTTCTTAATTTTTCTGTTCTCTTCTCAATTTAAAGTACTGTCGTTTCTCTTATCGTATTGACTCTTTCATCTTTATTCCTTTTGTCTCTTTTTTCTATTTCTTCTCAACTTATTTTCTTTCCATATCTTCCCTTCCACTCTTTTCTTCTCTTCTCTTTAATTCTCCTTTCTCCTTTCAACTCTCCTATATTTTTGTGCGTATCTTAGCTTCTCTCAATTTCTTCGTTTTATCAACTTCTTTAAAAAAAAGATGAGAAGAAAAGTCGAAAAATTAAAAATAAAGCTCAGAGAGGAATAAAAAGAAGAGGAAGATATGAAAAGCAATCTCCACATCTGTAGTTTCATCTCTTAACTTTTTCCTTCTTCTTTTTTAGCTTCTTTTAAGTTTTCTTCTGTGACTTTTCTTCTCTTCTGTTCCCTTATTATCTCTTCGCCTTTCTCTTTTTTTGTGCTTTTTTCTTTTGAATCTTTTCCTTATTTAATTTTGTTTGTCGCCATCCAATGTGGCGTATGCGCAACATATCTAAATATTTGCATCTCGTAAATTTTTTTGCACGCAATTTCATATATTTTGTAATATGCCTGTCTGTGCCCAACAGCACTGCAGCCCCCCGCCCCCGTGCACGCCCCGCTGCCACGCCTCTAACCCGCTGCTGCGGCCGCCTGCGCCGCCTCCGCCGCCTCTGTTGGCCAACAAATGCAGCTGGGTCAGTTTGCGTAAACATTTGGACGAAAAAGAACATTTTTGCGGCTGCATTTGTTCAATTTCTTTGTGCACCATTTTTTTCTGTTTTTTTTTTTTTTGTGTAGGGTATTAAAAGTTTGTTGCGGAAAGAGAGAAGCCTGACCGCACGTGAATTTATAATATATGTGTATATGCCTAGTTATTTATTTATCTATTTATTTATTTATTTATGTAAGCCCTCTCACTATCTCTCTCTCTCTCTCTTTCTTTCTCTCTCAACTCTTCGTCGCCCCCTACCTCTCTATCTCTCTCTCTTCTCTCCTTCGTCGCCCCCTACCTCTCTATCTCTCTCTCTCCCTCTCTCACACTTTGTCTTTATGTTATAGAGCAACATAATTGCGATATGGTTAGACAAAGTTTGTTATGTTGATAATAAGATCCACTTTCTATAGCATATATCTATGACTGTAGCTACTACAATCAATTAAGCATCCTGGCATTTCTATAGAAACCTTTTGTTGCTCTTCAAAAATGATATTCTAATCAAATTGTACAATTAAAAACTTTAAGTGGACGGCCAGGAAACAGGATATCAAATTACAAACAACATTATATCAATTACTAGAGGAACTACCCTCAGGCCCTCAGGGACTGGCCAGGGCATACGAACTTCGACTAGCTCGTCCATAATATCTACATGGATGCAGAATATATATATATATATATATATAAATTTTATATATATATGTGAGTATGCAAAATGTTGTTAGGCATTTAGGCCGTTTGCTTTCTGAGTTGCTTGTGGGCAACGGGCTGTGGGGAGGAGGTGGTGAGGGCGTGGCACAAGGACAGTAACGTGTGGGCTGGCAGTTGTTAAACTGGACGCAAAAGACAAACTTCGTGTTGACAAAAGTTGTAGCATTTGCGAAACTGAAGGCACAAAATGCCATTTGCTTTGCTCTGTGTGGGTGTGTGTGTGTGTGTGTGTGTGTGTATGCAACTCATTAGCATTGCAGCCAAGTGATGCAAGTGCTGTCCGTGAAGTGTTTTTGTCCCAGCAGCGAGTTAAAGCGACCGTGTGGAAATTTTTAGTTCGAAGACACGAGCTGCAAGCAATCTGTGTGTATGTGTGTGTGTGTGTGTGTATGTGTGTGTCTGGCCGTAGTGCATTGCATGGCACGTGCCTCATTATCGGGAGGATGGCCGCACGACGAGCTTGTAATCAAATTGAAATACTTGCGGTTGCCTTTTTGACCAGACGCATAAAGGTGAGCGAGTGTGTGTGTGTGTGTGCGAGTCAGTGTATGCGTGAGTGAGTGCCTCTGTCTCTGGCTGAGTGTGTGTGTGTGTGTGTGTGCTTGACTTGTCTTATTAACACAAGCAATGAGCATGAAATGGGACCAAGCTGATGCGGGTGCGACAGACAGTGAAGTCCTTTTGCGCTGACGAGCAATCCTTTTGCATATGTGTGCGTTGCGACACGCTTTTCACACACATTCTTACACACACACACACACTCACACACGCACACACAGACTAAGACAGAGACAAACACGCACACAGACGACGCTTTTAAGTGTTTGCCATAAAAAGAATGCCACAACTGCGGTTATCATTGAGCTTCCTTTTCTCTTCTTTACTCTGATTCTGTTCCTCTGTCAGCTTGGCTCGTCTTCTGTCTCTCTCCCACTCTCGCTTCACTTTCTCTCTCTGTTTCTCTCTCTCACTGCGTGTTTACAGAATTTTTTGGCTTTCTGATATTTGCATATGCTAAGGCATATTGAAGATAGCATTAAATCTGCGGAAATTCTGCCAAATGGGCTTAAACTATGTTGAGTGACGGCTAAGATGGGCTAGCAACGACTAGCAGATACCCTAACCAAATATATATATGTATAGATTGATTGAACTATAGCGAGATATTTATAGTTCAGCACAGAACTGAACTGGCTCCAAAATAATATATATTGTACAGATACATATATATTGATTGATCTATAGCAAGGTATTTATAGTTCGGCATAGAACTGAGCTGGCCATTGCTCCGCTGAATAACGCTTTCTACGGAAAATTTTCACCTAATAGAAACATTCTTCTTTCGTTTACCAAAAAATACGTTATGTCTACTGCCATAGTCATATACTGGAGGATATTAAAGCAGAAGTGTTTTTCTTATGTCTCCGTACTCGATCGATTTGTAGTTTCGGTTAGGTGACAATTTTCATGTTCATATTTGAGCACTATTCCGCCGAGCACAAACTATACTGTGCAAATTTTCTTTCCATCTTTAGTATTGTAGAGCCAGCCACTTGTTTATGCTTGAAGATATTGTATATAAAAACTAATTCATATAAATCCAGTTATTTCTGCATCGTTCAGTCTATCCGTCCATCTCATTTTCTCTCATTATCTCTATCCATATATACTATGTTTAAATATCAATATTGTTCTACAATTTTCTACTTATATTACTAGGGTATAGAAATATATTTAAAGCTCTACAAATACATATTTTATATTATATTATATTATTGACACATATTTCATGACACTTATTAAATAGTTTCTTATCAGCTTTCATCGAACTTATAAATAAGAAAAACATTCAAATATGCCTCGTCTATCCAGTCGCTTTGATTGAAATGGGCTTTTGATTGAATTCATGAATTTTGGTTTTGCGGCCAACACGTCGTATGCATAATATGTCAAAATGTCATTAAGAGCTGAGTTTTACCTTGACCCGCCGCTGTAAGCAATAAAAGTCAATTCTGTCTGTATTCAATTGTCAGCCAACAAAATTTCCGAGAAAAATACCGATGTTCAGCAAATTAACAGCTTTCCTTTTTAACTGCAAACAACAAATTTCTCACAAATTCGATTTAATGCGGTCCTTTATCAAAATTCACGTCAAAATTATAGAAATCTACATATGTGAGGCACGTCTATAAAACCGACTGACTGAGAGATTGACTGAGTCAGACTCTATGCACAGCTCAGAGATTAAGCACTAGGGTTGCTGACATATATTTACGAAGGTTAATCTGTAATGGGATTACAATACAAATTCTGATGGCTACTGGATAGAGTGATAGTCGGTGAATAATTCGAGACTGGGAACACTGGAGACTCTTTTTGCTTAGAAATCAAGCAATGAATAAATAAAATAAGAGATTTAATCTTATTATTTCTCTCCATCTCTCTCTCTCTCTTTCTCCATTCTCTATTTCTCTCTTGTCCTTTGTTTATTTTTCTATATTATCTTCCTCACGCTCTCTTTTCATATATTTTTCTCCTTATCTCTCCCTCTCACTTTTGCCCTTTCTCTCTCTCTCTCTCTCTCTCTCTCTCTCTGTATCTCTCTGAACATTCGCCTTCTTTTCCCTCTCAGTATTTCTCTTTATTTATATTATTCCATCCCTTACCTTCCCCCTGTCCATTTTTCTCTTCCACTCTCTTCGATTTTTCCCACTCTCTATTCCATTTTCCCTCCCACTCTCCATCCGTCAATAGCCTTTCTCTATCTCTCTCATTTAACTCCTTTTCTTTCAGGCTGTCTCTCTGTCTCTCTCTGTCTCTCTATATCTCTTTTCTCTCTTTCGTTTTCTCTATCCGCCTCTTTATTTCCCTTTCTTTTTTTCCTTTTCCATTATTTGTATCTCTCTCTCTCTCTCTCGTTTTCATTCTCTCTCTTTCTCTATCTATCTCTCACTCTCCATCAGACAATATCCTTACCTTACTCTCCCTTTCTCCTCTCTTTTTCAGTCGATCTTTCTCTCTCAAAACATTTTTGGAATATTTAAAATTCTTCAAATCAGTTCAAAAATGGAAAAAATCGGAAAAACTAAAAAATATATTTCTTATTTGATTCACACTTTTGGAATTTGTCTCCCCAATAATAGTACATAAATTGTACTCTTCTAATTGGTACTGTATCGCTTTTCATTCAATTCCAATTATTTCGAATCAAGCGTAATCAGCTTATTTTTTTCGATTTTATTCTATTTGCCAACAATTTGTTGTTGTTGTTGTTGTTGTTGTGTCATCGTTTCCGGTCAATGGAAAATTAATAATGGGAATCGTCAATTGGAATGCGCCGCCGGATAAGAAATAAAGTTTACAGTCAATTATTAATGTATTCGATTCAATTGAATAAATTCGAATTCGAATTTGAATTTGAATTCGTTTGAGGCGAAAATTCCAAATTGGTTGAATTGCATAATTTGTAATTTCCTCGAAGGCTTCAAAACTTCTTCAGCTGTTCGCCGAAAGCACTAAATAAATTTTATGAAGTGCATTTACATTTACATATATTAAAGTACTTGTCATATAACAGGTAGTAATTTATGCGCGGAGAATTCAATGCACATAAGTGCTTTAGCGGCAGTTAACAAGGTACAAAGAATTTGCAGGGTATCAAAAAAAAAAAACTCTTGTCAGGGTACAGTATAAAATGGGCGTAGATAGCATACAATAGGCGTATCCGGCATATCTTTTTAAAATTGCATTGTCCATGCAATTATA
The DNA here is from genome assembly GCA_035045345.1 of Drosophila hamatofila. Lineage (NCBI taxonomy): Eukaryota > Metazoa > Arthropoda > Insecta > Diptera > Drosophilidae > Drosophila > Drosophila hamatofila. Next base: position 11,969,135 of record JAWNPA010000039.1, on the reverse strand, counting down.
CATTAAAAATTTCAGCTCTCTAGCACTTCAACTACCATGGTTTCTGAGATACCGGAAAATGCATTTTCCGTTTTCAATCGCCCTTAGTGGGCGGATAGGAAAAATCTTGACACTTTACAATTATTTCTAGCTTCAATAGCGGAAAAATGGTTTGCATTCATAGGCCTTCTCCCTCTGTCTGTTACATAAATTTTTAACAAAACCAATATGCCCTGATTTCCCATTTTCAATGATTTCAGGGTATAATAAAAAAATTACAAACGTATCAATATACTGTTGATATACTTTAACAATAATCAACAGTATTTCTACGAATATATATATTTATAGCAATATTTTATATTTATCCAACTGAAAATTCCACAGAAAACTGCATTGAATTCTTTTTTCTTTTTTCGAATACGTGTTAATATTAATAATAGACTTACGAGGAATAAGGACACTTCAATATATATGCATAAGTGCATATATATGTATGCACATATGTATATACTACATATATATGTATGCACATATGTATATACTACATATATGTATACATAATATAAAATATGAAATTAAAGCCAGCTTCACTTTGTATGCACTTTAATGCAATTAATCACGTATTTCTTCTTTGGATTCATTATTTATCCTTTCACCGCAAATTACGAACGCTGCAAATATGCGTAAACTTATGGCAATTACATTTATTTGTCGCTCGACGTTTGTTTTTAATCAGATGCAATAAATTGTTAGCCCCGAGGCCAGAAATGTTGCCTTTGCCATTCAATTCAATACAGAATTTATATTCAACCTTGCCGAGCCTTAAGCCTCAGCGCCTCTTGCCTGTTGCATATGTCATTCAGTTGTGCAACGGATATCAGATTTTATATTTACAAACCAATATTAATAAAAACAAGTGAGAAAGCTCTAGTCAAGACTACTCGACTATGAGAGCCCCTGAATCCTTTGAGATTGGGATATTTCAACAACTCTTTACTTCTTTTCTGCATACACAAGAAACAACACAAGTACACACAGACAGAAGGACATGCGGACGACAGACGGACGGAACGACGGGCGGACAGGGCTTAATCGATTCAGCTCGTCGCCCTGATCGATAATATATATAAATACTTTATGGGGTCTATCATGTCTCCTTCTGCCATTTTAACAAAACCAATATACCCTGATTTCGCATTTTCAATGGATATATATATATATATACATATATCCTTGTTCATATAAAATTAAATTTTGCCTGCCAACAGCAAGAAGAACGAATGAAAACTTTACTCTAGTCGAGTCTGTCCAGCTGGAAAATACTCAAAATATTTGTGATTGTATTTCTTATCTGTTATCGATAAGTCGATAAGCTATAAAGAAAGGCTTTACATGTAGAGCTTAGATAGACATACAAACATGTAGCTCCATAGATAAGAGATCGATTGTTGAGCCAAAACAAGAATATATAGACGCCTCCTGCTGTCTGTTACAGACATGCGAACAAAAACGATATACCCACTGTACACACACACTCGATCAATGGGCTGAGAGTATAAATAAATTGAGTAGAACAAATATGTTTTATTCATGTAGAGCATCAGGAAGCGTTATGAAAATACAATAAAACAAATCAAATGAACAAATTGGACAATGCTCATTGGCTAGCTCAGTAAGCAGATATCCCTTACTTCAAGTACTCAAGTATAGTTCAAGTATGCGAGTGCAAGAGAGGAGTTCTTAGATTAGCTTAAGATTAAGCTTAAGCTAGATTGGTGCAAAATATACCCAAAGTCATTCAATGGGCAACTTTACTTGAAGTTGAGCATAGCATGCCCGTTAATTGGACATGCTTGATGTACAGGGTATATACTCGTAGCCACGACCCAGGGGCGAGGGCCGCACATATGTTTGGGACAATAAATCAATTATGCATTCGTCGCTGCGGCTGCCGTTGGAAATATTGTTTATTAAAACTCGCAACTAAGTAAAAATAAATAAAAATTGTGATTGGCAACGCGAACAGGAACTTGGTTTATGTTGAACCAATTGACGTCAGTCAAAATGTTTGACGGCTGCCTTTAAGAACAACAACAGCAACAATAACAATAACAATAACAGTGCTGATGATGATGATGATAATGATGATGATGATGGTGTTAGTCAGTTTTTATTACACTTGAGACACATCGACAGAGATCTGGAAAGCAGCGTATTAAATTAGAACAAGCTATTTGCGATCAACAAAAACATTTCGTAGCACAAGCAAGACTAAAAAGAAACATCCATAAAATGCAAGCTGCAAAATAAACAAACGTCAGACAGAAACAAAATATATGATACACTAGGTAATGCCCTGTAGAAGATCTAAATACATCAAAACAGTTACAGGGTATCTCTATATACTTGTATATCTATCTCTTGTATACTTTTATACTGTTTTAATTTTATACTGTTATACTGCTATACTGTTATACGGTAATACAGTTATACTGTCATACTGTTATACTTTTATACTATTATACTTTTATACTTTTATATTGTTTTCAAAATATTGTACTGTTATACTTTTATATTGTTTTACTTAGTACTGTAACACTTTTATAGCTGCCTTATCGTTGTTACTGTACTTCTTTTATACTGATATATTGCTATAATGCTATGCCGTTATACTGTTATACTGCTGTACTGCTCTACTGCTGTACTGCTGTACTGCTGTACTGCTGTACTGCTGTACTGCTGTACTGCTATACTGCTATACTGCTATACTGCTATACTGCTATACTGTTATACTGTTATACTGTCAGCAGTATAGCACTTCTACACTGTTATACTGTTATACTGCTACACTGTTACACTGTTATACTGTAATACTGTTATACTGCTATACTGTTATACTGCTATACTGCTATACTGCTATACTGCTATACTGCTATACTGCTATACTGTTATACTGTTATACTGTCAGCAGTATAGCACTTCTACACTGTTATACTGTTATACTGCTACACTGTTATACTGTTATACTGTAATACTGTTATACTGCTATACTGTTATACTGCTATACTGCTACACTGTTATACTGTTATACTGCTAACTGTTCAGTAAAACTACTATTTAACTGTTCAATAAAACTACTGTTCTACCGTCTACCGTTCAGTAGAACTGTTATACTGTTACAGTGCAATTTTGCTATGCACTAAACATCTACTACAGTACGCAACTAAAGTATGCAAGATACATTAAGCTTAATTCATATTCTTCTTTTTGTCTGAAGGAAGCGCGAAAGGCTAGGCATTTAGTTTGATTATGTGAAGAATTCCCGCAATTTCCAATTAATTCCTGCGCATTATTTTCATCTAATTATGTGTGCCCGACATGCTACGCATATTTTATGACCAAGGACTATGTGAACGGGAGCTTTACCCATTTTTGTACGTTTTTTATTTACTTTTTTTTTTGTCTGGGAGCCAATTGCATTGGCGTCGATTCAATTATAGACTGCAAGGATAATAACCAAATGAAATGTCAGCCAATTGTCAGTCGTTAAATATGCTGATTAGTCTGCAGCTCTACAATACGGGCAGCAACGACAACAATTGTCCTTGGTGCACACACAGAGGGAGAGCGCAGGAGAGTGTGTATGAGTGACATATTTCATGTCCTTTCCTGGGCAACAGGCATCTAATTAGCAGCTCTATTGCAGCAGCTCTTGGTTAGCAATGTGTGTGGGTGAAGCTGGTACATCAGCTCTGTGGCCAGCCATAGTTCTTTGGAGTTGAAGCTTGATTCGAGCGCAAATACAAAAACCTTACGTGACATCTGTGTGTGTGCTCAATATATGAGCACATAGGACTCATTTCACAAGGGCGCAACAGGGGGGCACCAGGCATGTCGTCTAAGGCATAGCCCGCAAAAGTATGCTACATTACTGTTAAGAGCATCACATGCATGTGTGGGTGTCTGTGTGTGTGCTAAAAATCAATATGTATATGAAGTAAACAATGCATCGGACGCATAACATTATAAACAAGTTCGCTTTGAAAATGACATTGAATTATATTTGAATTGCTTTTAAAGGCAAAAACAATTGTTTACAGGATGTTAAAGCAACTGCACCTGCAATCAACATAAGAAACTAAAACAGTGTTGAAGTCTTAATGGTATGTTAAACAAATTATTCGAAGCAGAAAACTAGGCACTGAGAGAATTGACAAGCTTCATGTAAGCTTAATTATATACATTAAAAAAAATAGACAGAGGTAAATTGAGTTAATCTGTTAACGAACTGTTTTCTTTTTTTATGAGCAGTTAATGCTGTATATGGAATTCTCCCTAACGGACTATAATACTTAATTTGAGCAGTTAGACAGACACTTATACAGAATTTCTCTCAGTGTAATAGCATTATAGCACACCGTCTCATTTGTAGTTCCATATACAAGCGAATGGCGACAAATTTTCATTATAAATTGCACAAATGCGCAAATAGAATAAGCATGTGGCATTGCCACGCCCACATACAAAACGACTTTGTCGTCCTTCACAATCCGTCATTTCCATGTAAGTGCGTATGTGTTTGTGTGTGTGTGTGCGTGTGTGTGCGTGAGTGTTTGCTGTTAGTAAGCCGATTTCGTGCAACAAACATGCAAATCTGTTGAACTAATTGCCGCATTAGGAGCATCACAAATCTTTTGAAAAGCCTATAACGGAGAGAAGATGCACTCAGATATTAAATTACATTGTTTCATAAGATTTGTATTGCTGACAAACTTCACGCATCAATTGTCCATGTTACTTTTGTTTCAAATAACAAGTGGAACTAGTTATTTGCGAGAAGCTAAAAGTTAACTGAAGCAAAGCTTTATCAATTTATCAATATTAAATTGAAAAGCATCAACGTCTTGTTTTTCTTTGGCCTGCATAGGCTTAGGAATTTTTTGATGAAGAATCAATCTGTTATTAAGCAATAACTCAGTTATACAATTAGACAATTTATGGACGAAGATCTATCCATCATTCTATCCAGCCAGTCCATCAGTCAGTCAGTCAATCTCTTAATAAAGTCAGTAAATCTTTCGGTTTTCTGTGAATATAAGATTGCTATTATCTTGGAATTAATTAAATTTCATCACGAGCTCCCACTTTTCGCTCATGATAAACTTTAGCACAGTTAACCATCCTTCTAATTAACTTATTGCTTTACAGCCATATAGCGGCTGCAAATGAACTTTATTAGGCGCTGCACTGTGGTGCACAATGTAGAATAATTTGATTAATAACAACAATTTTTAATTGGCTAGACAATCTTCCAGTTTCTGGACTAAAAGAACAAATATGCTATACAAATTTTAAAAATAGTTGTTGCACAATTTAAACACAAAGTTAAGAAAGCAAGCTTACAGATTTTTTTTTAACAAAATTCATATTTAGCTGTGTTATACTGTTTATTACTGTTTATTACATTCATTGCGTAAAAATAAGGTGTTATATATATTACAAAAAGTGATACACAGAAAAGACTTTTATACAGTTTTTTAAATATATTTAGTCTAAATTTTTGGGAATACGAATTATACCGGTTTTTTTAATAACTGTTATACAGTTTAAAATAATCATTAAACAATTTAAAAGATAGCTGCAGTTTTTAAAATAACCCTGTTATATAACGAAAAAAAACCTGACACAACATTTTGCATTAAAGCTTAAATATTATACGGTTTTAAACAAATTGTTTCACCATTTTCAGAAGTGAAATTTCTACGCAGATTTTGAAAATATATTATACAGTTTTTAAAATTGTTATAAAGTTGTAAACAAATTTTTTATAATCTTAAAAAAATATATATATATATGTCTATGAATTTAAAAAAATCATAAGTATTATAAACAGATTGCTTAAATATCATTTTAAAGAGACATTTACAACATTTTTAAGATACATACCTTACATACATATATTTATGTATTTGCTTTCACATCAAATTTATTTCTTTTCAATGCATTCAAGATGTCTCAAACTTTAGCTGACAAAAGCTGTGTGAACAAGAGCATATACTATTTAGGTTTCAATGCTGTACGTGAGTCCGCAAACCACTGTGGCTCTGTCTGAGTTGGCTGAAGCCCAGTGGCGGTGCTTTGCCTTTTTCGCATTTTCGTGTGCCAGCTACTTTTTGGTAGTATGCGGCGAATGCTTGAAATTTTTGATTGGTGCCTGCTGCAGTAGTTGGCTTCCCATCTGTGAAACTTTGACAAAATGCAGGCCATAAAGTCGGTGCAGCTGACGGTAGAGCAGCAGGTGCGGGCGGCCGGAATCGCTAGGCGTCTGCAGTTGAATTTAAGTGAAATATTCAGCAACTCGACTCAGGCCATTGCCAGCAGCTTAATTTGCATTTGCCATGCGGCAGCTGGCATCTGGCAGCTAGCAGAAACGTGCAACGTGCCGCATGTCATTTGCCACTTGCACTCGCCAGTTGTCAGTTGAATGCCACCCCCCTTCCCCCTCCCACTGGACCATCGTATCTCGTCCGGTCTTTCATCTTTCATCTTTCAACTAAACAGCAAGCTATAGGGCATTCCCTTTGGCCGGCAAAGTGTCAAATTAAAAAGCTAACGAAATAAATAAATAACAGCTATAAATATTAAGAGAGGCGACTCTCATCTCTCTTTAATGCAGATCAGAAACATGCACTTATGTTTATTTAATGCCAGTTGACAACCTGCAGGCAGCAGAAAGCTAATTAATTGTGAGCAAGGCAAAGGCCAGCAAAGAGCAAACAAAACAAGTAAGAACGTGGCAGTCGGACGTTACCGACTGCAGAATACTCATTCACGCTGCCAGATTCATTTTCCGATTTTCCATGCCCCCAATTGGTGGTTGTGGGCGAAAAATCTTAGCACTTTGTAATTCGAGGGCATAAACGAGAATATGTTCTAAATTTCAAGTCTCTAGCTTTCATAACGTCGAAATGGTTTGCGTTCATACGGACAGACGGACATTGCACAAAACTTATAGACTCATTTCACTATCGTGAATGAGTATAAAAATGCACTTTGCAAATGCAAGCTAGCCAGCTCGTTGGTATGTGCTACTTCTTTGGTTGACATTCATCTATCTTTTCGTTTCCAAAATTTTGTTTTACTTTCCCGAACTATAAGTTAGATGTTATGATTATATGTGACACTATTCGTCAGCTTTTTTATTATTTGTATTATATATTATTATTATAAATTAAATAAATTAAATTATATATTATATATTATATATTATATATTATATATTATATATTATATATTATATATTATATATTATATATTATATATTATATATTATATATTATATATTATATATTATATATTATATATTATATATTATATATTATAACTCCATGAGCAATGCCTACTCGCTGAGTTGAGCTTAAACTACTGAGAGCGTAAGAAATTAACTTGGAATACCTTAACCAACCATTCGACAATTACAATTGATAGAATCGATATTCTTTTTCCCTAAGTACAACCTTCCTTTACCTTCACATATCTTACCTCTCCAATCAGCTTCTTATTGTTTTCTATATCCAGTTTCTGCTACTTTGCTTACCTAATTTCGGTCTGCTCATCAGTTTAGAGTTTATCTCTTGTTGCTATTATATTGTTTTCCATGTATAATTTGAGTCTTCTCTTTACTGTTGGGAATCTCTCGTTATTTTCACATTGTTTCCTATATCCAATTTCTGTATCCGCTTTACTTTCGAACACCTCTCGTCACATCCACAAAATTTTGGATACATATGTATATATACAGGGTTGTCCATATTCGACGGACCCATCTGAGGCTGCCCATATTCATATTTTAATGTCATTATATCGTCAGATAATAATCATTTTATTTGGTTCAAGTAGATTTTAATGTGATATCTCAATATTAAAAAATAAAATTGTGTTATTTTTATGAAAAAAAAAAAAAAAACATAGGTCCGTTGAATATGGGCGACCTCACATGAGTCCATCGAATATGGACAACCCTGTACTTACTTCTTCATTAAAACATCGTTGTATTCTATATTAAATTTTTCGCAAATTGTGAATTACTCTCTCTCGCTCCCACCCTCTACCCAGCTAAAAATCATGCATAGAAGTAATCATTAACTAATTGGAAACATTGACAACTTGACATCAAGTCGCAAAGGAGAGCAAATCCGTTTACATAAGAGTCGTTGAGCGCTGATGCTCTTCATTACCATGTCGTTGTTTTCCATATCAAATATCTCGCCAATCGTCACTTTCCCTCACCTCCACCAGCCCCCTCTCTGAACATTTGAATTATGCATTGGAGTAAGCATTAGCTAATTGGTAACATTGACAACTCGACATGATAGCAAATCCGTTTACATAAGAGCCATTGAGTGCGGGTTCTCATAACCTACTCACACGAGTTGCATTTACGTAAACGAGATACGGACTCGTCCACCTCGAGTGGGAATCAGCAGAGAATATTTCAAATGGAGAGTGATGGAGCTTGTCGAATGTTGAATTTGTAGTCGAATGAATTTTATTTCTATGTCCATTGCCGCTTTGGGACTCGCCATCGACGTCTGTTTCGAAGTGCAGCCGTGGCAGCGAAGCCACGCCCCCCGCCGCCCACTTGGCCACTTGCATAACGAAACGGGGCTACGGCTGCATTTTTGTGCAGATTTTCTATTTTTAATAAAGCCACGCGCAAGGTCAGCCGCCAATTTGGATGGGTTGGTGGCCTCTGGTTGGGTGGTGGCCTCTGCCAGCTCAGCCAGTGGCCCAGAATGGGGTTAGAGGTTAGTGGAATAGAACTAAAAGCAAAAAGCGCACCGAATCTGGCAATGGATAGAGATCGCCGCGACTAACGAATGACTTGGCTGCGAGGACAAACCACCCAGCCGCCCAACCACACAACCACACAACCACACCACCAGACCCAACCAACCAGCCGCCCAGCCATTCAACTAGTCAACACAAACTGGCGAGCCCCATCTGGGCTGGCCATTTAAGTTAACAGCACACATTCCGCTGCTTTAGCCAGCGCAATGAAAAATCATAATTAAAAAGTTTGCAATCGAACGCGTTTCGCAAATGGAGCATAAGATATTGAGAGCAACTGTACATACACCTGGCTCAGTGGCCCCCTGGCCCAGTTACCGTTAGCTGACGTTCGCTGTAGTCGAAGCCGAGTGGCCAAACATTTCCAATTGATTTCCCAGCAAGGCTCGAGGCGTATCGCATGACTTTAAGTGTGGCAATGTTGCTGAAAATACTTCAACAGTTCAAGATGGAGGCGATGATGGGCGATAGACCAAGTTATTTGATTTTTCAGTTTGATTGAACATGTATCTCTCTCTCTCTCTCTCTCTCTCTCTCTCGCTATATCTCTCTCTCTCTCTCTCTCGATATATCTCTCTCTCGCTCTCTCTCTCTCTCGCTATATCTCTCTCTCTCTCTCTCTCTCTCTCTCTCTCTCTTTGTCTGTATGTGAGTCAGCTTATTAGTCTATCGTCTATCTCTCTCTATCTCTTCATCTGTATGTCTAATCTTTCTCTTTTCTTTTGTCTTCCTCCCTTTTTCTCTCTCACTTTCCCTCTGTTCGCTCAGTAGATATCTATTTTATTCTTTCTGTTGCTTGCAGTCTACTTTTCTTTGATTCTCTCTCTCTCCGTTTTTCACTCAGTGTTTCCCTCAGTGTATATGTCCCTCTTTCTCTATTTCTCTCAACCTTTCGACTTCTCCCAATTTCTCGCTATCTTACTCTCTTTCTCTCTCTCTCTCTCTCTCTGTTTCTCGCAATCTATCTCTCTCTCTCTCTCTGTCACTGTTTCTCGCAATCTCTCTCTCTCTCTCTCTCTCTCTCACTAATTCTTGCAATCTCTCTCTCTCTCTCTCTCTCTCACTCTCTCTCACTATTTATTGCAATCTCTCTCTCTCTCTCTCTCTCTCTCACTATTTCTAGCAATCTCTCTCTCTCTCTCTCACTGTTTCTCGCAATCTCTCTCTCTCTCTCTCTCTCTCTCTCTGTCTTTGCCTTTCTCCCTCGCAGTTTCTCCCATGCCTTTTCTCTCTATCATACTTTCTGTCTGTGTGTCATTCTATCTTTCTTTCACTCTTTTTCTCTCTCTCTACTTTGATAGCTCTAACGTAAGCGCTGCCAGATATCTATAAGCCTACTTCCCTAAAAAGTGGTATACATAGATCTAATTATTGCTTATCTATTTTTATATTAAGTGATTTAAATATGACCACAATACATATTTCAGAATTACCAGACGTATAAATTGTAAAAATTCCAGATCTGCAATTATTTTTCGGACTAGATAAAGAAAATATGCTAATTGCAATTGCATTATGGCCATAAAATAGTCGTCAGATGTAAAAGATCTTTTCAAATTTTACCAGACGCATTTATTTTAAGACAACATATGCTGCCAAATTAATCACTTATTTTTGTAGTTTTCATATCAAAGAGTTGCCAGATTTGTCAGAGTTGCGAACGCGCTTCAAGTGTTAACTGTTGCCTGATTCGTGACAGTTGCCTGACGATGCATGCCACTAAAAACTATTGCCATAGCAGAAAGTAAACAGCATTGTAGCCAGCGTTGCCACCTTTGGGCGCAGTTTGAGGCCAATTTCAACGGCACGAAGGTGGCCTGAACTTGGCCAAGCACTCAAAAATGAGGACCTCAGATCAGTGAACTGGGCCGCGTTGGCATTACGCCAGAACAATGTGACCAAGGAGGTTAAGCATGTGCGCCCACACATAGGCCTAAGTGCCTCAATGTCAATGTGGGCGTGGGCGTGGGCATAAATATGGGCATGGCTGGTCTGTGTGTTCAGCAGATTTGAAGTTGAAGTTGTCTTGTCTCGTCTTGTCTTGCCTAATCAGTAAAATTGCGGCGCAGCTTGTTCCCATGTGGCCAAAAAACAATAGGCCAAGCTTAGAGGGTGGCCAATATATCAGAGAGAGAGTGAGAGAGAGAGAGGGAGAGCGAGAGGGCGATAGAACAACTTTCTGCTGCGGCTGCACTTTGCCACAAAAGACAAAAGGCGCTGGGAAAATCATGCAAATATCAGACAACGCTAAGAGGCGGCCCACTACAACGGCAACGCCGACGCCGGCAGCGACGTCGACTGCGACTGCATAAGCAGCTTGGCCACGCAGAATGATGACCGCGACTGGGATTAGAACGGCGACTGGGACTAGGCCTGTGGCTGGGGTGTTGCCCACTTTTTCACATAATGCTTTATTGTTATTATTCTTATTATTATGGCTGGGGCTTTGTTTGGCCAGCCTCTTGGCTGTTGCATTGTGTGCCGGCGACCAAAATACACAATGTTGCCAGACGCTGGCCGAACGAGAGAGAGAGAGAGAGAGAGAGAGAGAAAGGGAGAGCAGGAGAGCGAGAGAGCAGCTCGTTTGGTGCGCTGCTCATTGTTGTTCGTGAAATCTCTGCGACTTGTGATCCATATTATGATATGCAACATTGGCGCAACAATGAATGAACTTCTAGACGCAGTGTTGTGCAGTGCCAAACAGTGTTGAACAATGTTGAAGTGGAAGTAAAGTGTTGCACAATATACACTGTACACAAAAGTCAGCTACGTTTGCGAGCAAGAGTAATAACATTTCCGATAGGTCAATGGCAGCTGCAATTTAAGTTATCGATAACAATTGTCAAGCAGTCTCAAAGTGAAAGTAAAGTGTTGCACAATATACACTGTACACAAATGTCAGCTACGTTTGCGAGCAAGAGTAAAAACATTTCCGATAGGTCTATGGCAGCTGCAATTTAAGTTATCGATAACTATTGTTGAGCACTGTTAAAGTAGAAGTAAAGTGATGCACAATGTAAGCTGAAAACAAAAGTCGGCAATGCTTGACCAATCAAGAGTAATACCATTTGCAAAGGCTATATGGCAGCTGCTATTTAAGCTATCGATCACAGTTAGGTGTTGAACTAGTGTATAAGAGTTGCCATTTGAAAATACAAGTTTTTTTAAAGAACTTTTCTACTATTAGAGCTCACTGTGCGACATTTTATATATGGATTAGGTATTAGACAAAGGTGTTTATCTGAATTGGAAACAGATTTACAGATGAGCATGTCTCTCTCTCTCTCTCTCTCTCTCTCTCTCTCTCTCTCTCTCTCTCTCTCTCTCTCTCTCTCTCTCTCTCTCTCTCTTCTGTCTATATCTTTGTTTGTGTGTTTTGTGTCAGAGAGTGTTTTACATACATTAGATATATATACATATATATGTATATATATATATATATATGCATGCATACAATGCAGAGCGTGCAGCTGGAGAGAACAATTTGCATATTGTTGCAGCAGCAGCTGTTGCCACTGGGCTGCAGTTGCACGCAACACTTGCTCTACTTATAAGTGTATGCTAATGTGTGGGAGTGTGTGTGTGTGTGTGATACACGGCCTTGATCTTGATTATATGTATATATATATATATCTATATATATATATATATATATATAAAGAATGTTATTACTAGGTAATGTGAAAGGCAAAAGTAAAAGCTCTATGGGCCACAGGCGCAAGACCGAGTGGCAGAAATAAACCTTGAAAACAGATTAAATTTGTCCAGAAGCAGATAATTTCAAAATTAACTGGAATATAAAAAGGCGAAAAACAGAGAAATGTCTAACCAAGAATAAAAGCTTCTTAGAATTAAATTCAATGAACGCAAATGAGAAATCTTATTAATTAGAATAAGCTACAGATTAGGTTAAAAAGAAACAAACAAGGAAGATTAAAGTGTTAAAAGGAAAATTTAGCTGGAGGATAAATATAAATATCCGACTAAGGCTAACAATAGCAATATAATATAATTGAATTGTTCCAGCATGACCGTGAGGATAAAGGAAGAAACTTGTGCACTTATTATACGTAGTGGGAGATCATGGCAATTATGGAAAAGGGCGAAGATTATTACTATTAGATAGGAATTTCAAATAAAAGGCGACGCTCTTCGGAGCGCTAATGAGTTCAACATAGATAACTGTAGCTGATCCAGCTGCTCTGAGTATGCCCCACCAATAGCAAGAAGCCCCAGAGAAGGATAGAGCAATATAGCATCATGAGTTGTAGCTCACTCATCAGTGATCTGCTGAAGCTCGTCCATCATTATAATATATTAAAGTATATGAATGAAGAGCGATCAAGTCGTGAGTGATTAAAGCACAAAAGCAAGCCAAAGTATGTGCAGGATTTAAAGGAAAAATCATCTCAACATTTAATAAAAGCGAACTAAAGTATTCACTTATAGTCATAGTCTAATATACCCATCATGAAAAGCTTATAACTACTGCCAGTCATTGGAAGGGTTATCTTTGTCATGATGAAATGTGCATGAATATTTTTGTTCTTGGTTTATATTCAATTCTCTTTCACGAAGTGGAATTATTGAAATATCAGTTCTTCAAAGGGTTCAGGGGTTATCGTAGCTAAGCAGTCTCGACTATAGCTCACTTATTTATTATTATATCGGATTCTTACCATTATATATTTATTAATGACTAGTTAGATATTGAGCAATATGATGAGTCAAGTTGGTTTATTAAGTTGCCAGCATTGAGCAACTTTGAGCTAATTTAAGTTAACAAATAATCGATATTTATCGATGATATAAAGGATAAAGAATCGTTTCATATAGTGCAACCTCAAAGTTTGTTCAACTGGTTCAATCGAAAGAGATCGTTCCCATTAATAGTAATAGCCAAGAACAGAATTGTCAGAGCTGTCATATATAGATTCATCTTCTTCGGCATACATGCAGTGCAGTGCACAAAGTCCTTCGTGTCATATAACAATTTTCTAATTATAGTTGTCGTTGCAGCTGCTGGACCATAAAACACAATTCATTTGATTAACTAACATTTGTTTGACGTTTCGTAATTGGATTGCGGCAGATGCAGCGCAGAGTCTGACGGCCCGCATTAATTGTGCCACGGTGCGTGTGCGTAATAAATGTCCGTATGCCACAACAATCATACGCCGCGTGGCCATCAATTGATTCCATTATTGCGCGGTCAACCACATAACAATCGAATTGAACCGATTTTAGCACATTTATATTTACTGGCGCATTCGTATTCGATTACAACAGCCAACCTAAAGCGTTTTCTCACTATGGCAAATGGTTTGGTCAGCTCTTAGATGACCGAAAAATCGAAAGCATTTAGGGCTGAAAATTAAATGTGTTTGGAATATATGTCTGAAATAAAACTGAGTTGTAGGCAAAGATTTGATTTCTTGAGAGATGACCGAAAGAGATATAGTTTCCTGATATCTGAGACTTTGATATACTAATGCTCATAGAAATAGTAGTGCGACTGAGCATTGAGCACATAAATGGGTTATATTATATGTTTATCACCTGATCTTTCGATATATTTATTTTGAATATAAAGTTCAAATAAGACTAGCACACAGTTAGATTTCTGATGCTTTGAAGCCAATTCAATTGGAAATATGCTCATGAAAATAGTAGTGCGATTGACTAAAAATTTAGTGATAAACATATATGCCAATCACAACTTTTGGAACACTATATCACGTATATAAAATAAGACTAACAGATAGATAGCCTCCTAATACTTTCAATCCAAGTCAAGACTTGGAAATACAGTTCTGTTCATTAAAATATTATAGTAGGGAGTCTGAGCATTAAACTTTGGAAATCAAATTTTAGTTATACACAGTATTTTTATGATAACATATCAAATATTGTAGATATATAGCATAGATAAATTCATATAAAATTTCACCTACACTAATCCAAAATTCTTGCTAAATTGAAACAGAATTTTGCTTGATTAAAGCAAATTCAAAGTGATCGGAGAGCATCATAAACTAACATCATGAAATAATACCCTTAGCTAGATATTATTTACAGCACATACGTGAGCAATTGAAACATGAGAAGCACCGAGAACGGCGCAACTACTAGTTTGCTGATTTCTCAGTTCTGCTCTGCTCTCCTTTCTCGCAATGGCTTCTCTCATTAGCAACGAGTAAAATGAGCCACTGGGGTCCGACAAGTCGAAGCCCGTTTCAAGTTTCAGTAGCTCTTCAGTTCTCCGAATTGATAGAGTTATAAGCTGCATGTCAATTTTAATTAATGAGCAGCGCGCACTGAGAGGGTCTTCAGCTGGCTGCATTGGTAATTACAGTTGGTCTGGATAAGCGGCCAGCCAAACAGCCAGCCAAGCGGCAGGCCGGACAGCTAGCTAACCTGCCACACACAACATCCATAACAAACAACAAAATAATGAAATGCAACAGCCAAACATGGTAAGATGCACAACATCAAAACAAAATACAAGCGAGAGAGCTTAAGTTGGGAGTGCACGACTTTCAGATACCTGAAACCTTGAGCAGAGTTGATATTGAAATCATTCTACGTTACATAGCTAACATTATATGCACACACACACATACACACTTATACTTAAGCAAGTGCTCTGCTTACTCTACTTACTAGTACTTAATAATGAGCTTTACTATGAGCACTTAATTACCCAGGGACCAATCGAAATTTGGGAGCTGTAATGCTTTCAAACATAGTTTTCCTTCATTTCGACCCTTTTAATTTTTTTTCTTTTAATTTCGATATTGTAATCTAAACATACTATTTTCACTTTGTGAGCGAGTACAGAAAAAAAAAAACATGAATGAGGTCGACTAAACTTTCTTCGGTATAAACACACACACACACACATTTATCCAAATACGTGCTACATCTTATCTCACTTTTTCTGAATAACTTTTCCATTAAAAAGTTAAGGCAAGTTTAAGTCATCTAAAACTCACAAAGTATATATGTCTTAAACTCTCAAAGTATATATGTATGTGGCTGGATCTTCACTCGTTTGGCATTGAGGTTTATTTTCGTTATATAAATAAAACTCAATTACAAACGAGTGACGATCCAGCCACATACATACATATATACTGTGAGAGCTTAAGACATATTTACTTTGAGAGTTGGGTCACATAACAGCAATAATATACTCTACCAAACGAGTGAAGATCCAGCCATATACATATATACTTTGAGAGTATTGGATAAGCGAAGCTTAACTTAAGCTTATACAAAGAGAGTGTCGTTAATATAGAGATACCACAGCATATCTTATATCACATCAAATGAAAAACTTTGCAGCTTATAAAAACTGCAAATAATACTTCAGAAATCCTATGACAAATTTTATCGATATTTATCGATCAGAAGATGAACAGATTTGGCAAATTTCAAGTCTCTTAATCTTCTTCATGCAAATATTATACAGGGTATAGAGGCAGCACCCAAATGGGCAACAGCTAAAATAGCAAACGCAACAAAGACGAAAAGCATAGATAAATACACAAATGTTTGCAGTTGAGAGTGGTGCAGCGAGTGGTGCGACTGGCGGTGGTGGTGCTGCTAAGGGCTGTGTGTGCGGCCAACTGGCTTTGGTGAATGCACGAAAGTAAAAAATAAAAAAATGAGAGAAGCTCGTCGACTGCCCGCTTGGATTTGGTCAGCGTTGCGCGGCAAAGTATGCTACGTTTTTTGCTGCTCTTCCTCTTCATCATCTTCTTCTTTAGTTTCTCTCGCTCCTTGTTTATCTCTTTTGCTGCGTTTTTTGTTTTCGCCTTGTTTGGCTGTGCCCATCTAGGCGAAATGCAGCATCAACAACAGCAACAATAATAGCATCATCATCATCATCATCAGCATCATCATCGTCATCGTCGTCAGCATCATCATCATCCGCAGCATTGCATCACTGAGAGCAAAAACAAAAGGGAACAAAAAAGCAACGCAAACCAGCTGCTAAGCTGCTTTGCCAGTTGCCAGTTGCCAATTGCCAGCTAGCAGCTTACAGTGGCTCCAAACGTATGCAGCCGACTGGGAATATTTGCATGCAATTGAAATTGCAATTATGTGAGATAATGAAAAATAGAGCTCTTCAGTTAGCTAAGTTTGCTATATATTAAAATAAAGCTTGCAAAATGCCTTTTAGCATTATTAAGGCATCCAAATAAAAGAGCTCTACATTTATTGAATTCCAAATTTAGGATAAGTTAAATTGCCTTTATTCAGTTTAGAATAAGTTTACTTCCTAAAATCCTAGCCATATATGCCTAGCGTAAGATTTTAAGTTCTATGTTTACTTTCAGCTATTGGAGGACCCTACTTTACTTGTAATGCTGGCATGTCTATCCCCAATTTAAATGCTTTTCTCATGACTCATACTGGAAGTATGATTTATTCTTATCAGGCCATCTTTATCGTCTTATGCTCATTCTTATATATGGTAAAAAATATATAAGTATAACTAAAAATACATACATTTTACTAACTCACAATTAAACTGTATATTAATCTAGGACTCCAGCTTTTTGCACTTCAACTTTCCGAGGATAGCATTATAAACTTTTCATTATAATTTGTTATTTACTTGAACTCAATTTAAACATTATCAGTTATTATACTCAAATTCATTTAGCCAAACTCAATTATCTATAAAAACGACAGCTGCCAATGCTGCTATTAATTCTTAAACTTTTCACTGGCTGCAAATGCTGCAAATAAATATATTGCACTGAGCTAAGTTGCTAACTTGCCCCACTGTGCAGCTTATTGAGAAGGGCATGGCCACAGAGGTGTGGCAGTCCAGAAAGAGCTATGCGTGGGACGACGGGGTAAATGGGTCGCTTTCTGTAGTCGCAGCTCATATTCACATTTATGCAAAATGCCAAACAAAAGGTCAGAGGGTGAAGATGCAGGGGGGGGATGCTCGGATGCTGGGATGTTGTAACGGCTGCCACAGTGCGGTCGCAATTATTGCCCTCTAAGTGTGTATGTGTGTGTGTGTGTGTGTGTGTGTGTGCATGTCTGTCTGTGTTTGCATGTCTCACATGTGAGTGTGTTTGGCAATTACAACAATATCACAGATGAGAATGCCATTTCATACGGAAATTATTCACAAAAAGATATAAATGTTGCAAGCCATTCGCTAATTATAAAATCTGAATAATTCACAGCGATAAATAAAACCACCTGCAACTGCAACAGCAGCCGCACCTGCAGCAGGTGTTCGCCTACCTGTCGCTCCATCCCCAAACTAACGAATATTTCATGCGCGACATTCACAAAATGAGCTCGCATAACTCACACGAAATCCATTGCAATTTAGTATTTGCACTTATTATTTGGCCGTTTTCCAACACTAATTCTGATTTTAAAATTTTATGATTCTGATATTAAATATATTGGCATATTTGACTATCTTTTAAAATGCATATATATTTTTTAAAGATATTTAGAAATCTAGAGGTCCAATATCAATAACATATGGCGAACCTATCTATATATATCTCCAATGAGGGCTTAGCAACTTGGGAAAAACTATATTTTTGTCAGTTGTGGAGCTACTATCTCAAAAAAAAAAAAAAAAAAAACGACTACATTACTGTTGACATCCTTAATTGACTTGCACAAAAATAATCCATATATACCAATTGGGGGCGTGGCAAATCGGAAAATGGATCTGGCAGCGCTTGGGCTGCGAATGAGTGTTCAGCAATTGAAATTAAATTTAAAGACTTCGGTAAAATTCAAAATTTTATGAAATAAACATAAATGGACGGCTGAAGAGTCAGACAGACAGTTCTAAACCGACTCAGCTTGTTAGCTTAATCAATAAAATAGTAGATACTTTATGGCGTCTGCCACACCTTCTTCTGTCCGTTACATACACATAAATAAACCATCATACACTGATGTCCCATTTGCAGTGGATTCAAGGCATAAAAAAACAGTAATCAGTAAAAGGCATTAAAGTAAAAACAAATTAAGAGAAAAAAAAAGATAATTAATTACTTTAAAAGGCCTCTCAATAACTCATTTAAATACCCTTTTAAAAAAACTTTTAAATACTTCAACCCAAATCGAAAGTCATAAACAAAAAAAAAAAAGCAATGGAAAAAAACTTTTAAATTGTCAACGCTGGAAATCGGATTATGCTTTGGCAATCGCTTCATTCGATTGTGTCAAAAGTGGCATCCTGCCAACTAACCCTTCCTCTCACCGCCCTCTCCCCCCTCTACCCCCTCTACCCCCTGTGCAGTTCGCCTCCTGGCAGCCCACGTCCGCTGCCTTGCAGTTTCCGCTCCCCATTTTGTTATGGCATTTCCGCCTCCTTCCGTCCTGGAATGGCGTTCAATTAACGGCGATTCCTGTGCTCTCTGATGCCTGCTTACACACACGACAGCTTTAATCCTGCGCACTCTGCCACCCACACACAAGTCACAGTGCTCAGCGTTCCACGTTCACGCGAAGTGAGAGTCAACATGCGACACGCACTTGCGTTAAGCCCTTTGATCTGTAATCCGGATTTCATTACAATTTTACCATTGCAATCCATAAAGCGGCTGCAGTTGTGTTGTCAATTGCGGCATTCAGCCCACTCTGTTTCCCTCGCCCTTTGCCCCCTCGCTTGCCCCTTGCCAGACTATGACAGCTTAGCCCCGCTCAGGCAAGCAATAAGCTATCGACTGTGGCTTATGCCCAACCCAGCCTCCTACACGCTCTGCTGTCCAACATAATACCCTGTAATTGTCAACTGACATGTGACTATGCAACATACGATAGCTGTATATAAAGCTTTTCATAACTTTCAACTTGAAATTACATATATAAATATTTTGTATATCTAATTACCAGACATCAGCTAGTCGAGCATTACAGAAGCGTAGCTAGAGAATTTTGATTTTTTGCTGCTCTCAACTCAGTTTATTTACTCCGCTCAATATAAAGTTGTTACACCATCGATATATATGTATATTTCGATATAGATTGATATACATATTGCAATTAAATAAGCTAAGAGATGATCTGCAACACTAATCTATAAGATGATCAACCTGTTGCATACATATATTATATCCTTTTTAGACTTCATAATGGGTATATATATTAAGATGAAATATCTCAAGTAAACTTTTCTCCCTTTTCAATATACCTAAGCAGTAAGTGCATATCAATTCAGACAACCTGTGCTCTTTAAATGCCTGACTGTAGCCCATAGTAAATACTCTTGCTTTATCAATATACATATATGTATCGAAATAAATTGAAATCGGTACACTCTGATAAATATATGAATATGAATGGTATATGATAAATATCAATATGAATGGTATGATTTTTATATCGATATGAATGTTAGATAACATGTACCACTGACCATACAACACATAGATAGGCCAACTAGAACAAATTTTTTCAACGCCGAAAAAGGCAGTCGAAATATTAGCGACCAGTCGTATTTGCTCGGCTCGGTCTCTTGGGGTTCGGGCATTGAAAATATAGTACGACAAAGTTAATGCGCTGCGAGCGCTCAAACGAAACGGACACATGCTTCAGCACGGCTATGTGCTATTTTTCCTTACTCTCTCTCTCTCCCTCTCTTTATGCTCTCTCTCTCTCTATGGTCTCTCAAATAGCAGCAGCGCACAAAAATTGAAATTTGTCCGCGACGATCCCATGTCTTTCCTTCCGCGGAAAGAGTATACCGAATTCTTAAAACGGTTTGCCATGCTCATACAAAATATTTGCGTTTTCATGATTATTTGTGGGAAGGGTATGAATGCGTTGATGCGCATAAAGAATATGGTTTCGCGACGGGCATGCATGCACACACTTACAGACCATTGCTACATGTATGTGCTTTTTGTTGCCTGTGTGCGAAACACTACTCTTGCTGCCTGAAGAAATTGTAAAGTCCGCTTGTCGGTCTTGTGAAGTGCACACACACATTTGCATGTGTGTGTATGGGATGCGACGATCAGAACTGTCGAGTGCCCGCGATTCAGTAGTTTGTCAATTTTGTATGGTTTGAATTGTAGAGTGACTATGAAATGAGCCCTTATGACCGCATCAGTAATTTTGGCATTAAAGAGAATAGTTTGACGCAAATACGAATCAACACAAAAATACGAGCGGTCGGTAATCTCCAGATTTCTTTTGTGTACAAAATTTGCTCTAGTTGGCCTATCTATGTGTTGTATGGTCAGTGCATGTACTTATTTGAATGGTGGACGATACGTATCGACATGAATGGTATATGATTTTATCGATATGAATGCTAGTTTATAGATATCCATATATGTATATCGATATCAATATTGAATATATATATATATATCGAAATGAATTATAGATAACAGAGATCGATATAAATAGTTCATGATATATCAATATAAATGGATATCGATATTTTATAAATGTATACGCCTTTAACCATTAGTCTGTTATAAGCAAATTGCGCTGTATAATACCCAAAGAGAAGGTCAATATCAATCTCAACTTTCTGCAAAGCTTAAAACAAAGTAAATTGACAATCGATATATATCGATATATCAATTTTATAACAAATACTATCTATATGCCAATCAAGTGTTTGAATCAAGTGCTTGCCAATCAACAAACTGCTATCATCCACCCTTGACACGCATGTCCTTAACTATAAGACCCCATTTAATGGGTGCATCTGTGCAGATGTTAAAGTGAAATATCGCATATTCAGTTGTAGTCGCAACTATTTGGTTACGTCTTCTTATGCTATAAATACTTCCGATACTCCTATTATTTATATAACATGAATCACGAATGCTTATTGTTAATAGATCGAAAGTTCTTGAGTTCTTGAGGGAAAACTTCAATACTTGACGGCGCACAAGTTTGGCCCTCTTTAAGTACGCAGAAACGCCGACGCAGACACCGACGCCCCAGTAGAAAATATTCCATAAAAACATTGAAATGGAAATTCTTTTCATATTTTTGAAGTGACATCAGGTTTCAGTTCGCAACAATTCGCCCATATATATATATATATATATATATATATATATATATATATATATATATATATATATATATATATATATAGTATGTATGTATGTGTTGGCCAATAGTGAAATGTTGCGCAAATCAATTGTTGCACCTTGTTGCTTGTTGCTGTTGTTGCAACATAGAGCTCTTTATTGGCCAGTTGCAGCATTGACTTCACATTGATTGCCTTGCCTTTCCTTGCCTTGCCTTAAGTACAGCAGCTGCCTCAAGTATGCGCGCGTGTTTGCGTGTGTATGTGTGTGTGTGTTTGTGTTTGCATGTGTGTGTGTGTATGTCGCTTTGCTGCAGTTAGTTTGAATTGAGTTGAATGGCTTTGTGGCCTCTTTGATGGGCGACACAATTCGACTTGCCATCACACAAAAGTCTCACAGCTAACTCACACACACACACACACACACACACATACATACACACGCACACCTCTCTCCCGGCTTCAGCCCTCCTCTACATCCTTCCTATTACTTATACAACTTAACTTATACTTTGGCCACCCTGACAACAATTGACACGCCTCCCACTCAGTGCCGAAGTTCTCATTGTCAGGATGCCATTGACCAGAAGCTGCTGCGGACGTATGAATGAACGTTATGCAATTGCCAAAGCCTCCAGCCTGACAATTGAAACGGGCCAAGAGGCGTGGCAGGCTGAACGCGCGCGTGTGTCTTTAACTGAATTTATGGCCACGACGATAATGCAAACCAATTATGTTTAATTATATTATCTAAATACAAAACGTATTTGAGCTGGTAACGTTCTAATCAGAAGCAGCAGGTAACCAGCGAACCACCCAGTCAGCCACCCAACCACCTAACCACCAAGCCATTGAATTGGCAAGCAAACGAGCGTTACGAAATTATTTTGGCATTTTGCCCCGTTGTCAAGGTCTGGGTCTGAAGCCATTATCCTGGCTAGCAGCTTGCAACGTGTGGCAACAACTGATATTGCGTCTGACAGTCAAACAGCCAGGCCCTGTCCTTGCCTCAGCCAGCGGCAAGGCTCTCTCCTCATGCTCGTCTTGCTCCGTTTCCTTATGTACATACAAATATTCTTGTCTGGCCTCTTCATACCCTGGACCATGTGGGCTCGATTTGCTGTACTAGGGCTTCACTGAGATCAGGAATTGACTTAGATCTCAAATTCTGGCCAGAAGTTTTATATTCCTTATTCCTTATTCCTCTTTCCCTATTCCTTATAATTTATTCCTTATTAATTATTCCTAATTAACTTTATTTTACTCCTAATTAATTATTTCTTATTAGTCATCCAATATCCATTATCCATTATCCATTGTCCATTATCCAATATCCATTAACTATCCACTATCCATTATCTATTATCCATTATCCACTATCCATTATCCATTATCCATTATCCATTATCCATTATCCATCATCCATCATATATTATCCACTATGAATTATCCATTATTTATTATCCATTATCCGTTACCCTTTTTCCATTATCCGCTATCCAGTATACATTATCCAGAATTAATTATCTATTATCGATTCTTCATTATTCATTTTCCATTATCCATTATCCATTATACATTATCCATTATCCATTATCCATTATCCGTTATCCAGTATCCATTACCCATTATTCATTATCCATTATACATTATCTCTTATCCGTTACCCATTATCCATTACCCATTACCTTGTATCCAATATCCGTTATCCATCACCCATTATCCATTATTCATAGCTCATTTCCCATTATTTTCATTAAATCATCATTTTACAGAGTATCTCATAGTCCTCTACTGCTACCGTTGTCTATAGCCACCCATATAAGCTCACCTGGGTATTGATTTATAAAGTGTCAAACTTGACAAATTATGCAACGCCAATATAATCAGCCCATTGCATTACTGATATACAGCACACACATCAGCTGGGTAGGCTACGTGAATGTAAACGAAACGGACGGAGAGACAGAGAGCCACAGAGAGAGCGAGCGAGTAGGCAATAGCACAATAAAACGTGATGAGCTGTCAAAAACGGTATTTGGTCATGTGAAGGGTATTACACGCCTGAGCGGCGAGCCGTGTGGCGCCCTCGGTTCTGGCATGTATTGTGCGAATGCCTTATTGTTATTACGATTATCCTTATTATTATTGTTGTTCTGCTCGTATTCTATAGTAATAGTTATTGCTGTCGCCAACAGAGGGCGCTGCCAGCGACCCAAGCCAATTGACTGTAAACAAGAAATTACATAGATTTCTAAATGTCTGCATTTGTGGCTTGTAGAGAGGTTTTTAAATTTCCAATTAATATGTAAAAGGCAATAGATATATAGAAAGTGATAAATATGTATGTATGCATATATGTATATAATCTGTGTAGATAAAATCTGTCTTAAAAAAAAAAATAAAAAGGTAATAGTAGCTAAGAGAACTTTCTCTATTTTTTTGACAACAAGTGTTTACACTTTTCCAATTTCATTACATCAATACATTGTAGTCAGGGTATATTGACATGGCTATATAGCTATATAGTTATCATAGGTATCATAAAAAAATGTATATATCTGAATATTGCAGAATATACTTCATGGAATGAACGTTTAATTAAAATTACTTTAAGTTTCCAAGTACATATGTAGAATCACTTTAACTTTAACTAAAGACATCAAATCTATTTTGATGACTCACTTAAGTAAGGGTATTCCAATGTTGGCATGCCCCTTTCACATCTCTCATTCCTTTTGTCGGTTTTGTCCGTTTGCGAACTGAGTTCGATGCAACAGAGCAAAACATAAACCGAACTTGAGGTTTGTATTGCCGAACTACGAATTGAGCAAAGTGCAACAAAATTCAATGCCAAATTGTGTAAGCTGTAGCAGCAGCAGCAACGGCAGCAGCAGCAGCAGCCATAGCTCAGCCAAGCGGCAAATGTCCTGCGGTGCAGGACAAACGTCACGAGAGCTGCTTCAAGGAGAATCCTTTGGAGCTGTCGTAGGTGATGTAACTGCCATTGCAATGCCTCGAATTGATTTTTATTTAATTTTAATGCAACAGCGAAAGACAGAGAGCGAAACAGAGAGCGAGACAGAGAGAGAGAGAGACAGAGACAGAGAGAGAGAGAGAGTGGGTATGAGTATAAGTATGGGCATGGATATGGGAGGGCGTCACAGCTCAGGGCTCAACTGAGATTTGGTTCAGCTATAGAAATTGCAGCTGCACTGCCTTAGGCCGTTTGCTTTTTGCTCTCGTTATTTTCTTTATTATTTGTATTTTTGTTCTATTCTCTTCTATTTTTGCCAACTGCTCAAGCCTTAAATTTTTCTCATTTCTCCTTTGCGCTTGGATTGTTGCACTCCAAAATTTCTCACTTAATTTCCCAAACTTAAACATTGAGTTCATCCACCGCCAGCACCGCTGACTGCACAAGGCCACTTTGTGGTTTCAGCTTCAATGTGAATTTAAGCGGAAGAAAAACTAAATTATATTTCTTTTACTTTAGCTTCTTTTCGTTCCCTCGGCCCACTCTGCTGGCAGCTCACTTTCATTGTCTTATCATTGCGACTTTAAGAACCTTTAGTATCCTTATACACGTTCGCAAAGCGAGCAGGATATATAGGTTTTTGTGGCATGTCCGTTAGTCTGCTAGGAATTTAATTTTTTATATACATATATATTTATATATGTATATATACATATATATGCAATTGAGTCTTATGAAGCTCAAAGTTTTCAGGGATGTTCCTTTTAGGGTCGTGGCAAATATTTCTAATAAAACAAAAAGTGAGACTTGACTTGACTTTGGAAAATATTACTCGCGTTGATCATATATCATGATCAATAAAAATATATATTAGCTATAAATTTTTTGTTGTTGTTTTTTTTAATTGTTGTAGGTTGTTGTAGAGGTTGAGCCCCAAAAGTACTAGTGTGTATTAAGATGCTCTACAGATAGAAGAAAGCTTTATATATCCACGCTCACTAAGAACGTCGCAAACAGGTACTCTCTATATTGGGATTTACTCAAGTACAGTTACAGATAAAAATGCTTTCTGCACCGTCAGTCAGATAGTTAATCTAACTAGTATGTGGAATACTTACATTATTGCTTATCGACTGAAAATCCTCTTCTTTCTTGAGATTCCACCTTAAAATGAGGTGATATTCCGCATTAGCCTTCGAGAGCTGCCGTTCGATGTGCTCTACCGGAGCCCTACCATTCGTACTTTTGCATCCAGATCCCACTTTTTACACCACAAAGCATTTTCGACGATGTCATAGACTCTTTTTCTACACAAAATTCCATATATTTGACTTTTTCAGTGTGGCGAATCGAACAAGACTAAAATTTCAGAAATTTTAGAGGTAGAGCTAAAAAATTTGATAGTAGAATAACGGCATACTCCATACTCCAAATTAAACAAAAGCAATTCAACTGTTTTTTTTTTGCGTTCATGAATGAGTATTGTGCAGTCAGCAACGCCCGCTCGCCACATTTTTACTAGTAGCATGCTCTGTGTTTCTTTCACTGGCGTAACATAAACTAAAGGTCACAATAAATTTGCATGCTGAAAAGCTAAAAATAATTGCTTTTCTGCTTGATAAGCTGCATTGCCATGGCAACTTAGCCTTTACACAATAAATTTGTATGAATTTAGTAATTGCTGGCAGTTCGCTCTCTACAACATTTGTATAGGAAATGTTTGCTTTGGTCGCCTGTTGACTAAGAGTAAAGCTAATAAGGGGACACAAGGTCCTACTCCTCCACTCCGATTCGCAACTAGCTTGACAGAAGCCAGAAACTGAATGTTGCCCCAACTATGTTAGCTGGAGAGCCGCATCAACTTACCCTACATCTACATTGTAGAGATGCGCGTTTGCCCCTCCGGCTACTCTTTTCAGTGCACTATTCAAAGCAGTTGCGAATCTCATCACAGCCACGTCCCCATTGTCAAATCGCGCGAAAGTTTTTAAGGTCGCGCAGGCCCCAAAGCTACAAACATACAGCTACTATATATATAAGATATATATATATATATGTGTGTGTGGGTGTGTGTGTGAGTGAAACAACTACTGCAGTCAAAGCACCCGCCCAAATGCCCTTGTTAATGAGCAAACAGCGGCCACGCCTCTCTCTCTCTCTCGTTAGCCGACTTTTTAATAATCACGCTTAGCCTTGCATAAATTGCTAACAGTATTACCAATGAGCCATCGTATTCCGCATTCTGCTCATTGCAAATTCAGCGCCTTAATTTCGTGGCAATTAAATTTTAATAAATGGAATCTAGTTTGAGCTATACGAATTATTAACTCGAACAGCTATATATCAAGCAAACGCAATTCGATTTCCAGACCAAATTTGTTGAAGGCAATCGCAAACAAGAAGAACATTGCAGTCGGGTGCTACTGACTGCATAATACTCTAGCATCGTTCAATAACAATTGAAACTTGGTAGAGAAGTTGGGAAGGAGTCTATGCTGACTTTTCCAAAATTTCAGTTTAAAAATTATGCAAAATATATTTTTTTTCGATATATATTATATATGTATATACAGATGATATATAGTTCAGCTCTTATATACGTATATGGTTAATCAACAGTGCTTAATTCATTCATTTTTGAGTTTATCAAGTTTTTAAATGAAGCCTACAAAATTGTAGAAATATATTTAGGGTATATTCGATTTTGGGTCATCGATAGAGGAGATCAATAGTAACTCAACTATCGAGTTTGTAAATTTCCAGCTCTAAAATATTTTACCAGTTGTCACGCCAACTATGGCCGTAGGTATATACACTATATATTTTTGATCCTGGGCTATCAGTGCGAGTATATATTCGAAATATCAAGTCTCTAGCATTTAAAATCTCTATGTATTTGTATTTTCCGCTTTGCCACGCACCTAATGAGAGTGGAAGAAAAATAAATACACTTAATCTAGCGAGGGTATTCACAAGTGAATATCTCAAATATTCAAGTCTCTAGGTGAAATAGCGTTGAAATGGCTTACGTACAAACGGACGGGCTAACAGACGGACGGACGAAGATATGGACGGACGAACAGGTGGACGAACAAATGGACTGTCGAAGAGGCGGACAGACAGCAAGACAGCAAGCATTGCACAAAAGCAATATACTCTTTCACTTGAATGAGTATGAAAACAAAGTCATCGGGCTCATATATATAAAGCAATAGATACTTATATACGTATATAAATATATATTACTTCTAAACAAGCTTCACTTTTTTGATAACTACACTTGCCCAGCTTCAAAAATATTTAACTCTTCAATATTACGTATACGACATATTGCACATATGTAGCTACAATTTTCGTGTATGATGCTCAGCTATCTCTTTTAGTATGCCTTAATACATACACTCACAGTCTTTTACTAAGTCATTCACATGCAAATAGGCAATGCTTCCATGAAATATTACGCATACGACGCGTTGTACCTATCAAGCGTTGCCCACTTTGCAACTGTTTATTGACCAGAAGTAAACATACAAACACACTTACACACACCCAAACACAAACACAAACGCAGCAAAGACACACACACACACACACACACACACACACATTGCTTGATTGGTAGTTGAGTCCCGGCTCACTTTGTGGGGCAATAAAGCGTCGACCTCATTCACATGTTGGGTGGTCAGGTATGCAAGCGCAAGCATGCTTGCGCAAACATGCCGACAGGCATGCTTGTGCACACACAAGAAAAAGAAAACGAAAAAAAATGCAACAAACACCCCAAAATAAGCGACTAGCAAATACCCTGTTGTGGGGCGGGCCACGCCACAGCCTCACAGCTAGCTCAAGTTTGTAGCTTATGGATTTTAGTTGGGAAACTTGGCAAGGTTTCATATTATCATCTAGCTGCACTTCCTTAAGCTGCAAGTTAAACTCAGCTTCTGCTTTATGCTCTCGAACCATTCACACACACACACACACACACACAGAGAGAGACGGATATGTAGGGGATATTCTTGTGGGTGTTGTTGGCCCCTCTCAAAATGCCTTTGAGCTGATGTATTTTATATAATTTCATAAGAATTTCAATTTTGTAAGTTGTCGCAGCGTATGTTACTTTTATAACCAGCCCACGAGCCACCCACTTGCATAAGCCAAAGACAGATGAGCACACTTAGCGCGAGCGAGATAGATAGATGTAGAGAGATAGAACTAAGCTACTACAAATAGCTTTGATTATTAAATGGGCCTTTCGCGGGAATGCCTGCTTATCAATTAGCGGCCCACGAGAGCTTCAGTTCAGTTGTGCAGGTGAGCGCGAATGTCACTCCAGTCAACAGAGAGTAATGCGACACGCTCAGTCAAGGTGCACGCTGTGTCGCCACCTGGGCACCACCTAGGCACCACCTAGGCACCACCTGGGCAGGTGCAAAGCCCAGACAGCCGCCAGCAGTCAGCGTCGATTTGGGTCACTTGGCAGCTGCGACAGAACGGATTTCATATCCGCTCTGCTCTGCTCAGGCAACGCGTGGAGCGATTCACTTTTTATATTCACGAAAATTTCTGTTACTTATTCAAGTAGATGTTCGAAGATGTTAGTCGATCTCTGTCTTACTGTATATTAATCTCTTTGCTATTCTGTGTCTTAATGTCTCTACCTTTTTCTCTTTCTCTTTGCCTATATGTCTCTGTGTCATTATCTACATCTATCGTTTTGTCTCTATCTGTATTTATCTCAGTTCTCTGTTTATCATTGTCTATCTGTCTCTTTATAAATATCTCTCACTATCTCGTCGTCTATTCTCTCTGCCTATTGTGTCTATATTTATCTATTCTGTTTACTCTCAATTCCCTATCTCTCTATATTTGTATCTCTCTATCTCTACCAGTGTCTATCTCTTTTTTTCATTTTTCTATCTATATTCATCTCTTAATTTCTCTGCATCTCTGTCTATCTGACTATCGACCTCTATCTTTCTACAACTCTATCTCTGACTCTGTCTATCTCTCTATCTATATATATATATATATGTCGCTCTCTCTATTTCTCTGCTTCTGTCTTCCTCACTATTTCTCTATGTCTCAGGATCTTGCACTCTTGAACTTTCTGTCTGCGTCTCTCTATTTTTCCATCTATATATCTTTGTATCTTAATCTCTCTTTCTCTACTACTCTATATCTGCCCTTTTTGTGTGCCTATCTATCTTTTTTATCTAGTTCTCCATTTCATTATCTCTCTACTCTTATATTTTGCTGTCCCTAACTGTCTCTGGCGCTATCTCTTTGTACGTTCATCTCAATGAACTGGACTGTCTCTTTCTTCATTTCTCTTTCTCAGTTTCCGCTTGCTTCTTTCTCTCAGTTTTCTTACCTTTATAATTAATCATTGTTATGCTGTCTACAGGGTATTCTGTAGTAAAAGCTTAAGATTTCAATGGTAGTCTTTATCTATATATATTTTATTTTTTTTTTTTTTATTGTATATCTGTACAATTCATTAATTTGTAAAACCTTGAGAAATTGAAACATTTTCTAGTATATTATCGTTGATAATTGTGATCAACTGCCTGAACTTCTTCTTCTTCTGCAACTAAACTTTTAACAACTGCAATTTTTTGTTAGTTAAAAGAACCAATCAATCATGATATCAGTCAATTATTGATTGATTAACGTGAGTTGACTTGAGGCGAGTTGAAAATGTGATGTGCAATAGTTATAACAAGTTCAAATTGACTTTGGCTTAGTTGGCGGACTCAGCTGTGGGAAGAACGTGACACATTTGCCAAGCTCAATCGAAATACCGTTAGCTGTCGTTTCTAAGGAATACTTGGAAGAGCAGAATGAGCCATTTGATTAGCTGTTTGCATTGTATTGCGGCCAGACATAAATAGAAATGAAAGACATCAGCAACTAACGCCAACGACTGCATTCCAAAGCAATTTATTAATAAACAATAATCAATAAACAATAAACAATAATCGATAAACAATAAACAACGAGCCATAATAATAGACTGCCTCAGTTTTGCTGAGTCAAATGCAAACAAAACGAGATCCAGGAATAAGAATATATTGCGCACACAATATGTTGGCTGGATTTTTATTAAGTGCATTCCGCTGAATGCGTTGCTCCCCAAAGAAACATTAATTAAAATGCAACAAAAGAGCTGTCATCTAATTCTAGCTCGAGAGCTTAGGAAATGCATTGAGTGAGGACTGCGAGTGGGGGTAGTACGAAGTCTCTAAAGAGAATGTATTCAATTGACGACGTGTCTGATGCTTTTTAAGCAAAATTGCTTCTACAATGTATGGTTTATTTAAATTATTAATTATTTTAATTTTAAAACTAAATATAAATTTATTAAATATATATTTCATTTTGGAGTAGAAGTAAAAACTATTATAGGATGCATAGCCTAGGAGAATGATATTTGGGGAGATAAAGTCACCCCTCTCTTTCCACTCTTTATTTTCTCTCCCCCTCTCTCTCTCTCTCTGTTTCTCTCTCTCTCTTCCTCTTGCTTTCTCTCTCACTCTCTCTCTCTCTCTCTCTTCCTTTCTCTGCATCTCTCTTTTTCATTTTATCTCTCCCTCTTTTCCTTTTCCCTTTCCCCTCCATGTATCACTTCTTTTCACTCCCGTCTCCCAATATATTTAATTATATAGATTACATTAATTTTTTTATATTATTAAAATTGTTCTTCGTTAAACGAAACCTTCAATAATCGATATTTTCTTTCTCTCTCTCTTTCTCTCCCCCTCTTGTGTCCCCCTCTCCCAACACAGCCATGCAATTTGACGATAAATAATGCAACTGGCTGGCGACAAAGAGGCCGGCAGCATGCCCACCATCATAGCCACAAACACAAGCAGCAACAGTTTCTTGCAAGGAATCGCTCGTAGGGCGGTCACAGCTGCAACAACGACCAAAGATCGACTCATTTCCATAGTGGACAAGGACTCGCCCGTGGGCAGCGACACTCGACTGCCCAATATGGACACTAGCACCACAATGACAACCGCATCGATAACCACAACAGCAACAGCAACGGAGCTCAGTTCGTCTGATGTGCTCAATACGAGCTTTGAGGCCACCACAGCTGTCGGCATGGACACAATTAAGGCGTCAACTGAATCCGGACTAACAACCGTTTCTAGCACCACCATTCTCCCATTCTCGTCCTTTAACTCTGCCCTGGCCAACAACTATGACAACTGCTCAGCAATGTTTGCCAATTATACGCACCCGCAGACAGGTAAGCGCTTTTCAGACTCTCGCATCTCTTCCTCCACTTCAATTCAATGTCATATGCTCTTCACTAGGCACTTCAGTCCATTCCGTCATATCCCTTTCCTCACTATGAATTAATATCATTCTCGTGTTCAAAAAGATAACAAAAACAATTAATGAAATCGAATAGGTGATGAGAAATGGGATGACATATGATATCTTCCGACATACTCAGCACAGTCATTGAGTCGATAAATTATCGGTAGACTGATAATGATGATGATGCTGACGTTTAAGGACACAGCAAACAAAAACTCTAAGCAAATCTATCAAAATGTTTAGACTTAGCATAGTCAATAAATCAGAAGTATATCGATATAGTAAAAAATTAATTATTCTTTTAAATCAATAAGATTTTAAAATGCTTCTCAGAGGTGGAGGATTTATGATAGCATCGAATGCACACTGCTAATAGAAACCAAAGAAATCGTTGTGATAAGACAGAAAAATCGATTAGCTATCGAAATCAATCTTATATATTAATCACATCTCTAGCAATATGTCCTTCTTCAATAAAAAAAAAAACATCCAATCGAGATATCGATTTAGCACAGTCAATAAATCATGAGTATATTAATCTAGTATTTTTTGAAATCAATAAGATTTCGAAATGCTTTCAATTGATTGAGATGGTTAAGGTTAAGACGCTGATTTGATATCGGTAAACTTATCAAAATGCTTAAGACAGACAAATTGATCAAACTATCGCAATCGAAACTGATCATATCTCTGAATCGCAGCTCTAGCGATGCTATTTTTATGAATAGATTTATCGAACAACTTATCGATACACTATCGGAGTTAATTAGATATTGGATTCATGGTCTCTATGCTATCGGGCCAATGAATACATTTATATGCTAAGCACAGTCAGGGAAAGCAATAAGTAATCGATGAAGAAAATTAATAAAATAAGATCGGTCTATTGAAATATCATGCATTTACAGTTTCATTTTGAAAAAGCAAGCGACGAAGGGACTGTCAGAAAGTCAGTCAGATCTAAGGAAGTTTTCGGCATTGAAATCAATTCTCAAAAGTTCGTTTCTGTTTTGGCAACGCTCTCTCGAAAATAAAAAAAATTTCTAAAACACGGGCTCAAACCGTTTTAGATGAGAACTCAAATTATTTTGCTATTTTAACCCTGTATATAAATTGATTAAATAGCCATCTATTTAAATGATAAACCTTTTAACATTGAATTCCAATTGAATTGCAAGATTCGTGCATATCGATTACAAAATTGTTCGTAATGCTAAAGTTCGTTGTGAACATTGCCGTTAGGAGCGAACCGAAGGGTCGTTATGTAATCGCTGTTCGCTCGCAGACGAAGCGTAACAGCTTTGCGAGGCCCATGTCAGACGAGAGCCGGCAGCTCTTATGGAAGAAATTGTCCGTTTGGCGGCAGTCCCAGTCGGCTAAGGCCGTTGCAGAAGCAGAAGCAAAAGCAGAAGCGGCCAGAGCCGGGTCCATTGTCGGCGGCCAAAGCGACTTCTTCCTGGAGCCGCATTTGTTCTCGGCAACGGCGGGCCCCGCCAAGGTCGTCAATGAAGTCAACAAGTATCTCCCACTGTTGGAACTACAAAACAAAACAACTTCAACTCAAACAGCGAAATCGAAGACCAATGTCAAAGTGATCCCAACTGCAGAGGCTAAGAAAACATCAGAATCCACAATGAATGCCATGGCATCGCGCACTGTGGGACCACCTTCTGACCACTCAACGAATAACAAATCGCAATAGTTAAGTGAAGCTTCCAAATTATTCAAGTTTTAAACTGTACAATAATATACGGACAGAGAAATGCCAAGTTTTAGATCTATTAAGGGGAGGGCGGGCGATACCAAGTTGGTATTGTCAACTAATTGGCTGCGCTACATTTGACATCTTTGCTGTTTCCTTCAATTGTCTGTCCCTCTCGTTCTCGTTAGCTGCCTCTTCTGTCTAGATCTCTTAAAAGTCACTTTTCTTTCCTCATTTCTTTCCCATCTTTCATCTCTCCTCTCTCCTCACTCACCTCTCTTATCTTCGCTCTTATCTTCTCCTCTTCTCTTATCCTCTTCTCTTTTATTTTTCCTCTCTTTTTGTCCTCTGTCCTCTGTCCTCTGTCCTCTGTCCTCTGTCCTCTGTCCTCTGTCCTCTGTCCTCTGTCCTCTGTCCTCTGTCCTCTGTCCTCTGTCCTCTGTCCTCTGTCCTCTGTCCTCTGTCCTCTGTCCTCTGTCCTCTGTCCTCTGTCCTCTGTCCTCTGTCCTCTGTCCTCTGTCCTCTGTCCTCTGTCCTCTGTCCTCTGTCCTCTATCCTCTATCCTCTATCCTCTATCCTCTGTGTTCTGTCCTTTGTTCTCTGTCCCCTGTCCTCTGTCCTCTGTGATCATTCCCTGTCACCTCTCTGTCAATTCTCCTCTCTATCCTCTTTTCTCCCTATCTCTTTATACTACTACTATTACTATATACTACTACTACTACTATACTATTCTCTCTCCTCTCTCTCTCGCTCTCTTTCTCCCTCTATTACTCTCTCCCTTTCTCTCTCTCACTCTCTATCTTAATCCTTGCTCTAGGCATCTATTGCAACTGGACTTGGGACTCTCTACTCTGCTGGCCACCAACTCCCGCTGGAGACCTCGCCCGTATGAACTGCCCCGCAGGCTATCACGGCGTCGATACACGCAGTAAGTAAATAAAAGAGAGGTCTTATACTACAATAACTACTTACATAACTTTGCCTAAATATAAATAGACTTTCGTCAGATTGATTCTATATATGAATATGATTCTATGTACATCTAAATTTGTTAATTGCTTATATAAAGATGTAGACTTTTATGAGTTTCCATAACCGTAAAAACTACTTTTACATTTTAGTAAAAAATTAAAAATTGCTTAGATATTAGATCGACTAAACTCGAATATGTTTTTTCATAGAAAAAGTTGCTTAGCCTTGATATATAACGTGGCCAAAAGCCAAAAGCCAAAAGCCAAATGCCAGCGAGCCGAGCTGAACTACTTCGATATGCACGAAGGCAACAGTGAATGGGAGTCACGTAAAAGTCAACTGAGATTTAGCTTAAAGGCAACTGGAAAGCTTACAAATATGCAATAAATATTTAGACATATAATTCTATACATGTACATGTATATAAATAGACAATATATATATATATATATATATATATATATATATATATATATATATATAGATATAGTGAATGGGTTAGTAGACTAATAGCAGTTTGGTGAAGGGTTCGCCTTTATTAATAGATAATTACTTAGTGCATAAATTGGGCCAAGACCTGACCAATTGTCTTGTCCTGAGCATTCGACACCTGGTGCCGTGTACTATAATTTACTCGAAATTACTTGCAAAATAATTGATTCATGCTATATATACAGTTACTCGGGCGGCTCGATAATTTAAGAAAACTATTTCTGTGAAGCATTGCGTAGTTGACGCTTGAATACTCTACTTTTTGCAATACTATTTTTTATTCCATATATCTATATCTATATATATGTATATAAACCAAGTAGATGTAACTATCTGAAATTCCCAGCCCATAAGTCCTTTGTCTATCTCTTTCTCAATAAGTTTCTTTACATCTCATTTGAAATATTTCTCTCTCACACCCTCTATATCTCTCTATCTTTGTAAACATTTTTCTGTCCATTTTTTTCTCTCAATCCTTCTCTCTCAGTCACTCTCTATCAATATTTATCAATACATTTTTTTCTTATCGTGTCTCTCTATGTCTCAGTCTCTCTGTCTTTCTCAATATGTCTCTCTCAATCTGTATTTTTCTCACTCCCTCTATATCTCAATCTCTCAATATTCCTAAATATATTTTTTTTCAATCACTCGAAGTCAATCTCTCCACGTCAATTTCTTTCAATTTCTATCTTCTCTTTCAATCTCTGTCTGACTTTCTCTCTTAATAACACCCTCTCTTTGTGCTTTACTCTCCAACCCTCTCTCTCTATCTCTGTCCCGCACCCACCTCTCTTCTACAACTTTGCTTAGATATATTATAATATATCAAAGATCTTAAAGCTGAAATTGTCATATCAGAAAAAGATTTTTAAGGATGTTTAGGTCCTTCTTATCCTTCGATTGGTGCCAAGACGCCATTGCGTAATTGGTCAAACAAGGATAGTAGTTTTGGAATCTTTCTGTTCACCTGAGCTAATTCCCCGTAACTTGTGGCTATTCGCAAAACTGAAATTACCCTTCCGGAGACATTTTGGGTCGATTATGCAGTCCAATTCCAAATGTCAAAGGGCAAGAACGTGCAAGCCAATTCCTAAAAATGACTAATTGGAATGCTTTGAGTACTGCATTGCATCCCAGAGTGTGAACGATGCAATATAAATATAGAAAACTATACTTAGAAAACATTTTATGGCTCAGTTCCGAGTATCTCTTGGCCATAGTCGAATGAAGCGTTCATCTATCTGTCCTCAACTGCTGCACGCTGACAAGGCTCTGCCCACAGCTGAGGGAGTCATGCTATATACTTTTCCTTTTGATTTCTGCACTGAACCACAATTTACGCCGGAAGTAACAACCTGTGTGTGTGTGTGTGGGTGGCTGTGGGCGAGGATTGGTTGTAGTACAGTTGGTCAAAGCCTTTGATGATAATGTTAATGAGCAGCATGGCTTCTCGTTGCCATGGCTTTAAGTTGGGCAATTTGAAGCATTTACGCAGCTCGAAATGCAACTTGCTCAATATTTAATGAGAGAGGGGCCACATAATTTCAGTTGTCCTCGATTGTCGCCCAGGTATCACAGCAATGCACACCTGTATATATCACACAACGGGGCACTAGCATACAAAACACACAAAAATAAACACACACATACACACACTTCGATTCGATTCGATTGACATAATTACAGTAAAAGCGACAACGTTGACGAGCGTTTGGTCTCTAGTTAAGGTGAAAGTAAAGCTCATAGATGCGCGACCGGCAAATACCCTGGAAAACATAAAAAGTCCACACAAAGTCCGAGACAACATTTGATTAAATTCAATATCAAAATTTGATATGAATATTGTCTTTAATTTATATTATCTGAAGAGATAAAATTTGTCCATAAATACTTTCGATATTTCCAGAACAGTCGGACATATAAAATTCTATGGGCCTATACTTTACAAACTCAGAGTTACCTCTATATAAGCTTAGTCTAAAGACTTTCAATAACTCTCAGAAGAAATATAGATACTTTGCAGCAACCTACCACAACATATCATCATGCCCACTCTTGAGCAGCACTCTGGTTACAGGGTATTAATAAGGTCAGCAGTGAGAAAGCAATGGGGAACAACAATGAAACGTGATTGGATGAAAGCGACAATTTCTAATACAAAATGTCACTAGTTCATGAAATACCCTTTGCACTCTATGCAGGGTATGCGCAATTGTAAGCACAACTTGCAACATTTGTCTGGAAAATGCAAATCAAATTTGAATAGTTGACTTAACAGCAAGCTACGAAAATCCTTGGCTCAACTTAAGCTATATCAATACCATTTATGTGCTATGGCCTTTGGATTGACAGCTGCAAATTATTTATTTACTTGCTTGGGCGGGCTTTATAAAGACTGTAGCAAGTAGAGTAGGGAGTAAGGAGCAGGGAACAGGTAGCATGGAGCAGGTAGCAAGGAGCAAGGAGTCTGTACCCTGACACACATAATTGTAATTGCTTTCATTTTAATTGCATTGGAACAGAGTTTGCGAATCGGAAATGCGAGCTGGATGGTCATTGGGGTGGACGACCCAACGAAACGGAACCGAACTCCGCCGGCTGGACGGACTATGGGCCCTGCTACAAGCCGGAGGTCATACGCCTGATGCAGGAAATCAAGGATGTAAACGTGAGTGCGAATGCCGGACAGCAGCTCAATTGAACGTGCTCTCATTTCAATTTCATTTGCTATGGACAGCTTTACATTGACATAGCGCAACGCACACGGACACTGGAGATCATTGGACTATGCCTGTCCCTACTCGCCCTCGTCATCTCGCTGGTTATATTCTGCGCCTTTCGATCGCTGCGCAACAATCGCACCAAAATACACAAGAACCTGTTCATTGCCATGGTGCTGCAGGTGATTGTCCGACTAACCCTCTACCTGGATCAGTTTCGGCGCGGCATCCAATACAATTCAAGTCTATCGGCTATCGAGAATACGGTAAGTAAGAAAGCGATATTTAAATCGATAAACTATATATGCTCACAGCCAAGTATGTTATTGGTAGATAAGATCTATATATATGGAGCAGAACCATGATCACCTTATCAGAACTTCAAATTATAAGGAATATAAAAGGTCCTTTTGACATTTATCGATAACACTTGAATCAATTGCCATTACAGTACACTATGTTATTTCTTGACTCCCATTCCCAGCGAGATCCTTCTTCATTTATATATTAATTCACTTCAGAAACTGTCTAAAGATTTTTCTTTAGATTCTTGTTCTTGTTATCGACCATTATAAGCTTTAATCGAAATCAAATTGTTATTGATTGTTAAGTGAAATGTTTTCGTATAGCAGTAAAATTGTAATAGATTTAATATTGTTACTGACTAACTTTCGAGCTGTTATCGAGTGTTATCGTTTCTAGTATCGGTCAGATATGATTTGTTATTAATATTTAATAACTTCTTAACTGTTTAAAGTTTTATCAATATCTAATGCTTATCATTAGTTTAATCCGTACTGATTTGTTATCGGGTTTTAAACATCGAATCACAATTTATTGGGACTGATATGCTATCCATGCTGTTCCATTATAATAAAATCGTATAGATTTACCATCGGTATTCGCTGTTTCGGCTATCGGCAATCGATTCGCATTGACTTAACATGCAAACATCGATTATAATTTATATTTATGAAACCTTACCTATGTATTATGTATTTTTTATTTTTATTTTTATTTTTACATCGATCCTCATCGATTTGTTATCGACTACAGCCCTATCTGTGTGAGGCATCCTATGTACTGCTCGAGTACGCACGCACCGCCATGTTCATGTGGATGTTCATCGAGGGACTTTACTTGCACAACATGGTCACCGTCGCTGTATTCCAAGGTAGCTTTCCTTTGATCTTCTTCTCGCTGCTCGGCTGGGGCATGCCCGTTGTGATGACCTTTGTGTGGGTGCAGTGCACCGCCATCTTCATGGACACAGCCCTCGGTGATTGCATGTGGAACTACAACCTGACACCCTACTACTGGATCCTGGAAGGACCCCGCCTGGCCGTCATACTGGTGAGCTAGCCCAAGGAGAGAAGTTGCCCAGTCTATATCTATCTATCTATCCATCATCTGTTTTACAGCTAAACTTCTTCTTTCTGGTCAACATAATACGAGTCCTGGTGGTCAAGTTGCGTCAGTCGCAGGCTAGCGATATCGAGCAGACCCGCAAGGCAGTCCGGGCGGCCATTGTGCTGCTACCTCTATTGGGAATTACGAATCTATTGCATCTGGTGCCGGCCCTGAAGACAGCTTGGAAATTCGCCATTTGGAGCTATGTGACCCACTTTCTGACCTCCTTTCAAGGCTTCTTCATTGCGCTCATCTATTGCTTCCTGAACGGCGAGGTGGGTGCTGAACTATTTCAATTTCCTTGCTTTCCACTAATATTATGCATTCGCTGCTCTTGACAGGTGCGCGCTGTGCTGCTCAAGAGTTTGGCCGTCTGGATGTCGGTGCGCGGACATCCGGAGTGGGTACCGAAGCGTGCGTCCATGTATTCAGCTGCCTACAACACAGCACCGGATACGGAGCCACCGGTACAGCAGTCGGTCGATGCGCTGTCCTCGAACATACGGTAAGTAGTCACTGTCCGGCGGAGATACCCTGTAATTTACAGTGTGTGACATTCGGTATTAGGATCTCGCCACAAAGCAGACGCCTCAATTGCCGCAAGGCCAGCAGCGTGATCATCGTCATCGCCAATGAGCCGCAACGTCAGCGAAATGTCCAACCGCGCAACAACAACAACTCGGCTAATGGGAATCAAGGCAAGGACGAACCGGCGAGCGGCTCAGCTAGGGCTGGCCAACGGATCAGAGGCAAGGAGACACCGCAGCAGGGTCGCAGCAATGGCAATTGGATGTTTAGCCTCTGCTTTCACGGCCAAAAGGTACTGAGAGTACCGCCAGCGTCATCCGTACCACCCGAGTCAGTTGTATTTGAGTTGTCAGAGCAGTAGGCCAAAAAATCGTAGTTCTAGCCAAATATATATAGAAACTTAGCAACCCCGTAGCACCACCCCAAACCCCCACTTAGAGACTAGCCTGGACTTGAGTCGAAAACTCTTCGCTTAGCTTAACACCCCCCCTTCAGCTTACATGCACAGAACAAGCCATTTAACATCCACCTGAACTATATTAGAGATGGGCGTATCTCGTGCATGAATAAACACGATCGAATACCTTGATCAATGGGCATATACCCTATGGTCTAGTGTTATTTGCTGTGCGCCCATCTCTAAAACTTATTAACTTTTGTATGCTGTAAAAACACACGAAACACGCTGTTTGCGACTGCTTAGCTCGAGTTGAGTCTGCCCAAGCGACAGTTCACTGTAGACTATCTACCACACAAATATCTTACACACTCATTTGCTTGACTCCGATCTATATAACTGAAAATTGGCTCAAGCTCGTCAGCATCAACATGTCCCATGAATTGGGTGTATTTTATTACATTCTAATCAAATCCCATAATTATACCTAGGATCTTGGATAGCATGTCGATTAAAACAAAGAAATCCATAAATATTTTATTCAAAACAATACCAATTTTTTAATAGAGATCAGTGTGACCGAAGTACTATTCTACTTTATTATAATGATTTTCCAATTTCGAAGCTCATTTGTAGTTAAACTCATGTAAATATGTATGAACTTAGAGATTGTACAGATGAGACTTTAACTGTACATTTCAATTAATTAACAATTTAAGTTAGTATAGCTGAGTTCTGATAGGATAAAGATATTCCCCTTTGATATTAGAATAGAATATTTATATTTATATTCATTTTTTAATGTGACCTAGCTAAAAACTTATGTACCTGTATCTAACCTATAAATAATACAGTTTACATCTAAACTCGAATACTTATTAAAAGAAAGGAAAATTTTAAAAGTACTATAGAAGAAGAAGAAGTGAACCAATCACTGTCAAAAGCAATTGAAATGTGGAAAGAGCTTTAAAGGAAATTTGATATAGGACATTGTCGAAGGAAATTAAAGAGGGGATATTGACAGTAAAACTAAGCACATACCCTTTTGGGAAAGGAAGGCAAATTTGAGAAGGGCTTTATAGGAAATTTATAAATGAAGCTAAATTAAAGACTTTGAGGGGAAATAATTTCATGATAGAATGTAGAGCGAGAGAGAGAGAATGTAAGGGAAATTTTATATGAGCCATAGTGAATTTTTTGGTGAAAAATAAAGCGAAGCATTCTCGAATAGAAATGCGTTTTCAGAATAATTCTAAGGGAAATTTATAATAAGTACTTGAGGAACAATAGAGTTATTCTAGAAGAACTTAAAAAAAAAAGGTAAACATAGAATTCTTGGAAGGAAGAAAAAATTTAAAAGATCTTTGAAAGGCATTTTATAATTTATTTATTGTAATATTTTGATGATAAAAATGGAATTTATTAAAAATCATTTTAACAGTTAAAATAGCAAAAGGCAAGGTAGAGAAAAAATATTTGGAAAATAAACTCGATTCACTATCGAACAAA
Organism: Drosophila hamatofila; assembly: GCA_035045345.1. NCBI lineage: Eukaryota > Metazoa > Arthropoda > Insecta > Diptera > Drosophilidae > Drosophila > Drosophila hamatofila. The sequence continues at coordinate 11,927,213 of JAWNPA010000039.1, read as the reverse complement.
AGGAAAATTAGAGAAAGGCTTTAATAGAGAAAAATCTTAAAAAACTCGGAGAATACATAACGGATTTTTATAGAAAATGAAGTTTTAGAAAATAATATGTATATATTTTTTAATACATTTTTTTACATTTTTATAAACTTTTCAACCGTTTATCACACTAGCAATTCAATTCGCCCAATTCGACAGAACTAAAAATACATTGTAAAAGCTCAATTTTCTTATTGAATAACTAACGGTATAACTAACGGATAGCCGCTAGTCGATCACTCCAATTTCGTTAATTTATCCCTCGAATTCGGTCACACTGGTCAGCTAAAGCGTATTTGCCGATTGCCACACATTTTTTCTGCCTATTTTGAACGCTCATTTTTAAATTTAATTAAATTTAATGATTGCAACTAAAGTTTATTCATAAATAATTTTACTAATAATTAATCTGCTCACTGAGTTTTTCTTTTTGCAGCGCTTTGTTTGCAACCAAAAGCACAAGATTTGCAATTATTTTTACAATATTTTTTATAATTAACAACAACAAAAGCTATCAAACTTAATGTCTATGTGCTTTTTTCTCTCTCTCTCTCTCTCTTCCTCTCTCTTTCTTCCATTTTTGTCACCATTCTATGATATGCATACAAATAATTTTGTATATTTTGGTTTGCGTACTTTTCATCAAATTTTTGGCGCGCTTCTGCTTGATGCATTTGATGTCTCTCTGTTTTCCTCTATCTCTCTCTCTTTCTCTCTCTCTCGCTCTGTCTCTCCCTCCCTTTCTCTCTTTCGCTCTCTTTCGTTTCTTGCCTGTCTTTCTGCTTGTGTCATTTGCAGAACAAATGTGTGATGCCTGGCGCTCAAGTATCTCAGCAAATATTTATGACGTCACAGTTGTCCGCAACGACAGCAATGGCGACGCCAACAACAACAACTACTACAACAACAACAACTGCAATCGCAACCATTACAACAACAACAGCTACAAGCTGAACAGCCGCAGCAGCAGCAGCAGCAGTCGTAAAAATATCGCAAAAAACCAAAATACTAACTGTAAACTTTAAGAACTGTTAAACGCCTATAGCTTAACGCGAGCACAACACACTCACACTCAGTCACACAACACACAACACACCCACACACGCACACAAACACTCGCTCTACAATTCACTCTCTCGCTCTCGCTCTCGCTCTCTCGGTGTCGCTCTATCCGTTGCCCTTGCGCACGTTTTAGCTTAGCTTCTAAGCGCGCAGATATACTAAAGAAAAAAAAACTCAACTCAACTCAACTGAATTGTGTGCACTTTTATAAATAGATTAATATCAATTATTTTATATACATATATGTATGTATATATATGTATACGTATGGATATATATATATACACAAACATACATACATATACGTATGTAATGCTAACTCAAAACTGAGAGAAAAAACCGCAAATTAGATTCGATGCGTGTTTTCTTCTCTTTTTGGCTATATTTGTGTGTGAAAAATTAATACTTAAGTAAAAACTGTTTTTTTTTTTTAATAAATATATACTTAATGTAAGGCGGCAAACTACTAAAAAAAATCTATATATATATGTATACATATGAAATATATATATTTAGAGATATATAAACATATTATTCATATACAACAAACATAGCTACATATTTATATACATACATACTTAAGCATATAGTGCAATTACATACCTACATATATATACATACATATATATCTATTTACACATGATGTCACATTATATCAATATAACGGTATACCAAGCTACCTGAACATTTTTAAATGAATATATATATGTATAAATATAAAATATATTTATACATGTTAGAGGTTATTCATGGGCTCAACTTACAAAATAGTTCCCATATACTTACCCAGAACTTAATTTTGATCTTAATATAATAATAAGAATAGTCTCTCATTAACGCTTTAGAGACTTATTCATATGATTTTTTCGTAAAACTTACCTAGAAATATACCTGGAAATCATCAGATTGGGTCGGGTGTTATCAAAACATGATATTGCACTCATGCACAATCCAAATTAATTTAAATATCCCTAATTTTGGTTTTGAAACACCCCAATAGATCTACTCGTAAAGCTCGCCCACAGTGAATGCTCTGCAAAACTTGAACATCTGAAATCTATGGCTTCCGCAGCTGGGAAAGCTATACTCATAACCCTTATAGATCTTCTATACAATCTATTGGAAATTTCAAGTCAAAGCTTGAAGGCTTCAGGCTTCAAAAACTGTAAACTGTTAACAGTGGACTGTTAATTATGGACTGTTAATGGAGGACTTTTACCTGTGAACTGTTAACGGTGAACTGTTAACTGTGGACTGTTAACGGTGAACTGTTAACTGTGGACTGTTAACTATGGACTGTGGACTGTTAACTGTGAACTGCGTATATTTCTATAATAGCGAAATGGTTCTTAGGGAGAGCTGAACAGATAAACAGTAAGGCTGAATGTATGCACTCTGAAGAATATTCACTATTATGAGAGCTACACTAATCTCTCTCTCTCTCTCTCCTTAACTCCCTCTCATCCAAGTAATTTTGCTGGCGCAAATTTCATTTCGGGCTGGTTCATTTGCAACGTTTTTGAGTCCATGAATAAAAATTCTATAAACTAATACATTAAATACATATACATACATATATATATATATATATATATATATATATATATATATATATATATATATATATATATATATATATATATATATATATATATATATATATATATATATATATATATATATATATATATATATATATATATATATATATATATATATATATATATAGTTATATATATAAATATATATTGGAGAAGTACAAAATGCAGTCACAGTACTTGGTATACAATAACTTAACATACTCATACACACACATACATATATACAACATATATCTATATAGAGATGTCTATCTAATATAATGCATGCGCATTTTTGCAAACTTAAGAACCGTTTACACCGGTAAATGCCGATTCGAAGCCCCATTTACAACGCGTGCAAATGAGCGAAATATATGTATTTTTGCTCAAATATTTTTTAAAGCTTTTTTTGACCCTCGACTTCGTGCGACAACAATTTTGTTTTTAATTCTAAGAACTCGATGAATTAAGCCGAATTTAAAGAGAAAAGCACACACAAAACACACAGAAAAAATATGAAAATGGAAAAGCTAACTACTTCAAAACAGAACTGTGAGAAACATTAAATACAAAGAGAAAAACCAAAAACCAAAACAAAATATATAAGTGGTCAATGTCAAACTATTACGTGTATAAGCAAACATATTATACATATATCTATGTGTATATGAATAAACTTGATTTTATATATGTATGTATCTAAATAATTTATGTATGCCTCGCCTATTATTAATTCAATTTGGGGAACTCTAGATCTCGCGAAATGAGAACGAGAACGGGAACGATGATAACGTGATCAAGAGCGCGCTTGAAAGGTAATCTATGCGCCCAGGTCTTTCGATATATATATATACATATATATATATAGTATATATGCATATTTATATCTGCTATATGCGATTTCGTTATTGAATTGCGGTTTGGCACGTGTCGTGTGTGAGGGGTGTAGGGGGGGAGAGCCATGGGGAGAGACATGTGGCCTGCCATATCCATATCGATAACTACGAATGGCTAAAGTGGCTAAATGAGACGATTTTATGGGCCATCAAATAGGTTTTTTTTTCGTTTTTTTGATTGTTTCTTTTTTTTCTATTTTTTATCTAGTTTCTTATTTGGAGCACAATTAAAAGTCGACGAAATTAGTCAAATTAACAACAAACACACACAAAAGCCAATCATGAGAATAGTAATAATAATAATAATAATAACAATAATACAAATACATGTACATAATTTCATTAGCTACATACAACAAGAGCAACAACAACAACAACAGCAACAGCCACAACAGCAACAACAGCAACGGCAACAACAATGACAGCGAGAGCAGCGAATAGCAACAACAACGAACCAGTAGCCGAACCAGAACCAGAACCAGAACCAGAACTAGAATCAGAACCAGAGCAAATTGCAGCACAATGTGAGAGTAGAAATTGAATTAAGATTCGCATACTCGAAGCCTTAAGTGGTCTGTGCGTGTGCGTGTGTGTGTGTGTGTGTGCGTGTGTGTGTATCTCTGTGTGCGTGTGTGGGGAATTATAAGTGCTCGCTGATTGGCTGGCGTGCGATTCTGCTAATTAGAAGAGCAAGTCCTCGTCGCCGTCGTTTTCGAGTATATTCTGCGCCTGTTCGCTGCAGAGGACATTGTAGCCCTGGCGACGCAGCTCCTCGCGCCTGCGATCGGCATTTTTGCGCGCCTCACGCTTCTTGTCCTGGATCTTCTTCAGGCGATAGAACTCCTCGCGCTCCAGCTCGTCCAGCTCACTGATGATGTACTCAATGGTGCGATTGATGCGTGGTATGATAACTGCAAGGATTCATAAGGATTCATAATGATTCGACTTATGGTTGTGCATATCAAATCTATTTGCAACTCACCATGCTCAATGGCATTGACACGCCTGTTGGTCACCTTGATGACATCGTCCAGCGTCACAAAGGACGTCTGCAGCGATGCCAGCTCGACCAGCAGACGCACCGCGCTCTGATAGTTCTTCTTCAGCTTGGCCAGCTGTTGGCCGCCGCGCGCCAATCCGGCCAGCTCGTAGGTATCGACGCCATCCTGATAGGGTTCGAACAGGGGCAAAGTGACGCCGGCCACATTGTCCTTTTTGGTGCGTATCTTGATCTGTGCCTTGGTCACATTCTGCAGCACGATCTGATTGATGTCGCCCGTGGTGAACTTGACCTCGGCCAGTGAGAAGGCCGCCTCCTTCATCACCTGACCCATTAGCATTTTGGTCTGTGATAGAGAGAAAGAGAAAGAGAGAGAGAGAGAGAGAGAGACAGAGCTCACTCAGATGTCAGCATCATTAATCAGCATTCTCTACATACCTCAATGATCTTGCCCAGAATCAGACGGAACCGCATTTGCAAAGCATCAGCCTTCTTCTTAAGTAGGCCATGGCCCTTTGTGGCGCCCGCTAGACGCGATTTCATCAACGTTTGTGCTCTGCGCGACATAAGGCGTGAAATGGAGAAATCTCTCGAGATAGAGACAGAGAGAGAGGGAGACAGTGAGACAGAGCACTTACCCGCGCGATGGAAATATAGGTAGACGTTCTCTGGCGGCCATGATTCGTTTGGTTTGGTTATTAAAGCCCACAAGTTTACCGTTACTGGCACCGTTACAATTACGTTCTGAGCTGCTTCTTCTTTAGCCGTCTGCCAACTGATGACAAATTTGAATAGAATTTTGTGTTGTGCACAACTTTACTTTTAAAAGTCAACAGAAATGACAATAATAACAACAACAACAACAACGAAAACGACAACAACAACAAAAAGAGCAACAATAACAAAGCATAAACTGTAAACTAAAAATAAGAACAACAAAATATTAACCAAAATGAATATATGCGACAAATATACAAAAATAAACGGACGAGCACCGAGCAAAAAGAACGAGAACCGCAAAGCAAAGCACACGACAACGAAATGGGACAAACGACAAATAGCGCAACGCTCATCGATGTTAGCGTCAACGCCGACGCAGGCGCCGACGTCGACGGCGACATCGTCCAACGTGACGTATGGATGAAAGTGAAGCGCGTCCATTGGGCCGTGCGCTCAGCTGATGCCATCACAGCAAGTGTCAGCGAGGAGCACGGCCAGCTAGAGATGAGCGCGTGAGTGACGATCGAGTGCCACAGATTTCGCTGCAATGGAAAGTGCACATATTTTTGCATTTCAAATAGAATTTTAATAGAATTTAATTTTCTATTTGATAGACTTACTATTGAACACGGCCAGCTAGAGATGAGCGCGTGAGTGACGATCGAAAGCCGAAAATTAAGAATCAATGAAATCTGCATTTTTGCATTTCTAATGAAATTATAATAACACTCGCTTTCTATTTTGAAATAGTTACTTTTGATCATATATTAAAATTTCATAGCAAAAGCAATATTTTCAATCACACACTCACGATGTCGCAGCACACACGTCACTAAGCCAGTGCTGCCAAATCGCTGCGTTGACCGTTAGACCGAATTGAGTTAAATTGATGCTGATTGCTAACAGTACGCACAGCACTCAGTCAGGTCGTCAGTCACTAAAAACAAAGAAATGTCCGAACCCAAACACACACACACGCTGTCGCCTCCATTGTCATCGTCTTTCGGCATGACCTGGCAATGGCGCATGGAGTTCGGCCGCAGAGGGGGAGGAGATGGCACAGAGGTTGTCCGAGTCACGCAATTTGAATATGCGTCTTGTGCCGTCATGTGTCAAAAAAACAAAACGAGGCAAATTAAACACAATGCGAAAAAAGAAAACAGAATAACAAAAAAAAACAAAAATTTAGCGTACACGTGTACGCCTTATACAGTAGGTTGGTTAATAATATTTATTATAATAAAAAATATTGCATGGGCAACTGGGAATTGCTGGGGTCACAGTCTAGCTCGAGGTCTGGGCCGAGCAACGTTTGCCGAAGGGCGTGGCTGGGTCTGGGCAAGGCCGGAACCAACGTTGAATCAATTGCCTAGCTAGACATCTGCAATTACCAGACTACGTAATACTCAAATACTAAATGCCTTATTTTGCCTACGAATTTCTCTATTCTCTATGGTAAGTTAAAGTTAATATATATATTATATTTAATAGTAGTACTTAGCGCAAACGTTGCTTAAGATTCAATTAGCAAAATTACTGAGCACATCAATCGTAATTGTCGAGTATTTGTTATGCAGGTGACATCCCATTGGGCTTAAGTCCTTGAGTAAGTCATATAAAAGTCAAAATTCGTATGTATTTACATATGTACACACGTATGCATACACACACACATACACAACCACAATTGGCGTGAAATACACACACACACACACAAACACGCGCGCACACAAAGAACAAAGTGAATCAACAGTTGGCGTCGCTGTTGCTGCTGTCTAATTTGTATTGGGCTAAATGTTAGAGAGTGGGAGCAGAAGCTAGGCAAAAGGAACGACAAAAAATGCTTTTACGCCTCTCTTTTGCTCTCTAGCACGAATTTTTATTACCATTTGGCAAAAGTCACGAACAGGCACACTGACTCACTCAACGACTCCCTCGCTCACTCGCAGACACACAGACACACAAACACACGCACACGCACGCACTCATCCTGTTAGTTGTTAACAGCGTGTTTCATGGCCGTGCATTGTGCGGGGGTTCACGCTTCCAAACGACTTGTTGAGCAGCGTGCCCAGCAAGTACGCCACTGGACATACATTTTTCTCGCACAACGCACAGGAACAGAAGCTCAGCTAGGATGCTGCTGCTGCGGCTGTTGCTGCTGCTGCTGAGGCCGCAGTTCGCATTTCGCAGCGTTCGCAAGTAGGTTACACATTTTTAGTCGCTCTCCCGATTTATTTAATCAAATTGTGAGATTAACCACAAAAACACCAGTAAGTAAATAAAGTTGCTACAATAAATTAATGGCAAATGAAAATAAATGAAGTTCACTCAATGCAAACATCGCAAAGTGCAGGATGATGTGGATGAAGAGGTGAAGTAGGAGTCGGGGTTAAACGGGTGCATACTCTGTCGCTAGGCGTCGAAAATTGTTGAATATAAGGCGATTGTAATAACAGTGACACCAACAACAACTACACCTACAGCTACAACAAACAACAACAAAGAAAAAGCAAACAAGAGAGAGAACTTAAATGTGTGCGTGATGGAATGCGTCTGTGAGCGCGTAAAAGAGAGAGATTGAGAGAGAGAGAGTTATATGTACTCTAATTGAGTTATGAAAGCAAAAATGCCACTGAGAGCTGACTTTTTTTTATGTATGTGTGCAGGCATGTGTGTATATGTGTGCGTGTATGTGTATTCTATGTGACATACACTAGCATAAACAGTGATCATTTTTGTATGTATGCATTTTGCTATGCATGAGCCTCTCACCTTCACCTGCCATAAAATTGCAAAAAGCTGCGCTTTCAAATATTCATATGCGACTTAATAAACACATCTAATAAGTATGCTACACATTCTTCACACTTCTTTATATAGCATACATTCCCGAGCACGTTTAGATATTGTAATTTAACAAAATGGAGTACAAACTGATCACAGCAGAATATTTCGAGCGAGTGATCGAGCATTTGCGTCGTAATTTTTTTGCCGACGAGCCGCTGAATCGTGCCGCCGGCCTCTGCCAGCACGGGGGTGGCAACGCTGAGCTGGAGCATCACAGTCTGGCAACGCTGCAGGATCAGCTAAGCATCATGGCGGTGGACGGTCGTAAGGATAGCATTAACTACGGCCAAATCGCTGGCGTCATACTCAATGGCGTCCTCCGTCCAGGCGATACGGAACAGGCGCTGGAAAAGCTGCAGGAGAGCAGCGATGCCAACTATAAGAAAATATTTGAGCTGCTCTACGGCCACAGCCTGCAGGTTGATCTCTTTGCACGCTACAATGTCGAGCAGATATTCGATGTGCGCATCCTCTCCGTGGATGCACGCTATCGTGGACAGGGCATTGCCAAGGAGCTGGTGCGCCGCGCCGAGCAGGTGGCACGCAAGTCGGGATTCCAGCTGCTGAAGGCTGATGCCACTGGCATCTTCTCACAAAAGATTCTGTGCTCGCAGGGCTTCCAGCCGTTCTCCGAGCAGCTCTATGCCAAATATACAAATGATGCGGGCGAGATTATCTTGCCCGTGGAGGCGCCACATATTAAGCTGCAGCTGCTGACCAAACAGCTCAACAAGGACATTCAGTAGGAGCTACAAAAACTACAAAAACTAAATTTTTATAGCCATTTTTTTTTATTAATTTATATGAGTATACATATATATATATATGTACGTTGAAATACTGTTATATTATGTTTCTAATACTATTTTTTTGTATTCGAAAAAGTTCTGAAATACTTGTCTTGCAAGGGATTATAATATAATATATATATAACTTGTTGTTGTTGTTCTTTTAGTTTTTGTTTTTTAAATGGGGACCAACTATTATCGTAAATAAATGCTATAATTATATAAAATAAATGCAAAGCTTTGTTTTCTTTGACAACAAAGGCTAAAGCAGAGAATGTAAACAAATATATACATATATGTATATATATATACATATATTTATATATATATACATATATTTATATATATATATATATATATATATATATATATATATATATATATATACAACAGTATTAAACAATAAATAAAGTAAGCAAAGTATATTGACAACAAAGTTAGTTATTGAAAACTAACGGTACATATAGCTTAGGTACGTCAGATGAAAGGCCAAGCCTAGTACGATCAGATCGCAGTCCTTATACAAGTAAATATCACATAAGCGTGCAGGCCCATTTAACAACAACAACTGTGGCAACTGCTGGCCAGGTACACGGTATGACGTCACGTCGACTCTATCGTTTACTTTTTGCGTTTCGATTTCTCGAAAATGAATATGGTATCCTGATCGGTGCCGAAAGCCATACGTGCTGTATCCATTGAAGCCGTCGAACAGCGGCAAGTATCTGCAAGCGGTAGTTGTAAGGTAATCGATTAGTTCAATTTAACGATAAATATTAATTGATTTCATTTCATTGCATCTTGCACTTACGGCCGTCGCGAGTCTCCGGATTGTTATAAAATATTGTATGTGTTTCTGCATCGTAGCCACATAGCACGACATAGTGTCCAGCAAAACTTTTGTTGGGATTTGGGGCAAAACAGAAGAGATGAAAACTTAACAATAAGCAAAGTGGTTAGAGTTGTTAAAGTTGGTCAATCAAGTCAATTCAAACTCGAAAAGAATGCACAGCCAAGACACGATTCAAATAATCGTTGGGCGCCAGCTCATATTTCGATAACGAATGCTATCGAAATTTGAGCTCTGGGCTTTTTTAATATGCTAATTTATTATTAAATGCAAGTGTGACGACAATGATGACAATGAATGCAAGTGAGAAGGTTGCCTAAGTGATTGGAATTATTATCCAATTCAGTTCATAATTGGCAAACGGCCCTGACCTTGGCGCGTGCTCTGTTCATTATTAAGATTTCCGTGTCTTTGTTGTGCATTCGTCTGATTGCATTGCATTAAGGAGTATGCATATGACGTACATATGTATGGATGTATGTATGTATGTGTGTACGTAACAATAGAGCTACGTTACGATTACCTACCCAAACTTTTCACGAATCGTACGACGGCACACTTCGCAAATGAGCTGCGAGGCATTTGTCAACATTATAATTGGTCCATTGCGTGCCAAGTGCATAACAATATAATGCATATTCACGGTGCGCTGCTGGATGCGCAAGCCTTTCGTTGATGCATCCTTGAACCGGCGCATCACACGCTTCTCGTCCTTGTCCAATATATGAGAATAGTAGGAATGCTTCTTGTAGCCTGGATCCACGCCAATCGTTTGCGTTAGGTATTCGTGACGAACGTGATAGCGAAGCAGCAGATAACAGAGATCGATTGTCCAGGTACTGACACCGAAACCTTCTTCCTTGCAGATGCTCTCGAAATTATTTAGGAACTGTTTACGTTGCGATGAGGACAATATCATTAAAATGCAGGTCACCCCGCAATCCCAGTTGAAACGTTGTTGAATATGCGTTATATTATATTGTTTACTTTGAGGTACAGCGGTCATCGTTGTCAGTTGATTTAAATTTTTGATTTTAGTTTATTTCTTTCTTTTTTTTATTTATTAATTTTTTTTTAATTTATTGACTATTTTTGTTTTTGTTATTTTTGATTGATTTGTATTTTCGTCTTCAGAATTTGTTGACACAATGGTACCAAACTCTTTATGTAAACGCTTGCTTCTTTCTGGTGTTATGACTTAAAATGTCCTTGTCAGTCATTAAAACTTTGATTACTACACCAAAGAATTTGGTACCAAGTGATTTCAGATGCCAAATTTTGAAGACGAAATTGCGAAATGATGTTTTATTGGTTTCTTTTTATAAACAGATGAGTATGTTAATCGTAGCAAGCACAACGTAACGTTGAAATGCTATGTTAAGATTAACAGATCCGTAAACGCAAAGTGAGTCGCGTAAGTGCAAAAATGAGTAACGTATGAGCCAACCAGTGCAAACCATACAAGAATCTCCTTAGCACTTATATTTTCCAATGGGAAGTTATCGTTTTCTTCGCTTATCGAAATTATTGCGCGTTAGCTTAAAATTCAGTGAGCATTTTTGCGTAACAGCTGGCTAACATTAGAGATGCGCAATACTATGAGTGGGGCCACTGTTAAAATTAAATTCCAAATATCGGCAGTTATGATTTTTTGAAGTGCAACGTTCGTTCTGTTGCCGGCTGAATTCAAGATAATGAATGATATGTGAATAATATCAAAAATAATGCCTGTTTGACATACAAACAAGTCAAAGCATTCTTTTCACACGCAGAATGGGCACACTATAACTAGAGTAATATTTGTTTGATATTTTTGTACAATTCATTCAATTAATACATTTTAAAAGTGAAAAATAACTCTTCTGCTTAGTTGTTTATAAAAAAAAAATGAATTGTAAAATACGCTGCTTTCAGATGTGTGTGAAGTATCGCAGCGACACGCTATTTGCGTAAAACTATCGCACACCACTAGCGCATAACATAATACACAAGTGTGCGAATTCCATAAAGTCGCGCACGGCCAGATTCGGGTCGGGTAAATATTAAACAATATCAAAATTCTTGTATATGTAATAACGGCAAATAGCATAGAAAATTTTATATTTGTGTCAGCGCCGAGACAGGTGGCGGCAACAGTACATCAAAAGTGTGTGACAAGTGTGTGTATGACTATGTGCAAATATACATACATATATAAATATATATTAATATATATACATTTCTTACATATGTGTTTCACTATGCATGCTAATATACATATAAATGTGTCTGCGTGTGTGTGTATGTGTGTGTGAGAGTGTGACCTTCGCGCAATCATTTAGCTTGGCCGACTTTTGCCAATTATAAAGAAAGTAACAAAGCATCCTGGTCGTCCATCGTGGTCACTGCGATGGCAGCGCTGCCAGCTGCTCTATTGTTGGTTGCACATTAAGTGGCAACACTCTGGCATTTGATTATGTTGTGACTTAATTAGATTCCGCAGCCACCTGAGAGAGCTTTTAGCAGGGCAGCAATAGCAATAGCAGCAACAGCAACAGCAACAAGCGCACACACACTAATGAACTCTACTTATGCTTTGCCTCTTTATAGTTGACAACACCAACAACAACAGCAACAACAACAACATCAATAACAGCCGCTCTGTGTTAATAGAAGACGCCACGTTCTTTATTGTAAACAAGTCTAGTCAACAAACAGACCAAATGAGCGCACACTCCAGCTAAACCGAGCAGCACAAACCAAATAACCAAACACGACACACGCACACACACACACACATACACACCCACCCACACTAACACACATACACAAATAGTTCGTCAAGATGCGCGTGGTGGCAATGGTGAGTGGCGGCAAGGATAGCTGCTACAATATGATGCAGTGCGTCGCCGAGGGTCACGAAATTGTCGCACTTGCCAATTTGCATCCCAAGGACAGAGGTAAATGCCATTTTCCATACATAGATAGTATATATCTAGCCTATATTTAATTCAATTTCTGGCCACTCTAGATGAACTGGACAGCTTTATGTATCAAACAGTTGGCCACATGGGCATTGAGATACTCGCCAGTGCCATGGGCCTGCCTCTATATAGGCGGGAGACCAAGGGCAAGAGCTTACAGACGGGCAAACAATATGTGCCCACCGATGATGATGAAGTCGAGGATCTCTACAGTTTGCTGGAAACGTGCAAGGTGAGGCCAAGCCACAAGGAAGACCAATATATTATATACACATATATATGATTGTATGTGTGTGGTTGAGTTGGAAAGATTGAGGCTAGAGATAGCCGATTATCGATGCAAATAGCTGACGAATGACGCTAATGATGACGCTCACCTTTATACCCTGTAGTGCAGTGTGTGGTAAAGAGCATATTAGCATAAGAGAAATATTAGGCGTAGCTTAAAGGCAGAATTTCGTATAATTTATATAAAAGAATATTTAAGTAAAAAGAAAATTCCTTAAATTAACTTAAAAACATCAAATTCCCAATTCTCTTAAGGAAATCAAAGGACATTTCATAAGAAATTGAAGAAATTTCATAGTTTTATATAAACTTTAGATGCTACATTATTATAGCTATATAAATCATATACTCATATACTCCATTTTTACAGGGTATTTGCTAGTGCAGCTTGTCTGTTTGGCCCATGCAAACCTTTGTTGATTGTCTGTAAAAATGTCCTTGAATGAGTTTACGCCCCACCAAACAATTCGAATATAAAATATAATTGCGGAAATTAGTTACACTGTGGGCAAATCGTTTAATCTTATCAAAAATGCCGCCAAGCACGTGAACTATATAGGGGTATATATATATATATATATATATATATATATATACATAATATATTTGATTAGACTTGAGCACTCGCTCGATGACAAAGTACTTTGACTTTAAAGATGGGCCCCAGCCAAATGATGCCATAACTAAGTGGGTCATAAATCGAATAACTATTTGATTCATGGCCGCAAACATTTGTAGCCAAAAATAAATGAAAGGGAAGAAGTAAAGGCAGGCCTAATTTTACTCTGCTCATAGAGCATTGCAATTGCTTCCACTCGATTGGTTTAGGGTCGTAACTCAAAATCTGTTTGATATATTGCACCGAAATTTGGTATGGGTACGTAATAATAATATGACAAGATAAATTGAATGAAGCATATGAACAAATAAAATATTAGTTTATATATGATAGCTAACATTATATGATATTACAAAAAAAGTCAGAGAAGAAGGCAAGAAGAGAAAAGTGACAGATAGAAAGAGAGAGACATAGAAACATATCTGAAACCTAGCCAAAATTTGAATTCTAAATTGCATTGAAAAAGAAACTTATTTCCTATAGTTTATACGATCATAACTCGGGAACTATTTAATATATTGGAATGAAGTTTAGTATATGATATTCTGTTAAATTTTTGAACAAAAATAATAGAGATTTAATAAAAAATAAATGTATTTATCTATAATACACAAAAATTTTGATATAGATATAAAGATATTTTCTCTAGTTTTCTCTCGGGAACTATTTAATATATTAAAATAAAATTTAGTATATGATATTATGTTAAATTATTAAACAAACATAATAGAGATTTAATACAATAGAAATGGATTTATTTATAATATTGCATAATATCTATACATATCAATCTTGTAATAGCCGCATCTGTAAAAAATAATATTACATACATTACATTGTAATGGCATCATCTATTAAAACTATTTATACATACATATGTACATGTATTAATTTATTTAAAGATTGGATTTATTTAAAGATATTTCGTTTGTGTTTCATTTGGCAGCACGAACTAAACGTGGAGGCGGTTGCTGTTGGTGCCATATTGTCGGACTATCAGCGGGTGCGCGTGGAGAACGTCTGCAGCCGACTGAACCTGATATCCTTGGCCTATTTGTGGAGGAGAGATCAGACTGAACTGCTGCAGGAGATGATTGACTGTCAGGTGCACGCCATTATCATCAAGGTAAACCGAATGAGGCATTCACCATTATCCGCATCATTCAGTTAAAGCTGATGAATGTGTCCTGCCCCTTTTCTTTTGTAGGTGGCCGCATTGGGCCTGGTGCCGGATCGTCATTTGGGCAAATCGCTGCGCGAGATGCAAACGCATCTGCTGAAGATGCGGGACAAGTATGGATTGAATGTATGCGGCGAGGGTGGGGAATATGAGACATTTACGCTGGACTGTCCGCTGTTCAAGCAGCGCATCGTGGTCGAGGACATACAGACGATAATTAGCAGTGCGGATCCCATCTGTCCCGTTGGCTATATTAATTTCACGAAGCTAACGCTGCAGCCGAAGGAGCCAAATGCCGGCGGCGATGTGGTCTTCGTGAAGAAGTCCCTCGACTACATAACCGATCTCAATGAGTCCACGTACAGCGATCTGAGCGATCCGGACTTCAGTGAAACGGAACTGGAGTTAATCGAAAAGGAGACGCGTCTGCGCGAATCTCTCAGCCAGAATGAGCTGATATCGCGCAGCAATTCATTTGGCCGTCACTTGGCCACATCATCGTCCTCGCCGATACCCATTGTCACGAAGAGCGCCAGCGTCGACGAGCCCATACCGGCGGCCAGCTGTATATCGGGCAGTGCCTCGCTGCTGCTGCTCGGGAATGCGAATGCGAATGCGAATCAATCGACTTCCGCATCCGCTTTGGCATTGGGCACGCACACTGCTGGCGGCGCATTGCAGGCGAACAGCTGCTGCGGCTTCGGCAGCTCCCATCCATTGGGTAGCAGCACGGCCGCCGTGTGTGGGTCGCTGTCGCTGGCCATCTCCTCGCTTGGGCTGAGCACCACGCAGTGCAACAATAATGCGGCGACGACGACGATGCCAACGGGCCTCACCCAGCCGCCCAGTCCCATGAAATACGAGCGGGAATTTCGTCCACTGGCCAACCAGGCCAGGGCGGCCATCAATGCCAAGGGCTGGATGTGGCTGGCGGGCATACAGGGTAACCAGCAGCATACAGCACATACAGCCACTAATCCATATTCGATATGCTAAATCCAAATGCCATTATTATTCATGTTCGCTTGTCTCTCTTCCCTCTTTTAGGCTGCGCCGCCAGCATGGAGCTGGGCATGCAACAGGCGTTGACTACGCTGCGGGATCTGTGCACCACCAATGGCTATGAGCTGCAGGATCTGTGCTTCACCACGCTCTATGTGAGATCCATAGCCGAGTATCCAGCTCTCAATGGCATCTATTTGCAATCGTTTAACTTTCACAATCCACCGACGCGAGTCTGTGTCGAGTGCCCGCTTCCGGATGATTGTCATGTGGTCATGGAGGCCATTGCGTACCGAGCACCGGCCATCCACAGTGGCGACGATAGCGAGGAGACGCAGCAGCTGCTCAATGGCCGACGCAATACGATGCATGTCCAGGGCATATCCCATTGGGCGCCAGCTAACATCGGGCCCTACAGTCAGTCCACACGAGTGAGTTAGAGAGAGAGAGACGTATAGAGAAAGAGAGAGTGGGAGACACTATTTGAGTGTGAAATAATTTCGTTTTGCTTTTGCAGGTTGGCGACATCACCTATATCTCGGGTCAAATTGCCCTCGTGCCGGGCAGCATGACAATCATTGAGGGCGGCATTCGGCCCCAATGCAAACTCACATTGCGTCACATCAGTCGGATTGCCAAGGCAATGAATGCCCAGGGCCAGCTGCGCGATGTCGTCCATGGCATTTGCTTTGTCACCCATCCCGCCTTCATTGGCGAGGCGCGACGGCAATGGGAGCGTCGCACCACGAATGCCATCATGGATTATATTGTGCTGCCGGCGCTGCCACGCGACGCCCTCGTCGAGTGGCAGGTGTGGGCGCACACCCACAACGATCGTTTCGACTGTAAGTGCTATAAACGGGCTCTGAGCCAGACACAATTTGCATTGCAATTTGTATTAAGCATTTGAAATGTAGTTCATATATGATAATAGGTTATACGTATTATATGTTTATATATATTAAGCAATCTTGTCATAGCCATATGATAGGCATTGTAATTTGTATTATGTTTGAGTCTTAAATAATAGATAGTCTTAATAGATTATGATTATGGTAATAGATTATATATGTATATATCCTATCATATCATAGCTATATCATAGACATTGCAAATTGTTTTAAGATAGAACATAGTTGAAAATGTAACTATAGTTTATATATGATAGATTATGCATAATTGACAAGTATATATAAACGAACCTTATCATAGCATTATCATGTGTATAGATACGACTTGTATGTGTAGATTATGTATGTATGTAATTTATATGTCTTCAACTGCAATTTGTGTTAAAGAGACTTTAAAACTAAAACAGAAAACCCATAGTGCATGAGCAAAGTATTTCTTATATTATATATTATATATATACATATTAAATATTATAGATTTTGTATATAGAGAGCTGATGTAAACGAGCTCTGAGACATAGGCAGTGCAACTTGATTTAAGTTTTAGCGTAAAACGTGAAGAACTAGAAATTTTGCTTGAATTAATGCCAATTGATTTGTATAGATATAAACCTATTAGTGTTAATTTATGTGTGTATAAAAACATACATTCTATGATATCACATAGTAAAATCATATGATATTGAAAATTTATACTTTACCATAAATTTAATTATAAACCTACAATTCATGTAACTTTTTATATTCATATTAAGTATATGTATATTATATATTACAAATTTGATATATATAAAAGCTAGTACCGAGAGCTGCTTTCAAATTGCAAGAAAGATACTTTAAGCATACAAACATACAAGCCCCAATTGTTATTTATCAAATTGTTTCTGATTTCAATTCCCATTTAACTTGGCTTCCGTTTACTCTTTCAGATGAGGAGACTGGCTGTTCGGTTAGCGATTATACCATCTCGATACGACGTCGCTGGAACTACGAGAACAATTGTGCGGCCATTGTTTGCTATGTGGCAACTGGCTTGGCCTCATCCACCACACAGTTGACGCAGCTGAGCGACGATGTGCTGGGCAATCATTGCCGCTTAGCCCAGAGCCTCAGTGCTGAGAATCTGGACGAGATACTCACCTATATTGTGAATCGACTGCTGAAGGACTATCCGTTGGCCAAGCGACAACAGCAACAACAACAGCAGCAGCAACAGCAACAACTGCAGCGTGAAGCTGAGGAGCAGACGGCGCTTAACACTGCCACGCCCACCGAGTCAATGCCACTGCCCGGCGGCGCTGGAGATCAGCAGCAGGCGGCAACAGCAACGGGAGCAGCTGCGTCTGCTGCAGCTGCATCCACATTGCCAGCGATACACCTGAAGCTGTTCTATCAGGTGAACGCCGCCCCGCCCACGGATCTGCTATTGCAGGCGTTGCACGACTTCCGCCACAAGTGCCACGAAATGGCAGCGATAGTGTATACGGTGCTGCCGGCGTGCAGTCTCCACAATTTCAGTACGTTCCTGTCCATATGCGGAGTGCGGCACGAGTGAAGAGAGAGCGAACAGAAGAAGAGAAATGCGAGAGTGGGAGAGAGAGAGATATAGAGAGAGATAGATAGAGATAGAGGAAGTTGAAAGCAAACACGCACACACAGACACACACACACACACACCCAACACACACAAACACCTACACACAGAATGCTAAACTAAGAATGCAGGCGTAGGCACGCCCATTTGTTGATATTGTTAACTAGCCTGTATATCTTATAAACTATATATATATATATATTTACTACAACTATTTACAAATGCAAAGCCAGTCAATGAGAATCTAGTTATTTACCAATTGTTTCGGACCAATAACTACCACAACAACAACAAGAGCAACAACAATTGCAACAATTTTATGGCAACTCAAAGTGTTTCAGAACATTTAAAGAACAAACACCAAATCATAAACTTTAACAATTTACCACAAGCAACTAAAACAAAAGAAAAGAAAACCCTCGAATTCAAATTAAAAGTTTAAAACAAAAACAAAAAACAACAACAAAACCCAAATTTTTATGCACTGAACTTAAGCCCAAATTGTAAAACTGTAAAACAGTTAGCTGTTAACTTTTAGCACTAACTGTACTCGTCTAACTATTTTTTCAATGTGCTTTTCATAATTTGTTTTTTGTCTCTCTATCTTTCCCTTTGATTTAACTCAACTTTTTGAATGAGATTAGCTCAGTTTTTTGACCAAAATTTAGCTTTTAATAAAAAAAAAGGAAAAGAAAAATGAAACTGAAGAGAGATAAAAAGAAACAACAACAATTGTAATATTTAAATATTTATATAGCCAAATGCGCTAATTTGTTTTATTAATTTTAATTTTTTTGAACATTTATTAATAATACCCCTATGCCATATAAGATTGTTTTTTAACTCATTTTTTAATGCAAACTATAAATATTGTCACAATTTTGCCTAGTTGCCTTTATATATATATGTATGTATAAAGATATCGCAAGCTAAATAGTCCATTGAGTCTGGCTTAGATTCGGCCAGATAAACCCCATCTCAGAAGCTTAGCGAACTTTTACCTCCCTCCACCCCCTCACCCAATTTAGTCAGTGTAAACAAATTGTTAATATTCAATTCAATTGACAAATAGCACGAAAAGTTGATATCAACTTTTGGAAAAACTCAATTGTATGTTGGACGATTATTAAATGCTATTATTGTTATGAAAAAAAATAAAATAAAAAAATTTAAAAAAAAAAAACAAACCAAAACAAAATGGAAAAAAATATATTGATATCAATTGTGTGTCATTAAAAATTCATAAAACTAAATCAAACAAAATATGGGCGTTTCTTTTTTGCTTATCTCACATTATGAAATTTCGAGATTCATCTCGACTAACGGTACTTTGTAGAGTTTTTCCGAATGCATGCGAGCATATGCTGGAAAGACCCGCGATTCAAACCATTGCGCCAGGTACACGTCACTGTTTGCCAAAAATAAAAAAAAACAACAACATGAATTTTAAAGCGCAACGGAAGAGAGAGAGAGAGAGAGGGCGCGCGCGCTCAGTGTCATCAGCCTTGATAATGACGAAAATGTCTTTGCAAGCGCAACAAACAAAAACGAAAAGCAAAGCAAAAGCAAAGCTTTTGACAACATATTCTCTCTTTTTCAGCGTGGGCCAATCAGGGATGAGGGTCAGTCTAACGAAACACCAATCAGAATTGCACCAGACACTGACGTGGTCGACACGTCAGAGCGTAAACAAAGCGGACGCATAAATAGCCCGGCATCGCAGAGAGCAGCCAACAGTTTCCAAACAGACAGCAAAGAAGTAACAAATAAATCGGCATATAGAAAAGCGAAATTCCGTTGGAATATATATACAAACACACTACGTACGCGCAACAAATAAGAGGAATATACATTTTTTTTTTATATATTCTCATATGTATATAAACAAATACTGTGACTGTGAAACCGTGTACAAAAGTAATTAATAATCGAAGCCAAAAAGAGAAAGACAAAGCATCAAAGTGACAAAATACTTATATTTAAATAAGTTAAATATTTTTTTTTCAATTAAGTGCTCAAAATTAGTTTAAGTTAGAAAAAGTAAGTATTCAAAAATCAGTTTGTAAACTAACAATCGATAACATTTTGAGTGGCCAGAATTTTGCAACTCTGTTGTCAAGTTAACACTGACGTGTACTCTGCACAGCCTTGCATGTGTGTGTGCGTGTGCGTATACGTGTACGACTACATAGAAAGCGCCGGCCGAAGGCAATCAGCTATATTCTTTCAGTTCTGTTTCAAACGTCAAGAGAGAAAATTTAAAGGAAAGAAAAAAGTAAGCTTTCAATAAGTCAAGTTTCAAGTGTTAAATTAAATTAATCCTCAGACATTTAATTGAATTCAATCAACCAAATTTTTTTCACTGTTTCTATTAAAAAGAATGAAAATTAAACGTAAAAGCATTAAATATAGGCGAACCTAATCCACATGTGTGTAGGATTGTGCGCGATGTCGCCATGTTGGCAATGTGGCTCCAAAATTGTCTGATTTTACGGCCTAAAATACAAGTGTATAGGCCAAGCACATGTAGTGGGTGCAACGGCATGCGTGCGAGACAGCATTTAATATTAATATTATGTGTGTTTGACTGTTTGACGACGTCACAAAGAGTGTGAGCAAACCTCGAGTCCCCTCGGGCTCCCCTCGCATGACGTGTAGCGAGAAGCGATGTCAAGGCGTGCATAATTAACATAGTATATACATATATTCTTCAATGGGCCATAGCAAGAAATTAGCATAACATAATTCATTTACCAATTAGTAACAAAGTTCATTCACATTGGGACCGGCCGGCTGCAATATATTGGCATATATGTACTTATACATATACATACATGCACACGTACATATGTATATTATGATAGTATATTTTAAATTTCTAGAACTTGGCCACACAGCTGTCAAGTTTTTGCGTTGCCACCGTGCCGAATTATCTGGCCGCTTCCGTTGCTGACATGGCAACACTTGATTTAAATCAATGCGATAATAATTAATTGCATTATCAAAATAATGTAACGCATACGTAAACTCAATTTAAATACAAGCACACACACACAGACAGTAAAGCGGAGTATACACAGATATGCGCCTGCGCTGACTTATCGGTGGCTGCTGCTTCTGCTTTTGCCAGGCGCCTCTGCACTCTGGCAGCTCTGGTGTTCACTCATTCAATCAGCTTTGTACACGTCATTTGAAAGAAACACAGATCCCCAAGCTTCATACGTTATTCAATTCCATAGCTGACAAAAGTACACGTCGTCAGAAAATCATAAAGGGCGATTACTGACTTGGTTTATACGTAGTTTTTTTTCGGGCTAAAGCATAGAAACGTGAGTAAAACGAACCAAACTAACACAGCTGTGCAAATTGATGGCGTTTGCTGCCGGCAGAAGACGCCGACGTCCGCCCCAAACTTTCACCGGACGGGGCGTGTGTGTGTGTGAATTGTTTGTGATTGCAATTGTATTTTCTTGTTTTGTTGTTGCGCACACTTATTGCGTATGCAGAACTCGACACAGATGACAATAAGAAATTTCTATAAAAAATAATTGTAGAAGTGAGGAGTTCAGCAAAAGATAAACCAGTTATATTTTTTTGTTTAGCTCTTGCACATATACACACACGCACACATGTGAGTGTAGCCGGCAAGTGATTTCGTGCTCACCAAGAGAGCGTGTGAAAGAGAGAAAGGTAGAGAGAGGCAGCAGAAAGAACCAGAAAAATGTTACCACGTATACAAAAATTCTACAGCAACGTTGGCAGAGCAGCAGCGTCGGTCAATGTCAGTGAGCCGAGCCGAGCCAAACCGAGCTGAGCTGAGCAGCGCAGCATTAAACAGTTGTTAAACGGTTATCTGGTGAGCCAGACGCATTTTGTTCGCAGCTGCTATCTTCAGGTAGTTTTAGTTGCGCGTTGATTTACCTTCTTTTTTTTTTGAAGCACATATGGAATATTTTTTGGGGCCGCTGCCATAAATTCTTTAAGGCCGTCACTTCAATGACTGTCAAAAGTAGCACACATAACGGTGTATTACCTGTTGCCAACGTCACTGTCAGCATTTCTTTTGTTCTGCCTATGCGCTCTCTTTCACTTCACTCTCTCTCTCTCTCCCGCCCACTTTGCCGCGTGTGTTGACGTGTACAAAAAATTACTTAAGCTAAGCTTTTGATTCTTTTATTAATCCTAATTTTTTTCTTTCTTACTCTCGTTGCAGTTTATTTGTTTGGTGTCAAAGACAACATCAAAGCTAGTTAATAATATTTAATAAAACACTAGAAGATAACAGCCACAATGAAGTTGTGCATATTACTGGCCGTAGTGGCCTTTGTTGGCCTCTCGCTCGGCGAGGAGAAGAAAGAGAAGGACAAGGAGCTGGGCACTGTTATTGGCATTGATCTGGGCACCACATACTCATGGTAAGTTTGCGCAATTTCCCTTTAAGCGTTACCAGATCGGGAAATAAGTTGGTTTTTATTGGTACAAAACAATTGGAATACTATTAGAATTGGTTGACATATTCTAATTGGAGTGCAGTCATTGGTGCAAATCAATATATCAGATTGTGATTTTATAGCTAATTCTAATTAGCTTGTGTTTGGGTATATGATCCTATTGAAATTGCATGTCATTTATACTCATCACAATCCTTTTGGAGTCGCTTTTCGTATTCTAATTGGTTTACACAACTCTTATTGCATTATAATATGCTGCAATTGAAGTAGTCTCAATATTAATGAGTATATGATCCTATTAGAATTGTATGTCATGTTCATAAACATCTGTTTGAATCCTATTGGAGTTGTGTATCGCATTCTAATTGGATTGTACAATTCTTATTCAACTATATTAGTAAGCTTCAATCCAAATAGATTGTATATTGATGAAATTTTATCTCATTTGCAGCGTTGGCGTTTACAAAAATGGTCGCGTTGAGATTATTGCCAACGATCAGGGTAATCGCATCACACCTTCCTACGTGGCCTTCACAGCTGATGGCGAGCGTCTGATCGGAGATGCTGCCAAGAATCAGTTGACCACAAATCCAGAGAACACCGTCTTCGATGCGAAGCGTTTGATTGGCCGCGAATGGTCGGACACGAATGTGCAGCACGATATCAAGTTCTTCCCATTCAAGGTGGTCGAGAAGAACTCCAAGCCACACATCAGCGTTGACACCTCCCAGGGCGCCAAGGTCTTTGCTCCCGAAGAAATCTCTGCCATGGTGCTCGGCAAAATGAAGGAGACAGCCGAGGCCTACCTGGGCAAGAAGGTCACCCACGCCGTGGTCACTGTGCCCGCCTACTTCAACGATGCCCAGCGTCAGGCGACCAAGGATGCTGGCGTCATTGCCGGCCTGCAGGTGATGCGCATCATCAACGAACCGACAGCGGCTGCCATTGCCTACGGCCTGGACAAGAAGGAGGGCGAGAAGAACGTGCTGGTCTTCGATCTGGGCGGCGGCACCTTCGATGTCTCCCTGCTGACCATCGACAACGGCGTCTTCGAGGTGGTGGCCACCAATGGCGACACTCACTTGGGCGGCGAGGACTTCGATCAGCGTGTCATGGATCACTTCATCAAGTTGTACAAGAAGAAGAAGGGCAAGGACATTCGCAAGGACAACCGTGCCGTCCAGAAGCTGCGTCGTGAGGTTGAGAAGGCAAAGCGTGCCCTCTCCGGCTCCCACCAAGTGCGCATTGAAATCGAGTCCTTCTTCGAGGGCGATGACTTCTCCGAGACCCTGACCCGTGCCAAGTTCGAGGAGCTGAATCTGGATCTGTTCCGTTCGACTCTGAAGCCCGTGCAGAAGGTGTTGGAAGATGCTGACATGAACAAGAAGGACGTGCACGAGATTGTGCTTGTCGGCGGCTCCACTCGCATTCCCAAGGTGCAGCAGCTCGTTAAGGACTTCTTTGGCGGCAAGGAACCATCCCGTGGCATCAACCCCGACGAAGCCGTTGCCTACGGTGCCGCCGTCCAGGCTGGCGTTCTCTCCGGCGAACAGGATACTGATGCCATCGTCTTGCTCGATGTCAATCCCCTGACCATGGGTATTGAGACCGTTGGCGGTGTGATGACCAAGCTGATCCCTCGCAACACAGTCATTCCGACCAAGAAATCGCAGGTGTTCTCCACGGCCTCCGACAACCAGCACACTGTCACCATCCAGGTGTACGAGGGCGAGCGTCCCATGACCAAGGACAACCATCTGTTGGGCAAATTCGATCTGACTGGCATTCCCCCAGCACCACGTGGCATTCCCCAGATTGAGGTTTCCTTCGAGATCGACGCCAACGGTATTCTGCAGGTGAGCGCTGAGGACAAGGGCACCGGCAACAAGGAGAAGATCGTGATCACCAACGACCAGAACCGCCTGACACCCGAGGACATCGATCGCATGATCCACGATGCCGAGAAGTTCGCCGATGAGGACAAGAAGCTGAAGGAGCGCGTCGAGTCGCGCAACGAGCTGGAATCGTATGCGTACAGCCTAAAGAACCAAATCGGCGACAAGGAAAAACTGGGCTCCAAGCTCAGCGATGACGAGAAATCCAAGCTAGAGTCGGCCATCGATGAGTCGATCAAGTGGCTCGAACAGAACCCCGATGCCGATCCTGAGGAATACAAGAAGCAGAAGAAGGATCTGGAGTCCATCGTGCAGCCGGTGATTGCCAAGCTCTACCAGGGCACAGGCGGTGCTCCACCACCAGAGGGCGGCGATGCTGGCGACGATCTCAAGGATGAGCTGTAAGGCGTCCTCGAGTTCATCAACTTGTCCGGCATGGATTATATATAAATAGTTTTGGCAGTAGAAGTAAATCAGACTGATTAAACAATTAAAATGAAAACTTAATCGCAAGCAACAACACAGCAACCGCAACAACAACAACACGAATGCAAACCCCAAAGCAAACAAATGAAGATGGAGAAGAAGAAGACAAAAGAAAGAAATATGATACTAGTTTTTACTCGCAATTTCTTAAACCTCACGCTAAATTCCTAGTAGCCCAACATTTTTTTTTTTGCTATTTTTTTTTTAATTTTTAATGTGATTTTAAAGTATTCCTTTTTGGCCCTAGCAAAGCACCTTAGCAGGAGAGCGAGTGAGAGGCAAAGAGAAAGGGAGAAGAGACGAAGAGTTCATTTAGGAAGAGAAAGAAGAAGAGACAGCGTGTTGTGTGTTCCTCCTCCAAAGCCCATGAATAAGGCCAATAACCGATAATAAGCAGTAAAAAAAACAAAGAAAAACACACACACACACATACAAAACTGTATATTTTTTGATAATGAGGAATCACAAATCAATAGGTTAGCCTACGAGTTATAAATAATCTTATTAAGAACTAAAAAAAAAAAGGAAAAAAAAAATAAAAAAAATTAATACAAGTATGAGAGAAAGTGTTATATGTATAAGAGTGCGTGAGTAGAGCTAGAGACAGATACAGACAGAAAGAGAGAGTGCTGCGGGGCAATTAGAAGAGAATAAAAAAGTTAAATTGAAATTCAGGCAAAACAAAAAAGAAATACAAGAAAACATAAAATAATAAAAAACAAAAATAATATTAATTATGGATTCTTCGATTTTAAGAAGAACCTTATAATTTATTTAAAAATAAAAATAAAGACAAAAACTATACATATACAAACTTTTTCATTTCCACATGTAGATCGGCAAATTTCATACAAACCTTTTTTTTAGCTGTAAGAAATAGAAATTTCTCAAAGGTACTTCAATAATTAATGATAGGTCTGATTTGTTTTTTATTTATTTTTTTTTTTATTTTCTGCTCTTGTTTTTGTTTTGCGTATCTCATATTCCTTGCGCATTCAGATTTCAGTTTGTTCAGGCTTTACTTTCTTATAGTTTTTGTTTTCTCTTTTGGGAGCACTTCGCATTGCACTTCTACCGATTCGCATATATATATGTGTATATATATATATATATATATATATGTGTGAGTTCTATTTGTTTGTTTGTTTGTATATATGTACATATATTTAGTACGATTCAGTTTTCAGTTACTGCATTACGAGTAATCTTAATTATCTTAAATACATTAAAAAAATACATAAAATATTTGTTTTGTTTTAATTCTTTAAATTGTATATAAATAAGCTAACGGTATATTTATATTTTTTGTTTGTTTTGTTTTGTTTTTATTGTGTACATATGTATGTATTTCTCTATATACTTATATACGTATGCACTCTCAGATATCGAAATGCGAGAACGACTTCGAATTCAACTTCGACACTTCGGCTCACATTGTTGTTGTTGCTGCTGCTGTTGCTGTTGGGTTGTTACTGTAACGGTTTCTGGCTCTGCGGTTCCCTTTTTAGGCACATTTTCTAATGATTCTGCTCAAGCTAACAAGTTTTGAAATTAAATGAAAAAATAATAATGTAGTGGCAACGCCACGTCGCCGGGCTGGCAGCACCTCGCGGCAAAGCCACTCGATAAATAAATGAACTGCTATATAGACTTATCGATCAATCACATCAAACTGTCGCATCGCATAGCAAGCTGGCAACTCTCTCACCAAGATCATTTAATAAGCGCATCAAACTGTTAACTTAACGACACAAACATGAGCAAACGCGCCTAACTTCTCAATTGCTAATTAATCTGCCAGTACGGCTCTGCTAATAGGGGGAGGTTGCTTGTGAGTGTGTGTAAGTGTGTGTAGGTGGATAGGGATCAATTGGGCACTTGACTAAATATTTAAATCTATGCTAAACTTTAGCCGCTCACTTAGTAAATAAAATGCAAAGAATAAAATTGAATCGAATGCGCCCGATGCACGCACGTACCAGGGCTGCCAAAGCTGAGTTTTCATTTGCTTCTTTAAATCATGTGTGTGTATGTTGTGTGTGTGACCCAGTCTCTGTGTGGATGTGTGTGTTGTAGCTTCATTTTCGACATCGAAACTTCAGTTTTTCGCACAAGCCACGGATTGTATAGTTGGTCCTTTCTTAGAGGGGCGGGGCGGGGGTGACATTCTTCAACGGCGTTGTTATAGCTGTTGCTTCTGCTTGTGTCTATATGTGTATATGTGTGTGTGTATTTGCTGTTGTCTGTGTATATATATGTGTGTGTGTTGTGTGTAGGAGTTTTCTTGTAACGGCCGCTGCAGTGCTGCACTTTTAGATGCGCTTTGGAATCGTATCGATGGCATTGTTTTCAGGCTCTTCGTCCTTTGGTGGCTGACCGCGCTGCTGCTGGCACCAATTTCAATGCGAGTGAGAGGGATAGAGAGAGCGAGCGAGTGCAATGCGCGCGCGCGGCCCCCATTGGTTAAAGTTCGAAGTTCCGAGTTCAAATCGGTATTGCGAAGAGTTGCCAGAGTTTTGTCACCAATTTGCGCGCAACAAGAGCAAAGATACAAAGAAAGGAAGACACAATGAAAGAGAGAAAAATAAAACGTAAAACGAAAGTAGTAATCAAGAAAGCAGAAGAAATAAGAAGAGCTATGTATGTATGTATGTACATACATATGTATGTACATACATATCTATATTACCATATCGAAATTGTGAATTGGGAGTAAAATAAATATCGTACATATGTATGTATTATGTATGTAAGTGCATGAGAACGTAATCTGTTGTCTTTGTCTTGCATACAAAATGTGCCATTTGCGGTCTCTGTTTTCATATCTTTTCTTTTTTCTGTTTTCGTTTTAAGGCCAATTCGGAATTAAAATGTGAGGATCTTAAGGAACGGCACATTCTAATGTGTGTACATGTATAGGTATGAGTGTGTGTGTACATATGGTCGTCGACCTTACGTATCCAATCCAAACTGTACTATAGAGAGCTACATTTGTCTGTCCGTGTAAATTGACACACTCAGGCTATGTGTGTGTGTGTGAATGCAGTGCAGTTGATAAAGGGGCGTGTGTGCGTGAGTAAGTGTGGCGTACGGGTATGTGTGCGTGAGTGCTTTTTGTGTTAAGAGTTAAGTGAATGTATGTATGTATGTATGCATTTACATACATACACATTTGTATTTAATGTAAGCCCAGCCAATAAACGTATTGTGTAACTTACAATAAAAAAGGCAATTTGTGCTTGATTTTATTAAGTATTCTTTTTTTTGTTTTGTTTTTTTTATCAAAATCATCTTTTACATTCGCAAACAAAATATTTAAAGAGCTTTCAATGAAAGAAAAGAAGAGAGTAGCAAAGTAAATATATGTATGTATATATGTGTGTATATCTATGTATGTAGAGAAAGCATACAAAATGTAAGTTGAACCAAATCTGTGAGACAAGCGCGTGTGATAGCAGCTAGCTTTTGTCCGTCATTGGCACTTGCTTAGCCTGATGGTTAGAGTGAAATGGCATTAGTAGTAGTAGCAGATCGTCATTTTGCTAGCAATGTGAGTGAGAAGAGCACAACAGCATTAATTGGCAAACTACTCAGCCTCTGCCTCGGCCTCGGGATCGGGACGACTCAAGATCTCCTGACAGAGCGCAATGTAGTCCTAGATTTAGTTACGGTATATATACATACGATATATATATATATTTAAATATATATATATATATATATATGTATGTATATAAAATATATATCATAGCCAGAGAGGAGAGAGATAATTGATAAATAAACAAATAAAAAAAAAAGAAGTTTAATAGCAATATTAGCCCATTAAACACTGAACATTCAAGTAGTCAAACGAGCGCTCACATCCAATCACATGAAACACGATGCGAATGAGAGTAAATAATACATGACATACAATATGTATTATATAGATAATTCTATACAAGTATATATGTATATAGGTATAAACATTTGGCAAACATAAAGAGTAAGCTATGATCGGTGATCGATGATCGTTGGTTGTGGTTGTGTGGCCTAGTCTGTACATTGACATATTATAGGTTATGTCGATTATAAAAATGATAGACTGCGAGAATTGTATTAAATATCAGTTTTGTTTTTATTTTAGTTATTGTTATTATTACTCTTCTTGTTCATTTCATTTCATTATTATTTTTTCGGTTTTGTATTTCTTTAAATTAATTGTAAACAGTTTTTATTTTTCTTCTTTTTAGGGTATGCACTCGTCAACATTTCAACGTTCTTTACGCACTTGGCCTTTGTATCGATTTCTACATATACAACATATATATATATATGTATATATATATTTATATATTTTATTGCTAATTTGCTTAAAAAATGTTTTCTCAACTTCATAATTATTATTTTCCCTTCTTTTTCTTCTTATTTGGGTATGTAAATCTCTTTAAAAAAAAATTGACAAAAGAAAGTGTGAATAATAAACAATTTGCCATATATGTATTTCAATGAAATATATATATATATAAATACATATATACTATAAATTTTTTTTTTAATATTGCAAAATAGATTATAGAATTTTTGCATCTAATCGAATAACAAACAAAAGCCTTTTTTCTTAAAAACTAAACATAAATGCAAAAAAAAAAAAAAACACACGCACACACAACTGAATACACTTGCAGAACCTAGGGTATCTTTAAAATCGTAGCATACATATATGTTTATATTCAGATATATGTATCATGTGACTACTTTTGCTAAATAAATTACTTAATTTTCAGCTTATCTACAAACAACACAAATTTTATTTAATACAATTAAAAGAACATTCTGCAAGGGTATTCAAAAGTCAGCTAGCCGAACTTTCATTAACTTCTATTTCGTTTTTATTTTCGCTTTCTCCACTGACTTCTGGCTTAAGCTAAAGATGCGACCATTTTAAATTTGATATATATATATAAATATATGTATGTATATATTGTATATAATCTGTAACTATACTATATGTTTCGTTCTCTTTGTATTTTATTTTATTTTTTTTTTGCTTTTTATAGGCATAAATCAATATGAACATTTTGTGCGCTGCTATTGCTGCTATTGCTTTTGTGAATGATTTTAATCGGGGCAGAGGCGCGTTTATATGTATGTGTGTGTGTGTGTGTGTGTGGGTGTGCAAGTGTGTGTAGGTGCGTGCCTACGTATGCGTACAGTTGCATTTTTGTTTTTGTTTTTAGCTCTCCTTTGTGTGAGTCTCTTATTATAGTTCAATCCTTTTGTCTCTGTGTGTGTTTGTGTGGGTGTGTCTGTATTTGCAGTTTCTTTTCCGCCTAACTGCTGGTAGCTCTCCGTCGCTCCCGTTGATTTGATTTTGCTGCTGCTGCTGCCGCTGCCGCTGCTCTGTATCTTGTGTCTTGCTCTGACTTGCTTGATCAGTTTACATGTGTATGTTTGGAGTTGCTGCTGTTGTGGTCGCTTCCTCTGCCCGTGTCTTGACTTTGAAACTCCTTTCGACTTCGTTTCATGGTTGGTTTATATGTATGTGTTTGCGTGTATATGTATGTGTGTGTGTTTAGTGTCTGAGTGTGCATGAGTTGTTTTTTTTTTTTTTTTGTATTTATTTTTGCTTCTCCTGTCTCCACATCGAATTGCATAAGTTATATTTGCATTTTTGTAATATATTTGTTTTGCTTGATTCATTTAATTAAATTTGTTTTTGTTTTTCTTTTTGTTTTGCATTTCATAAGATTGATTGTTGTATTCAAAGTTTATTGCTTTCTAAGTTGGAATCTGTTACCGGTTCGGGTTTCTGTGGATCAGCGTTTTTGTTATTAATACATTACTATATAAATTATAAAACGTTGCATTTATATAATTATATTACTAAATATTTGAGTATGTATAATTGTAGCAGTATTGTGGCTGTTGTTGATTTTTCGTTTTGTTTTTTGTTTGGAAGTACTTGGTTGCTTGAATCGTTGTATACATATATGGGCTAACAATATGTTACTCTCTCTCTCTCCCTCTCCCACTCTCTCTCTTTCTCTCACTTTCTCAATCACCCAATATCTTTCGCAGTGTCTTTATTATTAGTTTGCTCATATTGATAATTGAATTCTTTTTTTGTTTTTTTTTTCGTTCTATTTTCTAACTGTGTTTTGGTCTAGTGTTGCCACCTATCGTGTCCTGTTGTACAACATAGATTATGTACGTTATGTAAAAGCAGATGTAAATATATGAAAAAAAAAAAACAAACAAAAAAAGTAAAACAATTGCAAAGTACATATGTATGAAATATATATATATATATGTATATATGTTTAAGGTATTATTAAAAGACTAAAAACTAAAGACAAATTATTTATATATGTATCTCTCTCTTTTAACATAATTATTTACTAATACATACTAGGTTAAAAACAAGTGTACTTGTGTTTGTGAATATATATGTGTGTGTGTGTGTGTGTGTGTGTGTGTGTGTGTGGAGTACATGTATGCATCATGTGTGTCTGTGTGTGTGCAAAACAAGGAGAAACATACGAGCAGCAAAACACAAGCGCAAAAAAATTTAATCATAAAAATTTCTCTAGGCAATGTGTGTGTGTGTGTGTTGGTGTTGATGTTAGTTTTGCTGCATTCTGTTGTTGTTTATCTTCGTTTACTTACATTACTAAATGCTAACATAAATAATATATATGTATGTATATATATATATACATATATATGCACATGTTTGATTGTGTCAACGACAAAAATTCGTTATGTTCGTTCTGATGAGCTTTTGTATGAATGCGACGTGTTCGATATCGATATCAATATCGATAAATTATTATATGGCCATGTAGGTAGTGTGTGCGTGTGTATGTGAAGGGTGTGGATGTGTGTGTGGGTGTGTATGGGTGTGGGTGTTCCTTTAAGAATTCTTTTTCCGTACTCTATCAAATTACTTTCGGGTTTTTCTTTTTTTCTTGTTTTTATTATAATTTCTGTTCCTTTTCATTTAAATTGTTTTTTATATCTTTAAATACATTTTCTACTACTTTGTTCACTTCACTACGAATTTAGTTTTTATTATATTATTTTGTTTTTCTGTTTATAGTTGTTTTTCTTCTTCTCGTTTCTTTTAATTATTAATATTTTCTTTTAAAATATAAACGCATTTTTTTTTGTTTTTTACTTTTATTTTGTATAAATGATTTTTGCTTCTGGCGCTCAAAAACTTCGCAGATGTTAGGGTCTGTAGCTGTCGGTTCTCTTCAGTTGAAACTATGTCTCTCGTTTCTTTATAATCAATCATACATATATATATATATATATGTATATACATATATATATATATATATATGCAATGTTTTTGAATTTGTTGTGTATGTGTGTGGTATGCATGTGTGTGTGTTTTTTTATTTTTTATTTATTAGTTTTTCTATACACAATGTTTTTGTATGGGGGAAGGGGATAAGGCAACAGATATATCGATATTGATATTTTGATAACAATTATTGATTGGATATCGATAGACAGTTAGCACGCAGCGATAGATCAGATCATAGATATTAGCAAAGGCATAACACAGATACAGAGTTAAGCACACACACATAGACACATATATGCATTCATACATACACACACACACACATATATGTGCATATAAATATATATATATATATATATATATATATATATTTTAGACATTGAATACGGTTCAGAATCAAGTTAGAATTGGTTGTCGTTCAGATAGATGACCATTAGGTATTTTGTGTTGTTGGTTTGTTGGTGGTTGGTGGTTGTATGTGTGGGGAGAGAAACAAATAAAAAAAAATATATAGATATATAGATATATATATATATATGCTTAGTTGAAGGATTCGTTTTTTATATGTTGTTGCATGTTTTCAAGTGAATTTAATGTATTTTTTTGTTTGTTTTTGTTTTTAGTCAATAAAAAAAAATTGTTAATAAAAAATTTCATTTTAAATTTACCGCTCGTAGTGGCATTTTGAAATTGGCTGCTGCCTGCAGCTGAATTTGATAAGCTAAGCTGTGAATTTTAAAGCCGTACAGACTGCATTATACAGATGGATAGTTTATATATATAGACATATATATATATATATATAGGCGGGCAGGTGAGCATCGATCGTGGGCACATGGAATAGAAGGAGAAAGAGAAAGCAATTAGCATATTTCATAGATTTAAGAATAATATTGGTAGTAATTACAATAAAACTCGGGAACAGACAATATAAAGTAAAGTCTCTAATTCTTATATCTGTTGTATGACTTCATTATAATCTTGCTTAGACTGACATAGAGAGAAATAATAACTTGCATTGGCATTTCTGTAAAGTTTACTCTTAGAACTTGCCAGCAGTACCTGTAAAACGTTTAAGATTGTCAGATAAAAGACAACTGAAATTGATCTTTAAATAAGTTAATAAT
The DNA here is from genome assembly GCA_035045345.1 of Drosophila hamatofila. NCBI lineage: Eukaryota > Metazoa > Arthropoda > Insecta > Diptera > Drosophilidae > Drosophila > Drosophila hamatofila. Next base: position 11,893,630 of record JAWNPA010000039.1, on the reverse strand, counting down.
GAATAGTCGCGAATACGTTGTCTAAAGTAACTATATTGGTTAACAGTAAAACGTTTATGAATTATATAACTAACAATTTTAGACTATTGGAATGTGCTTTAAAACAACAACTCTTACTTCTCTCTCACTCTCACTCTCACTTCAATGATTAACTGTATCTGAATACTTAGTATATATTTTATGCTGATTCTCAAAAGTACTAACCAAAACCATCAAACATTTATTCATGAGGTATTTCTTAGTCCTAACGTGATTCGTAATACAATCTATCTGTTTATATCTATTCATCATCTATCTACCTATCTATCATCTATCTATCGTCTGCTTTAATGATTTAAACAGTTTATGATGCTTACCGTGGAACAAATTGATTAGTAGGACGCTTAGGGCGATACTCGGGATGCACCATGAAGAGCATGTGTGGAAAACCAGTGCCGAAATAGGCGCCATCAGTGTGATGATGACGCGACGATTTTGGTGTATAAACATCAATGCACTTGGGACAATAGGTTTTCACCATTGCCTCGCCGGGTATATCCGACAGTCCTGCAAAGTAAAATGAATATATATGCACATATTATTATATAAACATATAGATAATTATATATATATAAAATCTAGATGAATGTACACACCCAAAGGCAACATGGGCTGACTCTCACAGTAGACACGTGGGCAATGCCCAAAGTCGCCAGTTTGATATTTCTCAATCATTTGAGCGATGCCACGATTTGTTAAAATATATCTAGCGTGTATGAGCCCATATAACATTTCAGCTGCTTGTTCGGTCATATCCGATTGCAATGGATTATCTTCAAGTTCATCCTCTAAAAAAATTCAGATAAATATTTGATCATATCTAGCAGAGCAGAAAAGTTAGCCAAAGCTTAACGCGCTTACCCGGTTCCAGATCCAATATCATGTCCAAGGCCTGACGATAATTGGGCACCTGCTCATTTAAGCCAGTTAAATTGAACTTGTCCTGTATGTAATCCTCATCGACCTGCAATGGATAAGTATATAAATATAGTGATAATTATAATCAGAATCGTATTTGATATCTTCGGCTAATATATTTCTGTTGATCTGCGCTTATACTAGAAACTTTTAGAAGTCGATATTGTCTTTGTGCCTCGATCTATTTCCAGTTAAGAGTATATAAACGTAGCTCTCGTAATTTACTTCAGAATATCGTCGTCATAATAATTATGAGCTGTGATTGAATTACAGCCGAGTCGTGTTTACTAAAGAATATTGATGAAAACTGTACTTTGTTGACGGACAGCGGAAAGCGGCAAGCGGGAAGCGGTGCGGGAAGCAATTATATTTATAGAGCCATACACATACTACAAATTCCTTTCAATTAATGCACTTTAGCGTGCCTCTACTGTAAACAGTGAATGCATATACAATATATGCTTGCCGCTTCGCGATATCTCCGCCAATGGCTGGGGCTGAGCGCGCGCGCGCTCTTAGGTAACAGCATGGAACAAGGAAATGTTTGGGAATTACCAGATTAATAGTTCCCATATACGTTACATAGTATAGTATATGTGGGAGGGAGTATATTATAGCTTACCTCGCAGAAGAACTCATTGCCGCGAAGTCCGCAGAACCAGGTGACCCAGGAGACTTCCTCGGAGCTGCTCATTTTTCTGTGGAGAAGATATCGAGAGAGAGAGAGAGAGAAGAGAAGAGAAGTTTCATAAATATATCATTCACATGCCAAGGACTTTCATTTTGGGTGGGGGGGTGAGGAGGCGTTATTGCCCCCTTTCCCACCGCCTTTTTGGCACCTACATTAAAGGAATTATTTTGCTAAATTTGACGGAATTATTTGTTGTTGAAAATAACCATAGAAGTTGGCGTTCCCTTAGTGCTAGAAATGTGGGTGTGGGATAGTAATCGAAATGAAGAGGGGGGGCAGCCAACGTCAAGAAACGTATGTATGTAACACCAGCACACACATATATAAATACATAAATATATATATATATATTTATATACTATTACATATGTATAATTATATTATATAGATATCTATGTATATACACACACACGCACACAGCGGAAAGTAAACGAATCGAATTTGTCCACGAGTTTTTCGAGCGCGTCTCGTTTTTAAGATTATTATGATTATTTGAGAGAAATTAATTATATATATGAATTGCGTTACACAGTTACACGTTAACTGCTAGGGCCCGTTATGCATTGAACCAACTATTGCCACTGTATTTATATACATATAAATTTCTTGTTCGCTTGTTATTTCCAACGCACACACGGTTGAACGGAAATTTGTACGCGTATTTTGACAAGCGCTCATACAAAATGTGCCGAGCATGAAGAAGAAGCACACACACATGAAGCAGCAGCAGCAGCACCAACGGCAGCGGCAGCGAAGAAATTCAGAAAAAAAAGAGACACCGAGTGAGCAGTGAAATTCATATGCCCGTGTGGAAATTAAGCACTCACTGTTTGCACGCTCAATTTATGCATTCCTGTTGATAACACATATATTTTTAGTTGTTTTTGTTTTGTTTTTGCTTTTACGGTAACAAATTACGTTTGTGAAGTGTGCAGAAAAAAAAAAGAAGAAAATTATTGGTCGTTATTCACGAAATTGATTATAAACGCGTTGAGCATGTTCCAACTGGGCCTTAAGCAACAGCGCGCTTGGTATAAGCGGCACGACACAGACACACACGCACACGGTCACACACCGTATTAGATGATTTTTGCACTTGACTTGGCAATGCTGGCGGCTCAACTGCATTTTGCTTATCACTTCATTTGTTTTGCCTTAGCACTTACCTTAATTTTCGCACAATTTTCAAAACACTTTTACTAATTAAAGCACTTTTTTCAATGCGAAAATTTAACAAGCGAGTTGCGAGTTGTCGGTTTTGCAATCGGTGTTAGGGCTGATACAACTGTATCGATCAATCGATTGCATCCAACAACATTAAAGTTACCAAACTTTGAAAATCGCGAAAACACTAAGACATTCTCTGTGAATGCTCAAAATCCAAGAAATACCAGATTTGAACCATTCGTAATGAAAATACCAAGTACCTTGCCATGCTGCCAATATGATGATTGTAAAAGAAATTGTGAGCGAAAAAGTTTTTCAATGGGCTTGATTACAAATTTGATGCGTTTTAATTTTTAGTTAGAAAACTTCTGTTCTTGGTCTACCAACTTGAAGTATGTACGTGAACTGAAATTATTTCATAAATCTTTGCCTGTCGTCAACTTGACAGAACAAGCAAAGCCAATACTAGTTCAATGAACATATTTTTTTGGCTCACGCACACGACACGACACACAAACTCACATACGCACACACATGTAAACAACATAGAACAACTTGCTATTTCACAAGGCAGAGAGAATTGCGCGCGACTGTCAATATAATTGTAGTATGCTGGTATTTTTTATATACATATATGTATATATTTTTTTTTTCTGTCATTAAAATCCTAAAGGAACATATGTGGTTGACAAACGGCTATGCAATGAACTAGCAGGCGCTGCAATAATAACATACAAGCAACTAAATGTTATAAGTTGGAAGGCTTGGAATTTTTTTGTTAGCTTTTTTTTTGTTTTTGATCAAGTGACAGTCTTCATTGAGATTCCGTCAGGAGAGCAACGTGCTAAAGGGGTCTATTGCATTTGACCATCGACGGAATTCATTTCACGCGCAAAAACAAAAAGTGCTGCAATAGACATTGCATATTCAGTGAATGTGTCTTCGACTGTGGCAATAACGCAACACAGCAATCTACAAGCATTTTACCAGCAACTTGAAGGAACAAATCTAATAATTTCCTACTCACTGACAGCTCTGACAGCGGAAGGCGAGGTGAGTGCAGCCAACAAAAAGAAAAAAAAAAAAAAGCGAAAAAAGCGAGAAAAAAACGAAAGAATAGAAAGAAATACCAAGGAGTTAAGCTGAAAAAAGACTGTGTTACCAAAACTGAATAACAAATAAACGACTTGCATATTGCACATTTATTTGTAACAGTACTTAGTAGCGGCAACTGCATTAACACCACAAACAAACCACAAACAAACAAACAAATACCATCGACAATGAGCGTGGACACGTATGCGCCAAGCTCGGCGCTCTCCTTTCTGGACATGGATGACAATGAGCTGTTGCGGGGCGCCGATACCCAGCCAACACAGTATGATTATCGTGACTTTACCATGCCGTCCACATCGCAGAGCCAGACCCAGGCCGATCAGCTGGATTTGCAGGTGAGTTGCCTGGCCACGTGTGAGTATGTATGTGAGTGTGTGTGTGTGTGTGAATGTAAAATGTAAAGATATTTGGTCAACATTTTGTATTTGTATATTGTAAATTGCAGCCACGCCGCGTTAGCATGCACAATAACGAGATTCATCCACGATTGGCCTCAATCACCAACGACTTGGCCGACTTGCAGTTCGAGGAGGAGGACGATGAGAACTGCGTGGGCAGCAATTCGGCATATGTCAAGGAGCTGCCGGCACATGCCTGCAAATATTGTGGTATACACGATCCGGCCACCGTGGTCATGTGTAACAATTGCAAGAAGTGGTTCTGCAATGGACGTGGCAGCACCTCGGGATCGCATATTATCAATCACCTGGTGCGCGCCAAGCATCGTGAGGTGACTCTGCACGGCGACGGGCCGCTGGGTGAAACCATACTGGAGTGTTATTCGTGCGGTGTACGCAATGTATTTGTCCTGGGCTTCATACCCGCTAAGGCGGATTCGGTGGTCGTACTGCTGTGCCGTCAGCCGTGCGCCGCCCAGAATTCACTGAAGGACATGAACTGGGATCAGGAGCAATGGAAGCCACTCATAGCCGATCGCTGCTTCTTACACTGGCTGGTCAAGCAGCCCAGCGAGCAAGGACAGCTGCGAGCACGTCAAATTTCTGCTGCACAGATCAACAAGCTTGAGGAGCTATGGAAGGACAATATTGAGGCAACTTTTCAGGTGAGCGCAAAATGCCAAGTATATGACATTCGACTAATATCATATGCATTATCATATTGGGTGTGTCTTTGTCATATCATTAATATTTATAATTTGTCATTATATGTCGCATAACAATTCTTTATATTGATTCCATGAAGTTTATGGCACCGATAAGTATCGATGTATATTTATTGGTTACTTTTTCAATTTCCACAAGATGACTAGTTCTTTTTGCTATTTCAAATATACCAATACCATCGGAATATATGAATATATTGTGGTATTTTGTATTAATTTACTGTTGGCTAAGTATCGATATACTTTTCGTGTCATTTTGACTCTCTAATTCATTTTTGGTATTTTACCTATTAGCTATCGATATATACTATTAATACGATATAATTGCAGGATTTGGAAAAGCCCGGCATTGACTCGGAACCGGCTCATGTGCTGCTGCGCTATGAGGATGGCTATCAATACGAGAAAACCTTTGGGCCGTTGGTTCGCCTTGAGGCCGACTACGATAAGAAACTGAAGGAGTCAGCCACACAGGAGAATATCGAGGTGCGCTGGGACGTGGGCTTGAACAAGAAGACCATCGCCTATTTTACGCTCGCCAAAACCGATTCGGACATGAAGCTCATGCATGGCGATGAGCTACGTCTACGCTACGTGGGCGAGCAATACAATCCGTGGAACGAGATTGGCCATGTCATTAAGGTGCCCGATAACTTTGGCGACGATGTCGGCTTGGAACTTAAGTGCTCTTCGAATGCGCCGGTCAAGTGCACCAGTAACTTTAGCGTGGACTTCATCTGGAAGTGCACCTCATTCGATCGCATGACTCGGGCTCTACGCAACTTTGCCATGGATCGCAATTCGGTATCGAATTACATATACTCACGCCTGCTAGGCCAAGGACGCGCCGATGGCAGTGATGAGGTGCTATTCCGTGGACCGCAGCCGAAGCTGTACAGTGCTCCCCACTTGCCGGACCTCAATCGTTCGCAGGTCTACGCCGTGAAGCATGCCTTGCAGCGTCCACTAAGCCTTATCCAAGGACCGCCGGGAACGGGCAAAACGGTTACCTCGGCCACAATTGTCTATCAGCTGGTGAAGCAGCACGGCGGCACTGTTCTTGTGTGCGCGCCCAGCAACACGGCTGTGGACCAGCTGACCGAGAAGATCCATCGCACCAATCTCAAGGTGGTGCGCGTCTGTGCCAAGAGCCGTGAGGCCATCGACAGCCCGGTCAGCTTTCTGGCACTTCACAATCAAATCCGCAATATGGAAACCAACTCGGAACTGAAGAAGCTGCAGCAGCTCAAAGATGAAACCGGCGAGCTAAGCTCGGCCGATGAGAAACGCTATCGCAGCCTGAAACGTGGCACCGAGAACCAGCTGCTCGAGGCGGCCGATGTCATCTGTTGCACCTGTGTGGGTGCCGGCGATCTGCGCCTGTCGCGCATCAAATTCACCTCGATACTGATTGACGAGTCCATGCAGTCGACGGAGCCGGAGTGCATGGTGCCCGTTGTGCTGGGCGCCAAGCAATTGATTCTAGTCGGCGATCACTGCCAGCTGGGTCCGGTGGTCATGTGCAAGAAGGCGGCACGCGCCGGTCTCTCCCAGAGTCTGTTCGAGCGCCTGGTGGTGCTGGGCATACGTCCGTTCCGCTTGGAGGTACAATATCGCATGCATCCGGAGCTGTCGCAGTTTCCGTCCAACTTCTTCTATGAGGGCTCGCTGCAGAACGGTGTCTGTGCTGAGGATCGTCGCCTCAAACTGGACTTCCCATGGCCGCAGCCGGAGCGTCCGATGTTCTTTTTGGTTACACAGGGCCAGGAGGAAATCGCCGGCTCGGGCACATCCTTTCTCAATCGCACGGAGGCGGCCAACGTGGAGAAAATCACAACACGCTTCCTCAAGGCGGGCATCAAGCCCGAACAGATCGGAATCATTACGCCGTACGAGGGACAGCGCGCCTATCTGGTCCAGTACATGCAGTACCAGGGCAGCTTGCACTCGCGCCTCTACCAGGAGATTGAGATAGCCAGCGTGGATGCGTTCCAGGGTCGCGAGAAGGACATCATCATTATGTCCTGCGTGCGCTCCAATGAGCGCCAGGGCATTGGCTTCCTCAACGATCCACGTCGTCTCAATGTGGCCTTAACGCGTGCCAAATACGGCATCATCATCGTGGGCAATCCGAAGGTGTTGGCCAAGCAGCAGCTATGGAATCATTTGCTGAACTTCTACAAGGATCGCAAGGTGCTGGTCGAGGGCTCCCTTAACAATCTGAAGGAGTCGCTTATCCACTTCCAGAAGCCCAAGAAGCTGGTGAACAATATGAACATTGGCGCCCACTTCATGTCCACCATGATGGCCGATGCCAAGGAGGTGCTGGTGCCCGGCTCCATATACGAGCGCACCAGCGGCTACGGCCGCCAGATGACCGGCAACTCCAATCAGACACTGAATGGCGGACATTATTCTGCCAATTCGTATGGATCTGTGGGCGGAGGTGGCGCCGGTGGCAACATGTCGAATGCAGTCTATAATTCCGGCAACGGGTCCACTGGCGGTAACAACAATTATGGTAGTTCAGGTGGCGCCGGCGGCGGTGGTGGTGGTGGTGTTGGTGGCGCATCCAATTGGCCAGCCACCCATCTGCATGACTCCATTGGCTACATATCGAATGATCACGGTGTGGCCGCCCTGGGCAACATGCCGGTGCCGGTGGGCATGTTCATGAACATGAGCAGCCTGCCGCCACGTTTCTACAATCATCATCAGCAGGCTATCATGGCGGCCAAGCAGAATCGCGCCATGCAGAATCAGTCCGGATTTGCAGCTCCGCTTGTCACTGGCAAGAAGAGCAGCAAATTGTCTAAGACATTGCGCAACAGCAATACGAACTCGATCCACTCAGGAACTGGAGCTGGTGCTGGTGCTGGTGGAGGCGGTGCTGGTGGTTCAGCTCGTGGTGGCGTGGGAGCGAGTCTGATGTCAACCACAACAACCACGACAACAACAACCACAGCAATTACATTGGCCACAGCATCATCGATGGGATCGACACCGTTCAGTCAACAGCCGTCGGCTCTGTCGCTGCAGATGACGCAGCCGAGCGGATTCGCCTTGTCACAGCAGCCGGAGCTGTCGCAGGACTTTGGCCAGATCTCGCAAATGGATGGACTGCTCTCACAGGATGTCTCCTTCAATGTGGTAAGTTCTTACAGCATTAATCGCAAGCACAAACGTTCAACCATCCAATCGACGGTGCGCAAGATATTCTAAAGAGCCGCAAGATCAAGAAATTTCCAAATGAAATATATATATATATATATATATATATATATATATATATATATATATATATATATATATATATATATATATATATATATATATATATATATATATAGACATGTACTCACTATGTATCCCTTGTTCTATATATTTATAAATTAAATAACTAACAAATAATTCGTGTTACTAAGTTCGATTCGTAATACTTAATTTTAGTCTAAACTTAACCCAACATCAGTTTAACGAGTAACTGTATCTCAAACTTAGTCTGTATTTCAAAAACGATTGATTGCTAATCAATCAAGCATATTCGGTCAATCATTTTCGATTCCTTATACTCAATTTTAGTCGAAATTTAACTTAACTTTAGTCTAACGAGTTACTTTTTCTAAAACTTAGTCTGTATTTCAATAGCTAGTCCAACAGTAACTTAACTTCAGTCTAACGAGTAACTTTAACTTAAGCTTTTACATTCGTTATACTCTATTTTAGTCTAAACTTAACCTAACTTTGTCCATCTAAAACTTAGTCTTTATTTTAAAAATGATTATTTGCTAATCAAGTAAGCATATTCATATATTTTCATAATCATTTTCGATTCCTTATACTCAATTTACGTATAGTGAGGAACAATCATAAACTTAAGTCTATTTCTTTGATCAATTACTTTGCTTCGAAATTCTATTCGTTCAATATATAAGATATAGATAATTATTTCAATCTACTCCAACGAGTGGCATGTTGATATGTCTATTCGTTATATTTTCAGTTCAATTGTGACTGATAGTTGATCAATCATTTTATTATTATTTATTGATATTTGTTAAATTATTTTGTTTCGAAGTTCAATTTGTTCAATATCATAAACTAGGTTTTTTTCAGAGTTCCTTTCATTCAATTTATAAGATATATGTAGATAACTGTTTCAATCTACCCTGGTGTCATGTCGATATGTTGATTCGTTATATTTTCACTTTAATTCATAACGAGTAGTTCTTTATTTTTATCAATTGCTTATAGCTTTATCGAAATTCGTTGCTCTCAACTTACGAGTAGTTTATTATTAAGTCAATATATATACTGTATTTAGTGATCCAAGGAGCTATCGAGTTAAGTTAAACCAAGTGCTTAAGCTAGCGAGTAATTCCATTCGATACAATTAAAGCTAACGACTTTTGCTTCTCTCTCTCTCTCTCTCTCTCTCTCTCTCTCTCCTGCTCTTCCTCTCTTTCTTTTCCTCTTCGTGTTACAGTCGGGCGAACGCAGTTTGAATCAATTCTCGCAACCTTACTGAGATGCTCGAGGAGGTGCGCACAATTGCAACAACAATTTACAACAACAAATGCAACAAACTAAAACAACAAACAAATTGTAAGAACTTGAAGCCATTATGCTGCAACAGCAGCAGCAGCGGCGACGGCGGCGGCTGCAGTGGCAGCGGCAGCAAGAGCGACAGCAGCGGCGGCGGCGGCGGCAGCAGCAGCAACAGCAGCAGTTAGAAAGCGGCGAAAATAAAAAACAAAACAAAAAAAAAAAAACAAAACAAAACAACAGAGACAGCGACAGTGACAGTGACAGGCGACAATAGCAGCAACAGCAGCAACAACAACAACTTGAGCGCAAGCAACACAATGTAAGACAAAGACGCAGATAAAGGCAGCATGGAAATAGCAGCAGCAGGGCAAAAGTCTATGAAACATTTCAACTCGGCCACACAAAAGAGAACAGGCGCTAGCCAAGCAACATAGAACGAGTGTGAGAGAGACAAGTATAGAGTGGAAAGCAGCAGCTATGGCAATGTACACCAATACACACACACACACACCCATAAGCACACCTACTGCAGGCATGAGGCCTACAAATGTAGCTGGGCACACTTTTTGCATAAGCTCTCTCCCTCTCTCTGTTATTTAACAGTTCAGCCTAGCCCGTCTGATCCTAGCTGGCAAGCGGGCAACGAAGTCGGCAGCCAAACTGCGCAATATGCGGGTTGCGCCTGCAGAAGCAATCGTCGTTGTAGAAGACAACGTCGCGGCGCCATGTTTCGTAAAAAAAACACCAAATGGAAGGATCTGAAAATGAAAACAGTAATTGAAGAAATGCAATGCGCGGATCGAGGCCGCTTCAGTATGCCCAACAAGTTACTTTCCAACGGCCCACAAAAAGAGAAGAAAGCGAGAAGGAATACAAAAAATAAGTCATCCTACACCTGATTTTTTTATTTCCTTGATTTTTATTTGGTTTTTTTGTCTGGCCTATGTCGAGTTTTGGAATTTTCCATTGTTAAAATCAAACTTTTTGCCACACTGTTGTTTATTTCCAGCACGTTTTTGTTAATTGTATGCGAGTGCCATTTGTTTCTGTTTTCCGAAAAACAAAAAAAAAAAAATACCAAAACCAAAACAAAAAAAGAAGCAACTCCACACACACACAATCAAACACATGTATTTTCAAGCCTTTGTGATAAGCTTGGTGCGCCCTCTAGTGGCAGCGGCGGCAACCAAACAAAATCTTTTTCAGATATTCAAATTGCTTGGAAATAATTTTCTTATTGTTGTCGAAAACATTTATTCAAACTCCCAATTTTTTAATATTGTTCAATTAAAGCAATTCTTGATTTTGTTATTTTAAAAAAATTAAAATATATATGTATATAAACGCAACATACATATATATAATTGTATATATATATATCGATTTGAAAAAGTGGCGTCCTCTGGCGGCGGCCAGCCAAAATTATAAATATTTTTAAACGGTTTGGAAAATGATTTCAATTATGAATTCAGCGACATCAATTCAATTATACATACAATTTCTTCTACACAGAGAAAGCTTAAGCATTGGAAAATCTTGTGATGCACACACACAAAACAGTTACAAATAGCCTACAATTTTATTCCCCTCGCCCCCAACACACACTCAATACAATAAAACAAAAAAGAAAAATAAAAACAAGAATTCAATTATTGCAAGGATAATGATTATTTCCACACATACGTAACAATTGTGATTAGTTCCCAACCCGATTTCAAAAAGAAAAAAAACAATTTCTGAATAAAGAATTTCATTTAATTTTGCAAAACAGATGAAATTATAAACGAAAGTTGCATTTTTAATTTATTTTTTGTATTTTTTGTTTTTAGATATTTCTCTCATGATATTTTGTTGATTATTTGGGGGCTCGATGTCTGCAGCTCTTTCGCTTAACATAATTCACATTTCATAATTGCATTTTCTTTTCTTGATTAAAGACAGGTTTTCCTAATGCATGCCACTGGGAAATGAAAATGGGCAATCAGGAAAATGGGGAAAATTGAATTTTACTTTTTTGGCATGCTTACAATAATTTGTGACGTGAAGCGATCAGAAAAAAAAAGAACTTAACAATAATTACATTGACGGGGCTACGATTGGATATAATTTAAATAGCGAACAACATGGACAAAATTTATATAAATATATAGAGAGATGAGTTCCAAGGATATCCAGGCTCAACAATCATTGTTGAGCTTGAATTTACAGAATGCACTTGGAAAAATTTGAAGCAAAAGCTTTTACAATATTTCAAATTTAGATATACGATTTTTTATTTTTTATTTATTATTTATTTTAGTTTTGTATTTTTGTATTATATTTTCTTTGCTGCATTTAGTTTTTTTTGCTGTTGATTTTTTTTTTAAATTTTTTCTTGCAGCGCAAATACTTAATTGTGTGTGTATGTGTGGGTGTGTGAGAGTGAGTGTGTGTGTGTGAGGTCTGTAAGAAATGCATATATATATATATATACGATCATTGATAGATTTCTTAATGTTTCATTCATTCATTTTCTAAGATTTTTCTAGACTGTTTAGATGTGCAGAGTTAATTTAAAAGATATATATATATATCGTGATGTTTTCCAAGCTACCAAAGTTTGTTTAATTTTGTCAAGATTGCCTTCTAGGCTTGTAAAGAGCTTTTATAAAAATAATATCCGAGTAAATTTGCATGCTTCTCATTTCTATTTCATTTCACTTCGTGAAATAGAGATAGCAATAGCTGTTGCTGAATGTAGTCCCGCTTGTTGCTGAGTGAGAGCGAGATGGCTACTTAGACAGAGTCGTTATGACTGCCAGTGAATGAGAAGAAGACGGCTAGATATTGTCATGCATCATTGTGAAAGAGAGCACAACGTAAATTCGTAAATTTGGCGCAGTTGTAAGAATATATAAAATGGGAATGGAAGGTGATCAAATTGACACAAACCCGATATATATATATATAAATTAATTTAGCTATGCACATATAAATTTAAAGAAAATTACTACTATAACTAGAATAACAGTTATTTTCTCTGTATAAGTTTTATGTACATAGATTGTCTATCTCTACATATCCTTGTATATATATATATCACAGGATAGGTTCAATTGTCTTTGGCTCTGATCAATATGATCCTTAGTTTGACTTTTGTACTATTTTTAAGGCTAAGTTTAAGAGCTATGGCAATTGGAAATGCAGTCAGTCAATCTCAATCACTCAGTATAGAAGAAATATAGATCTCTCTTTCGCTCCCTCTCCCTCTTTCTTCTTTTAAGTCTTCTCTGCTCTACTCTCTGTCTCTCTAACCTGAAGCACTGGCAGCTGCAACTAACCTGTAGGTGGGGAAGTGCCTGGTTCCAAATCTTCCATGGATGCCAATCAGACCAGGTGTGTGGATGGCGGCGCATAAGCTGCGCCAGCGTTGCGCGTGTGCAGCAACTGTTGATGCGACTGATGGCTGGGTGGATGTGGATGGATGTGACTGTGGATTTGGGGGGGTTGCGTTTGCAGGTGCAATAGCGCCTGCTGATTCATGGCCGTGGGGCGTTGATTGTGCTGATGATGAATGGGCGTGAATATGGCCGCCAGATCTAGTGTGTGCTCCAGCCGACGTGCTGAGGCCACAAAGATTGCCTTGACGCGCTCAAAGGTGGCTTGGTCGTAGACCGATCGAGCCGTATTGGACAGATCGAAGGGCTCTGGCAAGCAGAAGAAGAGGAAGAACATGTCAAAGATGGTTGGGGGACAGATGAAGATGACATACCCTCAATATTCAGCTCCTTCCACTGATGTATATCGTTCTTGGGACTCTTGGCCAGCCGGCAGGCGGTCACCGGCAAAATTCCGCCTGTCCGTATGGATATCGCATTGTTACGATAGCTGCAAATATATATATGTGAATATATATATAGACATATATATAGATATAGATATAGATATAGATATAGATATAGATATAGATATAGATATAGATATAGATATAGATATATATATATATATATATATATATATATATATATATGATATATATATAGATATAGATATAGATATAGATATAGATATATACTCACTCAAAGACGCTGTAGTACTTGAAGAAGCCCAACAGATGCTCGCCTAGGGTTTGCGTATTGTGCGTCTGATACGGCTCGATCGGCTCGATAAGATCCAGGTCGAGGCAATCCTGCTGCCCCAAATTAAACTTCTCCGGATATAGGGCCTGCAGGCAGGGCAGCACATGGGGCGCACAGCCGCACTGCAAATAGTGCAGCACCATCAACACCAGCGAGTAGCTCGACACCGTCATCCGTTTGGCATCGTTGATATCGTGATATTGAGCCCATAACTTGACTATAACCACCAGTGGACGCGTGCGCCAATCCACTGTGAAGCATAAGAGAGGAAACAGTTACCGATTACTTTAATAAGACTTAAGAGATGTCTTGCTATGTTCCCCAACTCAAGACTAAAAGATAATCAATTGTTGATTGAATGTTTCATTTTGTATGAACAAACAACTTTCGATATTAATCGATGTTCGTATATCTTGCTTGATTTGCTAATATTATATATGTTTAACCCTTACATGAGTTTTAAAGCTTCATTTCCCAAATTTCTAGTCGAGCGTTCACAGTATATACTCAATAAAAAACTTTATATATTAATTGATTTTTGTGATATCTTGCTTCAATTGATAGTATTAAAAACGTTCGACCTTTACATAAATCGTAAAGCTTGATATTCCAAATTTAAAGTCGAGCTTTCGCTTTATATGCTCAATAAACAAATTTCGATATGTGGTTCGATCCGCCGATATTATATATAAATCACGTAAGTTTTAGTAAAATGTAATGTAATGTAAAAAAAACACATTCGTCGATATTTATCGATTATCAAATTATTAACAAAAAAAAGAATATTTTATGAATTTTCCCTAGAAATTGAAAAGACTAAGGTTTTATTATCTGTGAAATTCAAATACTTTATGCTATATGTTTCCTGCTATGTTATCAAGCTGATCAGGAATATATATACATATAATATATCAAAATATATTACACATAATTCTACTGATTCTCTCTTATTTTGAGAAATTTTTCTAGGGTCAAATGAATACTACAAAAATATGAAATATATATATATATTTAAAGTGCCTCAATATGGGTTATATTAGTTTATTCTAAGTACTTACACTGCGCATACAATTGCAATAAATATGTGTTTTTAATGCCCACTGAATTGTTATAGTTGAGATCGACTTCGATGCCATTGATGCGATCCTTAAAACGTAGGATCGGGACACGCGCTTCAATCAAATTAAAATCCTGAAAAGCTTCTAAAATAAAATCTATTAATCATCAAAATAAAAAAGCAAGTCAGATTTGTAATCTAATATATCCATATATCTTTGACATTTAGTTTTAGGTTAACTAAGGATGCGATCAAATTAAAAGTAGCAAAAAATGCTCAACAAATTAAGCAATTTGAAATGAGCAACAGCTTTAAAGCTCATATACGTCATGCACTTAAAAGCTCATTAAAAAAAGTATGTTTATAAAAAGGGTTAGATCGAGTTAGTCGCATGGTAAGGCTACAACTTGGACTAGGACTAGGCTGTAGACTTGCCCATTTCTTTGAGAACTGCATTGAACAGATTTAGAATCATGAGCGCCTCAGCGCGCAGCTCGTTGTTGTAGTGATGCTGCTGCTGTTGCTGTGTCTGATGCTCCGGCAGCAGGCACATGTCGATGTCGGATGAGTCCGTGCCAAAGCCCGTGATCGTTGAGCCCACCAGGCAGATGCGATAGCGCGAGAACATGGGCTGCTGCAAGAATGAATAGGTTTAGTGTCTCTCTCTCTCTCCCTCTCTCTTTGTCTCTCTTTCTTCCCCTCTCCACCCGACTCACGTTTATCCAGATGAATAGATGTCGCCATAGGCGCATCTTCAGCTTGAACTTGGCGTGCGTTTGCTGCGCTCCGCGAAATCGTTTCCAGATGTCCAGCGATAGATTGTCGTACTTGCAGTGGCACAGCAACTGATCCGGCTGTATGGTCAGCTCCACGTTCCGTGCATGATCCAAATAGCGATCCGGGGGAAGAATGAGCTCGTACCAAGATGCGGGCCAGGATGCGCTGGATGCACTGCCGCAGCCGCAATTGGGCCCGCAATAATGCTGATATGGCAGACTGTGCGTGGGCGGTGGTGGCGGTGGTGCTGGTGGTGGTGCTGCTGCTGCTGCCGCAGATGAGGATTGCGGTGGTGGCGGTGGTGGTGGTATGCCAAACGGCAGCATTGCGTGCAGCGCATGGGGCGACAACTGCTGCTGGCTTGCAGCCGGAATTCCGGCATTCGAGCCAGCTGAGGCTAGCGGCGTGGGTGATACGGACAACAGCTCTGCGGATGTCAAGCTGCAGTGGGATTGGGATGCCAAAGGAAATTTAAAATCAATTTAAAAACAAGACAGACAGGTATCACAAAAATGTGGAAGGTTAAATAAATATATTAGCAGGCAGAAAAGGCAGCACCTCAGACATGGTGGTTAAATCTGTAATAAGTAGACATCGATTATTATCGATCGTCGGCATAGCTGAGAGTTATCGATGACAAAACAAATTTCGCTGATGGAAATCTCAACTGTTTAGCAATTCTAATATATTATATATAATGCAATAATGTTTACATAATCGATAATTATCGATAAGTATCTAAATTATAATAAATATATATAATAAAAGTCTATATAATAGGATATATATCTCTGATCGATACCAATAATTTAAGATTTTTTTCTTTAGCTCAAAAATGTATCTATCTGATGTATACCAATAAAATCGATAGTTATCGATTATATATATACTCTTAATCTCATTTAGCAGGACTCAAAATTGAGTCATCGTCTCAACATACAAAGATATATTTGAATATACGGTGTATTATTTAGTTTAGTCTAGACTTTCTAAGCCAATATAAAGAATTTTGTACCCTATTTAATAGAGGAAATTATAACCATGTTCATATATATATATAAGGAATAGGGCATATGGGACATACTCTATATCCCATTTAATAGGGTATAGTTATCTTCTAGCCTTTTTAAGTAACAATTACCGACTGCGACTGCTCCATTGAGACTCGCTGGCCAGCGAGCACGTGGACGAGGCGGGCGAGACGGCGCGATGCGACGGAATGCGATTGTGGGCCGAGCCACTCGAGATGCTGCTCGGACTTGGACCATAGACGGCAGGAGGGTAGCAGGGCGAGTTAGCATGGGACCAGGCGGCACTGTTATACCCATCGCCAAAGTTAAAGAAGAGCTGTTGTTGCTGCTGTTGCTGATGGTGTTGCTGTTGCTGCTGCTGCTGTTGTGTTTTGTTCGGGAACAACTGTTGCTGTTGCTGCTGCTGTTGGTGTTGTTGATGCAGCATAAAAGGCAGTGCTGCATATGTCGGACTGGGTACGTTTAACACGCTGGCTAGATCCACATTCTTATTGTTGCTGCTGCTGCTGCTGTTGCCGGTGTTGCTGTTGTTGCCCGTGCTGCTGGCAGCGGCTGCTGTGATGGCTTCGTCCAATTGTGCACAGCTAATCATATTGGTTGGCGTCGTCGCAATAGCATCCGGCGTTAAGGCTACCGGCGATAATATGCCCGGTCCAAGCATGGCCAATTGCAATGTTGGCGGCGGCTGCAGAAACATGTTGTGATTGCTGCTAGCAGCAGCAGTTGCTGCTGTCACATTCGCTGCTGCTGCTGTTGGAGTTTCTGCTGTTGGTGGTTTTAGCAGCATATTGTTGCCAGCTGCAGCAGCTGTTGCTGATGTTGCTGTTGCTGTTGCAGGCATTGTTGCTGCTGGCAAATCAACATTCACATAGGTCAGATTATAGAAATTCTGATGCTCGGCGCTTGTGGGCGTATTGCTGCCCGGCATTAGCGAATGATGATAATGATGGTGATGATGATGATGATGTTGCTGCTGGTGCTGCTGTTGCTGATGCAGCTGATAGTAGCCATTCTTGCCAGCAACATGATTGCCATTGCCAGCGACAGCAACATTCGGCATGCGACGATGATGTGCCCCATTGTAGTTGCTGGCATTGACAATCTCAATTGATTTCTGGGCAGATGTTGCTGGCGTGCAGCTGTTGTTGCCGTAGTGCAGCTTCTTGTTGTTGCGTCGAAAGTGTGGGTTGTGCATGTGATTCGGATGTTGCTGCTGTGCATGATGCGGATGTTGCTGTTGTTGCTGCTGCGACTGTTGCTGCTGATGATGGTAGTTGTTGTTGCTGTTGTTGTTATTGTGGTAGCTGTAGCTGCCATTGCGATAACGTTGCTGATAAGCGCCCGATTGCTGTTGTTGTTTATGTTGGTGCTGCTGCTGCTGCTGCTGATGATGATGATGTTGCTGTTGATGGTGTTGCTGCTGCTGCTGTTGTTGGTTGCTGCTGTTGTCCGCATCGGGCAACAACTCCTTTTGCAGAAACGAAGCTATTGTCAGCTGCTTGGGCTGTGAACAATAATATTGATAATAATGCGGCTGTTGATCAGTTGCTGCTGCTCCACCTCCTCCTCCTCCTGCTCCTGTTGGTGGTGTTGCTGCCGCAGCAGCAGCTGCTGCTGCTGCAATGGCAAGTTCCGTTTCCTTTTGTGTGGCTAGCGCCGCCTCCAACTGCTGCTGTAGCAAGCGTGTGAAATACTTAAGTGATTGTTAATAGCAAAACAATAAAAATCTGATTCAAAATATCCTTGGTATACCAAAGATTTCAATATGCTTGTAGTTGAACTTGATTTATAAACACACAGATAGATTTCGTTACTTCGATAAAGATGAAAATATTAAACAAAAAACGGTTCTTTTAATAAAATTTACAAATTAAAAAACATGCAAAATTTTATTTTTTTTTTTAAATTTAAAAATATATTAAATATATAAAAATGCAGAGCCTTAAGAATTATAAACAAAACTGTAGACTTTAAAATTTAATTATTCTGTATGTAGAGTTTGTAAGCGAAGAATTTGAATTTATCTTGCATTTGATATAGTATATGAATATATACATATACAAAAATCTGTGTTTTTATATCATTTATGAAGCACTACAAGCATATATATGTATAAAAAATTTCTGGTCGGGGAATGACCGATTAAGAGATACCCTGAACTCTGCGCAGAACTTGTATTCTACAAATTCTAAACTTTCCTATATATAAATTTTCAGAGCGTAATAATTATATCTATAATGTATTTATAATATCGAAGCAAAAGTATTTACTATTTGAAATACGTAATGGGGGCATCCAATATCTGTGTATTCTTCCTAGGCTGCTCAGTAAATTTGAAATTAGTAGCTTTTAAGGCACTAAACTAAATAAAATGATCGATTTTTATCGACAATAAGTGGGAGGAGTTATCGACAAAGAATATATACATATATATATTTATAATTTCAAGTCTCCAGTTGACGTAAACACGGAAATATTGACTCAGCTCGTTGTTCTAATTAAGACTGTAGATACTTGATGGGTTCTGCCACGCCTACTAATACGCCTTACATACATATTTCCCTAAAGCCATAACGTCCTATATTTTGTGCTTTTTCCTATAATTTTGTATACATATATTAGAGATCACTATCTATTTTAGAGCTTATCTTAACAGTTAGCTCACTTCCTTCTGCTGCAGCGTCGGCTGCTGTGGATAGCTCGTCTTCCAGAAGCACAAAGGTTGTTGCTTAGATCTCTGCGTCGCCTTGTTGCTGTTGTCCGATTGTTGAGGCAAAGCGGCAATAGCTGCTGCTGCTGCTGCTGTTGCTGCTCCTGGCTGTTGCTTTGCAGCTGTTGTTGTTGCTGGTGTTGCAGTTGGTGTTGACAATGTTGCTTGCGGCTGTTGTCGCTGCCCATCATCATTTGGGTTGCTGTTGCTGTTCGTTGTTGATGTGTTTGAGGACTCGGAACAGTTGTGATAAAATGCAGATGATGTGCTTGATTCAGCTGAGGATGAGAGCGAGTTGCGCTTCTTCATGTTGCCGTTGTTTGATTTTGGTTGCAACTTTGTGACAGCATTGTTGCTGTTGTTGTTGTTGCTATTGTTGCTGCTGTTATTGTTGGTGTCGCTGTCGTTGCTATGCTTGCGGACGTTCTCTTCAATTAGGTTTTGATTTTTCATTACATTGTTGTTGTTGTTGTTAATGTTGTTTGAGAGTTTTGTTGCTGCTGCTGTTGCATGTTGCTGCGGTTGCTGTTGCTGCTGCTGCTGTTGATTGCAGTTGTAATTGTTATTGCCGAAATATTTCTTGCGTGGAAAGTTGTGCATATTGTTGTTGTTGTTGTAGTGCTGCTGCTGCTGCTGTTGTTGTTGCTGCTGCTGCTGCTGCTGTGACTGCTGCTGTTGCTGGCGCTTGGCATGTTTGCTGTCCGTATTGCTGCTGTTGCCATTGTTGCTGTTGTTACCGCTGCCGCTGTTGTATTTGGTCTGCCGCAGCATATTGTTGGCCTTGTTGTTGTATTTGTTGTACTTGACCTGAGCACCACAGCGATATTCTCGCTGCTGCTGTTGTTGCGGCGTTGTTGTGGGCGTGGCAGTTGCTGCAACAGTTGCTTCCGCTGCGCTGGCAACAGCAACATTTGCAGCAAAGATTTTCATTTCTGCTCGGCTCGCATACATAGAAAGAATCCCAAGGATAATTGTTGTCGACTGCACTTGGAGTTTTGTGTATAAAAAATGACTCAAGGCAAATGTCGCTTACTTTTTAAGTAAAACTAATTTAATTTAATTTAATTTTTTTTAAAACTTTGTTATTTTTAAGAAATTTTTTATTTATTTTTTTTTTTATTAACTTTTTTTTAATTTTTTATTTTTAGTTATTTTTTTTATAGTGTATAAGCACGACTTTGGATTTAATTTCATGTACTTTACGTCGTTTATTTATTTATTTATTCAGTTCATTTTACGCTAGTTGGATTTTTCTATTTATCGGTTACTCTGTTCTTATTAGAATTGGCCGCCACTGTATAAAAGTAACCGTATTTATTTTTTTTTATGCATTTGTCTATCCTTCGTTGCTTTGCTTGTGACCCACCATCAGCTTAAAGCTGAGCTTGCAATATGTGACAGAGTGAGAGGGTACAAGATTCCGTTAATTTGGTGAAGCACCGCAACAGAGAGAGCGACAATTTTTGTATTTTTTTTTTTTTTGCATGAACTGGAAAAAATGGCGTACATGCAATAAAAGTTAGAGAGCTAAACAAACACAGTGAACTTCATAATGTAAATAGTATAATTGTGCGCTTACCATAAAATATTTATATTAATACAAACTGTATATTTCTATATTTAATTTGCTTGATTCACTTAAACTAAACGGTGCTTAAAATTCGAAGTGCGCCTGGCGCACGGCTCCGTTGGCAAAATTAGCTATAACACACAATGGATACATTAATGGAGAACATTAATTTTAAAATTGACACATTTCATATGCTTTATTTTGATACTCCGCTCTTGAACTAAAAACTAAAAAACCCACAACGCGCTACTTTCAAGAAACAGCCGGCAACTATCTATCCAAATCTGTATCAATTTATCGATATACATTGAGCACCAGTGTTGAGTATCTAGTTTGCTATCTATCGATCGTTTGCTAACATTTTCAAACAATTCGATTTTATGTAATTGCATTTAATAATTAACAAATTTAAACATTTCGTAAACTAATTGCTTAGTATTTGTTGAACAGCGTCTTCCAGAAGAGGCGCGCCGGCAGCATGGAGTCCCGTTTCACGCAGCTAGGATGCGTTAGCCTTAAAATGAGGTTCGAAATGATTAATATTGAAAATCCAAAATTTGATTTTTTTTCACTCACAGGAAGTGGGCACGACGCAAGCGCTCCAAGTAGCCATCAGTTGCAACGGCGGGCAGGAAAATTTTTCGCACAAGTCGCGGCATTTGAGGGAGCAGCTGGCGCGTCAATTTCAAATGTGTGTTGGCCACACTGGCCACCTCGAAGATGCACTCCTCTACGCCCTTGTCCTCTCGCTCGCTGCGCAGGATGCGTTCCTGACTGACGCCATGCCGCACGAGCACCTCGAGCGGCACGGAGACCGCCTGCTGCCGTCCAGCATGTGGTATGGCACGCAATAGCATGACTATGCCTTGTGCCTTGCCCAGATGCGAGGCGGCGTGATCCACCTGCACGTCCTGCACACCGCTGAGTTGCACCAGCAGATGCAGAAGTGAGGCGCAAGTCTGGTCCGCATAATCCTCTAGATCGCGCATCGTCTCAAACGCCTGATTGGGTGGACGTTCGCGTGCGGTAACCAGTCGCCGTAGATATAGTTTATTTAGCTTGGAGCTGCCTACGGTGCGTTTTAACTCACGCAGCACAGGCTGATCCTTGACATAGGATTTGCTGGCATCTGTCTCGAAGCATTTGTCTATGGAGTCATACCAAAACTTTAAGCGCATTTTGGCTATTTGTGGCTCGGTGACCTGTAAGTAGCTAACAATGTTTACAGCACGTTTAATAAATCTATTTTCACCCCATCACCTACCTGAGCACCCACGGAGCGGGAGACCTCGACATTGAAAGCGCGCAGGGCAAAGGCTGAAGGACGCAATTCCTTTGGCAGCAGCAAGGTGCTTAAATAGTTCTCATAATCATATTTCCTGTGCAGCATAAAGGAACACTCAATAAAAACTGTGCCACATGAAGGTGTAGATGCACTTACTCCACCAGGCCCATGCAATATTTGGCACCGAATTTATCTTCTCTGCTGATAGTGTTAGTTGTTTGCTGCTGTTGCTTTCGCGGTTCCTTTTGTGATCGGTGAGCAGCGCTGCCGGATGCACTGCTGCTGCCCACATGTCTGGTCACAAATTGTGAGACAAATAATATTTGTCCATTGGTATTTTGTAACAGGCGCCGCATTTGTTTTTTATTTTCACTAAACAGAGCTGCTCCCCACTTTGCAGAGCAGCTCCTCTTGGTCGGGCAACCACACTTAAACATGTTCGATAACAGTGAGTGCTTTATGCTAATTGGAGCCGAGGACAGAAGAGAATACTCAATGTATCGAAGAACATAATGAAATCACATATTTGGTTGTACAACTGTTCAACATTGTTGATTCAGCTTACTAGATAACATTATATTTCTAAGATTAGTGACAATATGTTCATATGAACTACTTGCATATTTGTATAATTAGCTCACATTTATATTGGGCATACTAATTTTTAAAATTTAATTTAAAAAATTAAATTTTTTAAATATGTATGCATCAATCATAGTGTTATCAAAGATTTAAAATTTTCGATAGGTCGATGAATGTACCGTCAGCAACCCTATACCAAAACACTCATCGCTGATTTTCTTTTCTAGCCGCCATTCAAAAGAGTGTGTGTCAAGAGCATTTTGGCAAAAATTTAAAGGAAAGTGGTCCAAAAGTTAGCAACACATATAAAATAGCTCTATTAGACGGTAAGTACACTGTTTTCTTTTGCGTAAGCTATTCTATAGTGACTTATTCGCTGGTAATTACACAAAAGCAGCAGCAACAGCTAACTTCAAGTTGACTAGCGTGTGTTTATTTATTTACATATATGTGCCCGTTCTGTATTTTATGTTTATATACAATTAACACTAACAATATACTACAAACGCCAGAGCCAATCTTCATTTCTAGCTAATATACTCTAAATAACTGATTTCGTGCTTGGCATGTTCGGATGTACTTCGTTAACTGCGTTGTCCGTTGGACAATAGGTAACGATATTACGTTTTATTCATGTGTAATCGGAAAAATAAAGGTGATATGAGTACATCATATTTGCATAGAATACATATAAATCATTTTCTGCGCTCGATACTTTTTCTAAGACAGCAAAAAACACTAAAAATCATTGACATTTAAGCAAAATATCAAAATTAAAGTGTAGAGTTGTCATCTATTTGAAAATTCCATGAATGTATCGTATTTATTGGTTGTGGAGGCAGCTCTAACAATTAATCGACAAATTACAGTCCACGGTCGATATCTTCATTGCTTTTTTCTCTGCTCAGCAGATTTTCGTGTGCACCAAAATATAATAAAAATAAAAAAAAATAAATAAAAAAATAATTTATGTATATACAGAAAAACAAATAGAATATACAAAGTGAAAACCAAGTGATAATTAATGTGAACGTATATGCTTAGGGTCAAATAGTACAATTACCATTTGTACGAAAGTGTTATAATATAACAGCGAAAAACCCCCAATGGGCAAAATAGTATAAATACATATGAGAAAATCGCTAATAGCGATAGCAATAACAAAAAGAGCAACAACAGCAGCGTGTGTGTATATGTATGCTGTGTTTGTGTGTGTGTTGTAATTGGACGGATAGCAACGATAGCGACACACGGTGCCCAGCAGTAAAAAGCAAAAAAAAAAAAAAGAACGGAGTGTATTCAAATTAGAATCGTGAGACGGCAACGACGACGACGACATTCCATAATTGTGCTGCGTAACCAACACTGATTTTCAACACTGAAAATGCAGTACACGGATCAGGATCAATAGCCCCTGCAAAATAAATACCCAAAAATATAGAGAGAAAGAAAGAATCGAACGAACGACGTGGGAGGAGTTTATCACGCGCTAGCCAATACGAAAACAACAACAACAACAGCAACAATAGCAAAATGTTAGCTAAATGCTAAGTTATCTACAATTATTATTTATTGGCGGGTCTACACTGATGTGCTGTGTGTGCGTGTGTGTGTGTGTGTGTGTGTCCAACCCAATTGGGCAGCCTTTTAAATATGTATATATACATATATATATATATTTTTGTCAAGCTCAAAATGCATAAGCACGCGTCGTCATCCAATTAATTTAGCATATTATAGAATTTGATGAGCGCTCTGTTCCATATTGTTTTGGTTATTGCAGCTAATTGCCCATAGCGCAGAGCCTGCTGACGTACATATAGACAGATGTATTAATGTATGTGTGTATATAGGTAGATATTTACACACATGTCACATTGTCCATTCGCTGCTCCATCCGTTGGTCCGGCAGCGTAATTGGCACAGTTGCCATTTACTTACTCTATTGTCTTATATACACATATATATATAAATATATATATATATATAGTGTCTTTATTGTCTAGAAATCAACTCGAAGCGTAGTTTATTTGTTCGTTTTCTTTTTACATTTGTTTTCTCATCCTGGTCACATATTGTTTGCCAAAGGGGGTCGGTGGGAGGCTTTTTTTTAACCCTCAAGGTTGTCTCCAGCGCCTCAATTGTATAACACAATTCTGTTTATTTGTGTGTGAGTGTGCGTGCTCTGTTTATCTTTTGATATTCAATACACTGACTTTGCAATCTCTTAAGTATCTACAGTAATCTATCTAAATAGTGCACTTTAGCTAAAACTTATAAGAAAAACATGATTAATGCTAAATGATTTCACTGTTTTCGACAGTTTCAATTAACAACTAAAAAACGGTTTAATTTAAATGCTGATGGAGTGTGAAAAATATATATATATACTATTCCAATTTCGACTTAGAAGGCGTCGATATGACTCACTTGCCATTTACAGCTAATTTTGCATTTCACCTTGCAGCATTCGTAAATATTTCCTCATTAAATTGTATTAAAAACTTATATAATGCTCTACTCCCTTCTCTCCTTAAACATTTTACTGCCCGCTTAGATTTATATCACATTCAATGTGTGCATTAACTTATCTGGTAGAACTTTTTGTTATTATTATTATTTTTTATATTAACATAAACATTTTAATTGTATTGAGCCGTTCTCGAGATTAGCGTTAACCGCAACAACTTACATTGTTATCAGTTATCGCATTATCAGTTAACATTCTATTTCCGTAGGTGCGTTAGATATCAGATTCTCTTTGCCTTAGATAAATTTGTATTGCGCTTCAGTTGTATATGAGGCAAAGAAA
This sequence comes from Drosophila hamatofila, assembly GCA_035045345.1. NCBI lineage: Eukaryota > Metazoa > Arthropoda > Insecta > Diptera > Drosophilidae > Drosophila > Drosophila hamatofila. Next base: position 11,868,086 of record JAWNPA010000039.1, on the reverse strand, counting down.
GAAAGACTAAAAGCTGAAATAATACGAATAATATTGTATCAAGTATACACTATATCGAATGCTCACTGTAAAGCTGTTATAAACAACTTTTCTTTTGTTTAGTTGTGTCAAATTACATTCTAAAAATTGGAATATGACGCACAAATGTATCTGAGCTGACAATGGTTGATATTGTGCGCCATCAATAATGTTTACTGTATGTTTACACACACGCACACGCACACGCACGAGCGCAGTTACAAGTGTAGCCCCGCCAAGAAACGTGGTGGGCCAATGTTTACTAATAAATTTTTACAGAGAACAGCAACTGTAGCCAGCCACCATCATAAATCGAAATTGATATTTGCAAAAATATTTGCACGTACACACATCCAGGGAATACAGAGACATCATAGAGCGAACATAGTCCACATCAGTGGCGAAGGAGGAGGAGGAGGAGTCGGTGCTGATATTGGTATTGGTATTAGTGGTTGCAGGTCTCCATACCATAGATAACCATGGTCAGTACAAATCTGGTGGTGCCAGTGGTGCTGTGGGGTCCCACAGCGCCAACACATTGCATATCGAGCGTCTTTCTATCGGATGATCAATGCACACTGGTCACCGGCTGCTACGACGGACAGATCTGTCTCTGGCAAGTGGAGCCAGCCACATTGAAGATGTCACCGCGTTGCCTGCTCGTTGGACACTCGGCGCCGGTGTTGTGCCTGGTGCGTGCCTCACTGCTGCCGGAGAACAATTTTCTGGTTAGCTCATCGGAGAATGGTGAGATGTGCACCTGGGATCTGATCGACGGAAAATGCACCGAGGCTGTCAAGCTGCCACAAGTGCATACACAAATCCAAAGCTATCACACGGCCAACAGCGAGGATGTGCGTCTCTTTTGCATTGGCTACTATGCTGAAATAATGGTCATGGATCCATTCAGTCTCGAAGTTATTTACGTGCTCAGCTCGAAGGTGAAGCCCGACTGGATTTCAGCCATCCATGTGCTACGTCCAATGCGTCGCAAGGACGATGTTGTGCTGGCCATCACGACCACCGGCACCGTCAAGGTCTGGACCCTGACAGGCAATGAGAACAAGCATGCGGAGCCCATCTATGAGAATGAATCGAAGGAGATACGCTGCTTGAATGCCATCACCATGAACTGTTGTGCCCAGAATCAGCGCACGGTGCTCCTCGTCTGCACCAAATATTGGCAGATCTATGATGCTGGCGATTTTACAGTACTTTGCTCCGTTATTGCGCCTGCCCGTGAACGTTGGCAGGGCGGCGATTTCATAACCTCAGATCGTGTTATGCTGTGGACGGACGAGGGCAAGGGTTACTTGTATAAATTGCCAGCCAATTGCATACCAGACAATAAGGAGTTTCATTCAAAGAGCGTCGTACGCGACGCACCCTATCTGTACTATGTGCTGCAGCATGCCGGAGATAAGGTGCTCTCCTGTCCGCCAGCAATGAAACTCCTAATGGGTCAACAGACACACTTTTTGCTGCGCGGCGATTCTGAGGGCTATATCTCGGTGTGGAATGTGCCAGAGGTGCCATTGGATAATATTAGTATATTGCAGGCCAAGCAAATGCCGCCGCGCATACAGAAGCCGCATGTGTGCACCTCACTGGTGGAGGCCTGGTCGATAATGGATCCACCGCCTGTGGGCATACTCGATCAGCTGTCGCGTATCACCGAGTCACCGGTGAAGCTCACATCGAGCATTTATCTGCCACAGCAGAGCCGCTTGGTCATTGGCCGCGAGGATGGCAGCATTGTCATTGTGCCGGCCACACAGACGGTTATGATGCAGCTGCTCGTCGGCATCAAGCAGAATTTCAGTGATTGGCCATCGCATCAGATACTCTACGGGCATCGCGGGCGTGTCAATTGTTTGCTGTGCCCCTCGATGGTACATCCACGCTATGAGAAGTCCCATTTGCTTTCTGGTGGCATTGATTTTGCGGTCTGCCTATGGGACTTGTATAGCGGCAGTCTGTTGCATCGCTTTTGCGTGCATGCGGGAGAGATTACACAGCTGCTGGTGCCGCCCGAGAGCTGCAGTCCACGCATACTCAAGTGTATCTGCTCGGTGGCCTCGGATCATTCAGTCACCTTGGTCAGTTTGCAGGAGCGCAAATGCGTTACGTTGGCCAGTCGACATCTGTTTCCGGTTGTCACCATCAAATGGCGTCCACTCGATGATTTCCTCATTGTCGGCTGTTCCGACGGCAGCGTCTATGTTTGGCAAATGGAAACGGGTCATTTGGATCGTGTGCTGCATGGCATGTTGGCCGAGGAGGTGCTCTCAGCATGCGATGAGCAGGCTTTGGAGGATGGCGGCAGTGGCGGCGGTGGTTCAGCTGGCAATGCGGCCAATTCAGCCAGCGAGATGGGCATGGCCAATCCGGCGGTGCATTTCTTCAGGGGACTCAAGTCGCGCAACATGAATGCCATACGGCATGCCACACAGCGCGGCATCCATCAGCTGCAGCAGCTGCAGGGTCACAATCAGGGCAACTTTGATTTCCTGATGAAGCATCGCAGCAATCCGCTGGTCATACAGGGCTTGCGCACCAATCCCAAGGATGCCGAGAGTCACATACTCTTCTTTGACATCGAGGGATTGATATTTGAGCTGCACAGCGAGGAATATGCTCAGATGACGCCCGCCACGTTGGAGGCGTTGGGTGTGCATCTGCAGCATCCAAAGGATGGAAAATCGATGCACATCGATGCGAGTAAGAAAATTGGTGACTTCTTTAGCAAGGTCAAGAATAAGGCTGTCGATGTTGAGAAGATACTTAAAGACAAGGATAAGCACGGACTTGTGCAGAAGTTCAAGGAGAAGACGGAAATAGTTGAGAAAAAGGTGCAGGCCAAAGTTGAAAGCCTGCAGAAGGCCGTGGAGACGCACGAGGAGCAGCCACAGGATCTAAAGAGCAAGATTGCATCCAAAATGGAGGTCACCCACGTCATGGAAGTGGCCCAGCTATTGCTATCGCTCCTGCATTCCTGGGGCCTGGACCCGCATCTGGACAAAGTCTGCGAATCGCAATTGGGTCTACTGCGTCCTATTGTACCCATCTCTTACGGTGTTTTGTCCAAGGCCGGCTATATGTCCTTGCTATTGCCCACATGGCAGAATAACTATGACATACCACCAGGACTCCAATTACCATCCAGCTCCAAGAAACGTATGCTGCCTGAAGAGTTGCAGCGTCTGGAGCAATTAACAGCAATTTTCACTTCTCGTCTGCACTGGGAGCTAAGCACCACATTGACATCAAATCATATACTGGCCTTGGTGGCCATGTCCAATACGCTGATGTCCATGAGCGCTGCCTCGTTTCTCCCAGATAGCGAGAAGCACAAGAAGCTGCAGCGCTTGGCCCAGTATGCTGAGACAACGCAAGGCGTTGAGGAAGAGCTGATCGCCCATCACACCTCACAGATCAAGCAGGGCTGGAGCCTGTTGTCCACACACCATTGCTTCTTGCTGCCCGATAAGATTGAGGCGTTGGAGCCAAAGAAATTCAAGCGTCCCCAGGTGGAGATGATGGTCAAGCGCTGGCAGCATCATTGCATCGAGATACGCGAGGCAGCACAGCAGATACTGCTGGGTGAGCTCACTCGCATGGGCAAAAAGGGACGCAAGCAGCTCGTGGAGAGCTGGGCACAGTATTTGCCGCTCTACACGCACACCGAGCCGATTGTGGGTGCTCAGCAGGTGGCGGCCATGACGAACAACCAGGCGGGCGGCGCTGGTGGTTCGGGTGGTGGTGGTGCTGGTACTGGCATCAACTCCTCAATGGGCAACGGCAGCGGCTCGATGTCGGGCGGCCAGGGCATTTCAGGTGGTGTCACCGGTGCTGGCTCCAGTGATCAACAGGATGAGGACTATGAGGAGGAGGAAGAGGAGATTATACGTAAGCCGTCCAGTCTGTCCGAGCTGAAGCGCAAACAGACCACCGCTGTCATCCTGTTGGGCGTGATTGGTGCCGAGTTCGGGCAGGACATTTCACAGGAATCGCCCAACCATCGCGGCAGCATTAGCCTGGGCCATGCCACCACCGAACGCCGCAAATCCTCGGTAGTCGAAGGCTTTGGAATCGCCAACAATTTGGCTCGGCTCACCTCCATGGCGCTGGCTCATCTGCTGTATGCGCCGCCATCACCCAAGCTGCCGCAATATACGCCATTGCGTCGTGCTGCTATTGATTTGCTTGGACGTGGCTTTACCGTTTGGGAGCCCTATCTGGATGTGTCGAAGGTGCTACTGGGCCTGCTAGAGATCTCCTGCGAGGGCAAGTCGGTGCCAAATCTCAACTATAAATTACCCCTGACCCCACAAGCCGATGCCTGTCGCACCGCCCGCCACGCACTGCGTCTGATTGCCACCGCACGGCCAGCAGCCTTTATTACGACCATGGCTAGGGAGGTGGCTCGATACAATACAATGCAACAGAATGCCCAGTCGATCAATACACCGCTAACACAATCGGTGCTGTACAAGGCCAAGGGCGAGATATTGAAATGTGTGGAGATGCTGATCGATAAAATGCAATCAGAGATTGCTGGTCTCTTGGTGGAAGTGATGGACATTGCGCTGCACTGCGTCGATAGCAATGAGCTAAAGGGTCGCGGCTTGGCCGAGCTATGTCCGGCTATATGTAAATTCAATCAAATTTCGCATTGCGGCCAAACCCGACGCATCGCTGTTGGTGCCAATAGCGGAAATTTGGCCATATACGAGCTGAGGCAGAACAAGTGCCAAATGATTCCCGCCCATACGCATCCGATTACTTCGTTGGCCTTCTCGCCAGATGGCAAATATCTGGTGTCCTATTCGTGTGCCGAGAATCGTTTGTCTTTCTGGCAGACAAGCACCGGCATGTTTGGGTTGGGCCAATCGCAGACGCGCTGCACCAAGGGCTATTCCACGGCACCCATACCGGATGTCTCGCGCCTGAATCCAATGCGTTTGGCCAAGCTCGTCTGGATTAATAATCGAACCGTCACGTTAATGTTGGCCGATGGTTCGGAGACGCGTTTCAATGTTTAAAGCCTCAACTGAGAGCGATAAACAACTCCATCAGAACGATTATCGATAGCGGCATATCGATAAGTAAAAAACAACAAAATAGGCAACAAAAAACAACAATCGTTATCAATATATCGATCAACATGTAATGGTTATCGAGCATCAGTTATTGGTTTGACGATTTAGCGAACATTTCAATCGTCATTATGTGATCGATAACACTTATCGATTGTCCCAAAAAGAACGAAGCCAACGTCGTTAGGCCACATACTGAGCAGCCGAGCTGCATACTATTTAGGCAATCAACAACGCGGGCTTCAAAAGCGAGCGAGACAAGATCATCAACTAAAACAATAAATAGACAACAAAGCTTACAAATAAACAGAATACAATAAAAACAAAAAAAAAATCAGATGAAAAAAACGAGATGAAAAAAAAAAAACAAAGCGAAAACCTAATAGAAAAAAAACTGTTATTTATTATGTATGATATATGAAAAACGAAAGAAAAAAATGCATACTTTTATTTGTATATGTATTTTAATTGTATTTTGTGCGATTTTAAACGTTCTATCTTGGCTTAAATTGTTTAAAAAAGCAACAACAACAACAAAACTATTCCGATTACCAAAACAATTGAACCAACTCACATAAAATGAGGGTAGTCCCTTAAACACAATAAAAGCAGCTAAGCAGTTAAATTTTATTTGTATTTTAAATATAAACTTTTTTTTTTAACAGATTGCTTTGGTATTTTCGGAATAGGAATGTTGAATATTTATGTAATTATTATAAAAATAAGCGAAATTAAAATGTTTGTTTTTTTTTAGATAAAAGAAAAAGCACATATAAACTAAATAAAAAATAAATATAATATAATCCAACTACAAATGGAATTGAAAACTAAAAAGAAAAAGCAAAACAATACCAATACAAACAAAGAATAAATGCTGTTATTACTTCCTATGCTATTGTAATTATTATTATTATTAAATACTATTATTATCGATATTGATATTTGTTAAACCTAACTAATGTATTGTTATTATCTATCTACAACTATAAAAAAAACTTGTATAGCGCAATGTTGCTACTTTATATAAAAAAAAAAAAAACATTTAACATATATATTATATTTTTTTTTTCTGTTTTTATAAAAGTTTAATTCAAACGCTATAATTATTATTTTGTTGTTGTTAATTTTTGCGATTAGCAAGCTCTAAAGTTAAACATTAATTAATTAAAAATATTCAAAACTTAAGAAAAATATTATATGCAAAGAAAAAAAAAAAAGAAAATAAAAACAAATGCTTAGCAATATTAAACACAAACACACACATACACACACCTGTATTTATATATGTATGCTTGTATAGGTTAAACTACAAACACACACACACTTTAATACACACACACGTACACATATGTACCACAGAATATGATATATATATATATATTAAATTATATTTGTGCTTAATTTGAACTACTAAATATGTGAGAATATATATGTATCTATGTATGTATGCGTATATTCGAGGTCCTTCAATCAAAGTATTACACAAAATGAAATAATGAATGAAAAAAACTAAAATAAAATATAATATATATGTATAAATATATATATATATATATTTATTTATATATATATACATGCAAGAAATAAAGTCAAAAATCAAACATGAAAAAAACCTGGTTTTTATATATGAATATATATTTTATATTTAATGGAATGTCCCAAATGTCTATTAATATTTAAGAATATTTTTGTTTATTTTTTTGTATTATTTTATTTATTTTTTTTCTATTATTATTTTTATTTTAATATTTATTTTGCATGGAAATAAGGGTATAATTGTTTTGTTAAGTAGACCCTATAAAGTATACATATTCTTAATCAATAATTTTGCATGTGTATTTTAAACAATTTTAATTTTTTTTAATGGATACTGGCCCCAAATCTTTTCCCTTTTCCCCTTCCCCCTTCCTCAGCAAAAAAAAACATATTTATTACACTTGAGACTTGTGTTTTGGAAAATATACACATATGACTGTCATTATCACATTTTGAAAGTTGGAGTACGAAAGTCCATCTACAAGAAAAGTTAGATGATAAAAGCGAAGTCGCTGCGTCAACTGCGCAGTTAGCAGAGCGCGTATGTATCTATGTGTTTGTGTGTCCATGTGTTTTGTTTTTGTGTATGTAGAAAAGAAGCAAAGAATAATTGGAATATCAGTTCTTCAAAGGGTTCAGGAGATATCTTAGTCTTATGGCGAATTTGAGTAGTTTTATGGATAGTTAGAGGTAATATTTATTCTGAGATATTTAGTTTTAGATAGTGCCTAGGGAAGGGAAGGTTTTTTTTTTTAGTGTCTATTTGGAGTTCTGTCTTGGTAATCAGATTTAGTAGCAAGCAGTATCGGAAAGAACTTTCCTAAGTATTTTCAATTAGCATTGGGTTTATAGGATATCTATGCATATAGAATTGCATAGATATCCCCACTGCCTCTGGGAATTTCTCTCTCTTTCTAAGCAATGTGCTAAGCTTTTATAAATATTAAGCTTCTTATATAAATAATATTAAATTTTGATTAACTATATATATATATATATCCATTTTTTTTTTCATTTAGCTCACACCAATTTACACTCGCATCTTTTACAACATCGTTCACACTCAGTTTTTTAATATCATTGTCAATTTTAGTCTTTAAGAGGTTTTAAAGTTTCTTATTAAAATGAAATCCAAATTATATCTTATCAAAAAACTATATGCATGCTAAGCATCAAGATATACAAATTTTAAGCCATATAATGGAAGCTTTTTCACAATACCATATAGTACAGAGTACTTAAGACTTATCTTGATAAAACTAGATATTTCATAATAGTGCACAGATTCTTTATCATATCATTAGCTATATTTCTTTTTTCCGTTATCGCATTATGGTATTCCATGTCCGATGAGAAGCAATTATAAGACTTATTGGAAAATTATTTTCTGATGCAGTCTGAAAAGGAACAGCTGTATTTGTTTTAAGAACGTATTTATCAATTATTTTCAATTTTACAGCAGCAAGCAGCAAATGCCCGAAACAGAGACAAGAAGCACCGGTCAACGGGGTAGGCCCAGGAAGACAGCCGCTGCTGTGCGAAAGATCGCACGCGCCTCGAATGAAGAGGATGAGGTTATAGAGCCAAGCAATAAAACGCAAGGGAAGTCCCTTAAGTCAAACGAAACTGGCCGTGAGCAAAAGCAACAGGAACAGGAGTCGGCGGATGATGGCGACACCGTCGATGAGGCGACGGATCTGGCAAATAACGAGGACGACGACGTGGAGGAGGAGGAAGCGCCCGATGCCAGCAATGAGGCGAGCGATACCGAGGAGCAAGTGGAGACACCGGCGTTTAGCCTGGCCACACTTGGACTGCAGCGCGTGGGGACTGTGCAGCCGCCGAAACCGAAGACGCAAAAGCCACCCATACTTCCGCTCAATGCACGTGGAATGCCCGCCCGAATACGCAAGCGCAATCGTCTCTTCTACGACGAGAACATCATCAATGATGACAAACCGTTGCGCGTCAGTTTGGCACCCAAAAAAATGTCCACCCGCGGCTCCGGCGATAGTCCCAGCAAATTACTGACGACGCCCTCGAAAGTGCTCAAGAAGCGCAAGGGCGTCGTCTCCCGTTATATGCGCTCCAATGACAGTGCCTCCACCTCAAACTCCAACTCGGGTGCGGAGGCAACGGATAAGCAAAAGAAGTCCACACCAGGTAAGCAGCCACTGAGCTCGCAGACCGCAGCAGCTGGCGGCAAGGGCCAGCAGCAGCAGCAGATGCCCCAGCTGGCCGGACATTTGCGACCGGGTCGTGGAGCCACCAGCGGAGCAAAGGGCGCTGCTGCTGCTGCAGCTGCTGCCGCTGCTGAGGATGCGGCTCGGAAGGCCGAGGCGCAGGCGTTGGCCAATAAGCGATTGGGCCAATCGATTGGCCTCCGGTTGCGCAATCTGCTGAAGCTGCCCAAGGCCCACAAATGGGCAATTGCTGAGTGGTTCTATTCGTACATCGATAAGCCGCTCTTCGACTGCAAATACGATTTCATGAACAATATCAATGAGTTGGCTCCACGTCTCGGCACGCGCAAGTTGAATCGCCACGAATGGGTCAACATCAGGCGGCGGATGGGGCGTCCCAGACGCTGCTCGTCGGCGTTCTTTAACGAGGAGCGACGGGAATTGGAGCGCAAGCGTCAGCTCATGCGCACACTGCAATCGTGCAAGTCCGGCGACCTGAAGGACACCTTGCTGGTGGCTGATATGCCCGAGAAGATCCCAATGCCGTTGCCATTGGGCACCAAGGTGACGGCCCGATTGCGTACGCCCCAAGATGGCATCTTTGCCGGCACGGTGGCTGCCTACGATTCGTTGAATGCCATGTATCGAGTGACCTTCGAGCGGCCGGGATTGGGCACACAGTCGATACCGGACTATGAGATTGTGTCGGAGAACTTTCATGAGATGCTGCCGTTGCACAGCTTCACCAAAGACTTCCGGCCCAACTTGATGAGCATCTATCAGACCAACAACATGGGCTACACCACCAATCTGGGCTTCACCACCAACTTGGCCAGCAGCTACCATGGCAAACGTCTACCGCTTGGCGCTGCTGCCGGCAATATCAACAGCAGTGGCAATAGCTCCTCAACTCCCCAAAAGCATCTGGTCAACAACAATGCGGCTGCAAGAAATGCTCTCAGCATGAAGCTAAACAAGAGTGATCCGCTGTTGGGGCAGGATGCGATAGGGGAGAGTCCGATGAGGATGCAGCTGGCGCAGCTGGTGCGACATGGCTATCCGCCCAAGCTGCTCGAGCATTTGGTTCTGCTCCAGAACTACATTGCCTTGAAGGAGGCCAAAATTCAGCGTCTGACAGAGATGAATGCCACCGCAGAGCTGGCAATGGGTGAGCTGATGGGCCAGGAGGAGGCCGTCGCCGATCATAGTCGCCGCCAGCTGCGCGATGATTTTCAACGTCGCTACGCCACGAATATTATAATGATCGAGCGTATCAACGCGGATCTCATGTACGAGCTGACCAGGGTGCAGGAGCTGTCCAACAGCCTCACACGGAATCCCAATGTTCAGGCCATGATATCGCCGACTCTGTTGCGCGAGGAATGCCGAGCCAAGGCCAGCCTCACTGTCGATGAGATAAACAAGGGTGGTGTGAAGAGCGAACGTATGATTACGCTGCTCAAAAATCTGGCCACACTGCTGATTGTCATACAGAATTTGGACAGTGATTGGGAGGCGGCCGAGGTGAATAAGGTGCTCGAGGGCTGCATCGAAGAGGTGCGCAGCAATCTCGTCTGCAGCGCCAACAGCGAGGTGTTCCAGAAGTGCGTGCAGCTGCGACTCGAATATATTGCACTGGACATCAATCGGAATATTGAGGAGCGCAGCTTTAGCCAGGCATCCGTCAAGTCACCAAAGTCTCTCAAATCCGAGTCGGGTAAGACGGGCAGCGGCTCCAAACGAGCAGCTGCGGACAAGGAGCGCAAGGAAAAGAAATCGGCAAAGGAAGCAAAGGAGAAGGATGGAAAATCCAAGCAACTGGAGGAATCGGACGTGGAGCCCATGGATGTGGACAGTGAAATGGAGGATGAGCCGAATGAGGATCAGGCGGAGAAAAAGGGCAATAACCATGATGAGGATGGTGCTGATGCTAATGCTAATGCGAATGTGGATACGAATGTGGATTCGAATGTGGACGCAAATGTGGATGCCGAAGCAGATGGAGAGGGAGACGCTTTGGATGTAGTAGAAAAGATCGATGAGGATGAGGCATCTGAAGCGGGAGATGCCGAAAACACCGACGACTGTGCGGATGATTCGCAAATAACGATCGAGTCGATGAAGGAGTCAGAAGATGAAACTCAATCGCATGATGACAAAGATGACGATAAGGTGGATGAAGACATCATCCAGGAGGTGGGCTGCGAGGAGTCCAAGAAAGAGTTTATATATGAAGAGTATCTATAGAGAAGAGTTTCACACTTATATACATGCATATATAATGATAGATATATATATATATATGATTACACTTATACACACATATATATATATATATATATATATATATATAGATATATCATTACGTTACCTCTTTTTTTTTATTAATGCTAATTGTTTGCATAATATATTCAAATTATATATCAATTTTTTGGTAGATTTGCGGCTCTAAGATTATTGAGTGACGCCCATGCAGTTCTTTAGATATTGTAGATCACAATTTTAAAATTTCAATTGTTTATATATATTAATATTCGGACATTATCCGCAACTAAACAATTGAATACCAATATTTCAACTTATTCGACTCCAGATTATTGAGAGTGTCGGAACAAATCAGATTGTAATAAATAAACTCAAGTCGTTTTTCAATTAAATGTTGTTTTTTTGTTTTATGTTTGTAAAAGGAACACTTTTAGACAGTTGGCTGGCTAATCATCATTTCATGCTACTCATCATCATTTTCTTCATCGTCGTCATCGTCTTCGTCTTCGCTCGATTGATTCAGCCAGTCGACAAGCTTGGCGAGACTCTGCCGCAGCGTCGCATGCTCTTCATCATCCAGCTGATTGTACCATTTGTGTATGGCATCCTCGGAAACGAAATCTTTGTCGTACAGATAATGCACCACTTGGGATATCTTTTCTTTCACCAGTTTGTTCTCCTCGCAAATATCCTGAGAGCAATGAACAGAACAGAGAATTAATTACACCATGAACCCCACAAATGGAACTAGAAATCAAGCTGGGTACCTCCAAAGCCTTCAGACAATCCATCATGGCATCCTCGCTCTTAATATAGTTGGAGACAACGGGCCCCAGTTGCTTGAAAGCTGCATTGATGGCGACCATAACGTTGCCGTTAGCCGGTTCGACGATGCTCTCCATGGCGAAGACAGCTTTAACCACATTGAAGTTGACCTCCTTCAAGGACATATTGTACGCATAACGCGAGGAGTTAATCTCGAGTATCAGAAAGTCTGGATTGGATTTTTCGCGATAGCCGCGCGTCAACGAGTCGATAACCTCCGAGAGGAAGACTGCAATGGCAGAGATTTGTAGTAATTTTGTTGCTTTATCTATGTTGTGGTCATGGCTTACTGTTCGTGTCGTCGGGCAGGGGCGTCACCTGGCGGGACTCATCCTCGTTGTCATCGTCGTCGCTGGAGTAGCTGCAATCGCTTTCCGCATTCGCCCCATTCTGCAGGTCACACATTTTAGGTATGCAGAGGGTCGGTAGCTGTGGCATCAAATAGTCATCCGCATCGGAGTCGTCCGGATCACCAGTTGTCAGATCACTGACAATGTATGCAGCTGGCCCAATGGCTTCTAGCTCAACTGGGAAATAAATTGAATTGAATAATTGAAGGGAAGGGAAGGGATTTGAAGAATTGCTTGAAGATCTTACCCTGCTCAAGCTCCTCGGTGCGCTGTGTACTGGGTGAGCTGGTGACCAGCGTGTTGGCCAGCTGTGTGTTGGCGGGCAGGATGCACTTGGCTCCCAATACGCAGCCAGCGCTAATGTCGCTATTCTCGTTGATAACCGTACCGGAGCCAACGACGCAGTGCCGCAGCTGGCAGTTGTCCTTAATAATCACATTGGCCATGAGGAAGACATTGTTGAGCTGGCAGTTCTTGCCTATGCGACAATTGGCGCCAATTACGCTGCAACTGATTGTGGTGCCGGCATCCACATGGCTGCCCGCCTGTATGACAACGTTCTCCTGCAGTGCCACCTTGGACACGTTCGCTTCGTTGCTCTTGTAGATGTTGTCCTTGTAGAAAACATACTGCTGCTGTAGCTTATAGACGCCCATGTCGGGCACCAGTGGATAGGCCCAACGGCTAATGATATCTCGGCTGACCAGTTGATAGGAGAGCCAATTGTTCACTTTATGCGCATACTGGGCAGGCGGCAACAAAGCCACATAGATGCGGCTGTCCAACAGTTCCTCGTTTATCAGCAATCCCCTAACGAAATCGTCTCGTGTTTGGAAATCGAAATTGTCACTAAACAGCGACAGCATCGATGGTGAACCAATCGCTATCTGTGGATCCATCAGATTGTGATGCAGCGTAACGCACGAGTTGTTAAGGAACACATCCAGCGGTATCTGGTAGCGTGACTCCTTGTGATTCATGCGCAGTCGCTGATGATAGTGCAGCCTTGTATTCTGTTTGTCTACAGCGATTAAGAGCTCGTTGCCGGTTCGTTCATTGCTGCTGGCGCACTCCTTAAACACGAGCGTGGCGGCTGTGCCTTTGTCGTACTTGGCCATGCGCTTGTGCTGCTCGAGAACAGGACGCAGATCTGCATTGGTGACCGTGTCGGCGCCTAGTAGTATAAAATTGCCACGTATCAATGCCTTGGCATCCAGATCCCGCATCGCATCGCCAAAGCAACGGCAGCCTTCGCCGCCAATCACATGGACGGTCATCTTGAAGGACCACGAGGCATAGGTGGCAATGCCACGCCTGCAAGCAGAAGATGTACATATTAAAATATATATATTTCCAGTTACTGTGGACGCTGCTGTGCGTTACAAGTTGACTGATGAAATGCTCAAATCCTAATTGGAAATAGAAGCCCTATTGCATGCTTACTTGATGTGCTCGCGTATACTCTGCAAATAAAGGCTGGCATAGACAAATACCTCCTCGACGCCGCTGCGATTGAGCGCAATCAGAGCATAATCCAGCATGCTAACATTCACCAGGGGCAGCAGCGCCTATAAATATGTATGTAAATAATTAATATATTAAAGCAACGTGCGTGGCCAAATCCAGCACAAAAACAACGTTTAAATCAAACTACAAATCGCACCGTGGAGCCCTCGTCCGATAGCGGTTTGAAGTTCCACACATTGTTGTCTGCTATGAGCACAGCCTGGACTATTTCCTTTTGGTATTGTGACATATTTCTTCTTCTTTATGTGTAAAAGAGCCGCAAAACAATATTTGTGTGTGGAAGGTAACGAAATTAAAGTTGTGGCTGCTGTTGACAGCACTGTCAGCTGACAGTGTTGGTAAACCGGTGCATTCGCTTGTGCTGCAGCCCTGGTCTGTGGGGCTATGTTCAATTTCAGCTGTTGACGTTGGTTTTATTGCTGCTCGGGTCGAATGTTTGTGCAATACCACTATTCGTTGTTGTTGTTTTTGTTGTGGCTCTTATTATTGTTGTTCTTATATCTATATTTGGATTAAATTCTACATAAATCGTCATAAGTGACTAATGTGCAGTTACCATATAATTTAAATGCAATAAATCATGAATTGCTGCAATTCAAAACAGCACCAAAGGCAGTATTACAATTATCGTCATCGCCAATAGCCGTTCGTTCTACGCGACTGTGAATAAGTGACGACGATTGCCTCTGTGTGTGTGTGTGTGTCTTGCTAGAAAAATAAAATATAATAAAAAATACTATACCCGCCCACACCCACCGTCCCAAAATAGTAAAAAGCAAACAAAAGATATAGCTCAGGAAAGCAAATAAGAAATGCTTTTTAAGAAAGAAAACTATCTATGAAAGCTTCCTTGTGTCGGTTTCGTTATTAGTCTTAAGCAGAACAAAAAAAAAACTAAAAACTAAAACCTCCAACTGGTGTCGTCACTCGGCGCTTGGGTTAACTAAAAATAGCCACTCTAAAAGAAAACCACAAATTTTTCAGTATAAGTAACCCCTTAATATCGTAACTAGGGTCTATTCTGCATTCAACATTCCCTCGTGTTCTAGCCATTTAGCACATACTAATAACAAAAACAAACATTAGATACCAAAAAAAAAAAAGAAAAAACGAAGCGAAAAAGCCGCTAAACAAATAAGCCGCTCAGCCATGGAACCAGGGAGCAGCTACCCCAATGGCGCCGATGCAAGCGCAGCTGAAGTGCCAGTGCCTGTGAAAACAACGCTGTCGATTGTGCAGGATCGCTTCAAGGCGGACGAAACAGTTCACCTGGTAAGTTGACTGGTTCCCATCGTGAATAATCGATTGCTTGTTCTCCCATTTATGTTGTGTGTGTGTGTGTAAATGAACCTTGAGGACATACGATAACATATCACGGAAACTTGATAGTGAGCTAGAATTTTTTGTGAAATTGGATACAGTGCTGGAACTTTGATAGACGTCCAAAAGTTATCCATTTAGTGCACACAGGGTAGAGTCCGATTGGAATGCCAATTGACCATTGTAAACAGCGTCCGATTTCAGGCAGGCGTCGTCATCATCCAGCTGATAAGAATGTTATTTGAGGCTTGGCAATGAGGTAGAAATATACTGGATATGCTGCTCAAAGCACAACTCTGTTATTTACTCAAAATGGACACTCGGCAGCCCAGCAAAACCAAGCCAAGTACGCAGCTCAGAAGTTTATTGGAGAATAGTATTTATTTTGTACTAATTGAATTCCCCATTGGTATTCCCAATTGGAATTGGAATTTAATGCAGCTCCAAGTAGATTTCACAGATTTGATGTTTAATTATTGACTGAGGTTATTTACAAAATCTCAAATTGCAGTTACGAAAATAATATAATATTTTTTAATATGATAATATTTTTTCACAGATTTTCGAAGCATATCAAATAAAGGGCCAGGAACATATTGAGGGTCTGCTAGCGCTTGTCTCCTCCCAATCAGGCGGAACATATGCGATCATCTCGTTCTCTCTGCTCCGCACTCCATTGACGGCGAGCAATGACCTGAAAATAAACAAAGTGTTTCCGATAAACACAACCTTCAAATTGACAACGGGTAGGTGTTAACTATCTCTCTTCCTCTCCCTCTCCCTCGTTCTCTCTCTCTCTTCCATCTGTTCATCTGTGCTCAGTATATATTTAATATGTTGTAAGCTCTACAGATAGCAAGGGATCCAAAACGGAGCTGCAATTCGATCTGTGCACGGACGATGATCGGCCAAGCAAGTACTACTATTATTCAATACGAACCGAGCCCACCGCGGTCGATTTCAATGAATTCTGTGCCAAAGTCGACTCCTGCAAGAAGACCATATCGGATGCGGATTTGTCGTCAGAGGCGACGCTCAATTTTCGCTGGCTCGACGATTACCGTGAGATCGGCGAGGTGAAGCAGGAACTGAAAAAGCGCGAGAGCGAATACATCATCTACCAGGATATTCTGTATGATTAGCATCGTTTATATTTGCTGAGTAATGAATTCATTAATTTAATGCCTTCATCATTTTGTAGTATCTACTGTGCCACATGGAACGTTAATAACAGACCCTGTTGGGATAACAAAAATACGCTACGTCCATGGCTCGCAGCTGGCGCAAAGGCGCCGGACATCTATGCCATTGGACTGCAGGAGCTGGAGAACACGGCCAAGGCTATGCTCAACGGCAATCAGATGCAATTGATTGCCGTGCAATGGGTGTAAGTGATCTATCTAGCTACGATTATTTGCATTAGGATAATGCCTAAAGCATTTTTCATTTAAATTCAGGCATAAGTGAAAGCTTTAATTTTGACTCAGGAAATTATTAGGTATTTGCTTAACAGTCATGGGAAAACATATTCATTTTGTGACCAGACAATAAATTTAAAACTTCACATATAATGATTTGGTATTTGTTGAATAGTCATGGGAAAAACTTATTCATTTTGGGATCAGACAAGAAAATAAAACTTCAAATATAATATATATATATATATATATATATATATATATATATATATATATATATATATATATATATATATATATATATATATATATAAGTATATATAAATAATAGTAAATGTATTTGTATGTAATTAGTAATTGAATAGATTTTGTTAATATGGGAGGAGCAAAGTAAAACCATTTTAAAATTAGCAGTAATATAAAAGCCATTTTGTGTCACGGTTGTAGCAAATCATTTTTTTGTTTGAAGAATTACGAAGGAATATTTATTATTATTGCAACAGTTGTTGGTCTGATTGACTGGCTTATCAAGAAGCAGAAAGTTTTTTATGTACTGAATTCGCATCTCAAATTAGAATAGGGATAGTCTCTTGGATATAAAGTTGATTTCGGATATATATTTTGATTCCTTAATAAACAAATGGTATTGGCCTGTGCTATAAATGATATAAACATATATATTAATTTACATTAAACTCTCTCACTCTTGCTCTCCCTCTCTCGCTCTCTCTCTCTCTCTCTCTCTCTCTCTCTCTCTCACTGGCTCTCTGTCTGTCTATCTTAGGCGAAAAATGTTGGAGAACCTGCATGAGGATATGGATTATGAGGAGTTGCAAACGGTGCGATTATCTGGCATTATGCTATCAATATTTGTTCGTAAGAATTTACGTCAACATATCATGCGGTGCCGCGTTAACTCGGTGGCACGTGGTGTCTTCAATACGTTGGGCAACAAGGGGGGCGTGGCTGTTAGCTTTCAACTAAACGAGGCGAACATCTGTTTTGTCAACTCACATCTGGCCGCGCACATGGGCAACGTGGCGGAGCGGAATGACGACTACAAAGCCATTGATGACATAATGCGATTCGAGGAGAACGGTTTACAGACTCGCACTATCAGCGATCATGAGTAAATGCAGCAAGAAATAGAAGCAGTAAACAGATAACTTATCTTCCTCTCTCTCTCTCTCTCTCTGTAGTCATATTTTCTGGCTGGGTGATCTCAACTATCGAATACAGGAGCCAAATGGACAGCAGCGGCCGGGCCCGATGTCTGATGCGCAAACATTTGAGCTGATGCTGCAGTTTGATCAGCTGCGCACGGAGATGAGCTACGATCGATGCTTCAAGGGCTACACGGAGGGCGAAATTAGGTTTGCGCCCACCTACAAATACGACGTGGGCACCGATACCTATGACACGGGCGAGAAACAGCGCGCGCCAGCGTATTGCGATCGGGTTTTGTGGAAGGGTAAACTCATCGAGCAGTTGGACTACAATGGCGTCATGGAGATACGGGAGAGCGATCATAAGCCGGTCTATGCCATATTCCGTGTGAAGATCAAGACACGTGACGATGAAAAGTACAGAAAGGTCTTGGCCGAGGTGCTCAAGGCGGTGGACAAGCGCGAGAATGATAGTCAGCCGCAGATAACCACAGTCCAATCGATCAACTTTGGTGTGGTGCGGTTCAATGAGCCGGTCATACGGGACTTCCTTGTGTCAAACGATTGCCCGCAACAGGTGGACTTCAAGTTCAAGGTGAAAGACTCACCCAACGATATCTGCGAGAAGTGGCTGCATGTAGATCCGCGTGCGGATAGTCTTATGATTGACTCCTCCCGGAACATACGTGTGCGCACTTTAATCGATGCGAATTGCGTCACGGATCTGCTTAAGATGATATGCACCGCTATCGATATATGTGTATTGGACATACTTGTACTTCATATGCGATCCGGCCGAGATAAATTCATAACCATAATAGGCGAATATAAGCCCAGCTGCTTTGGCCTGTCGATGGAGACGCTGTGTCGCACCGAGCGACCGATTGCTGAATACACGCTGGATGAAGTCAAGCAACTGGTAAAAAAAATATATATTTATATTTATTATATATTATATATATTTATTCATACAAAATGACTTATTGTTGTAGATGCTGGATGTGACGCCCGTATATCGCGTTCCAATGCCACGCGAATATTTCCTGCTCATCGATTACTTGCACAACCAAAGAGGCCAGCTCTTTCAGAGCTACGATCGCCGCCAGCAACTCAGCAGCCAATTCAATGCGGTGCGCGACTGGCTGGACACCTGGTCAAACGATCCATTTCGTATGTTTCAATTGAATCGGTATAGATATATATATTTAACTATTGTTGGTTTACATTTACAGCGGGCACTCCACAGACGGCTGCCGAGGCGCTGCTGTTGCTGCTGGATCTGCCGGAGCAGGCGCTGCTGGAGCCGTTTGTGGACGATCTGTTGGCCAGCCGTAGCAAGGCGGATGCCGAGAGGTACATAGACCTGCTAAGCGATCCCAAGCGCAATGTCTTCAAGCATTTGTGCCTGTTCCTCTGCGAGGGTGTTGAGCGAGGCGATTACGATGCCAACAATGTGGGTGCGTATTGATGATAAGGTGCTATTGACGGCATCTTTATAAATATATATACTATGTATGATATATACACGTACATATACACATATATACTAATCAGCTATATTAACTTGAATTGTTTATTTTGATGATTGCAGCTACAATCTTTGGACGCATTCTGTTGCGCAGCAGCAAATGCAACGTGACCATTGATTATCATAGCCGTTGCAATGAGTTCATGCAACGCTTCATACGCATCGAGAACTTGGATACAGTATCTGGTGGCAATGGACATGGCGGTGCCAGCCTGCAGACCTAATTGACGAGTCCACGTGTACATATATACATATATCAATATAGAGTATTGATATAGTTATATGCATATAGACATCTATGTATTAGCTGCAGATATGGAATGTAAATTAGTTAGCTATTTATTTTAACTGTAATTTGAAAATGTATTTGCTTACGAGCTGTAGGTGTTCTTCTCAATGGCTTAGCATTTACGTATATATATATATATATATATATATATATATATATATATATATATGTATATACATATATGTAGTTGATCTGCTTTTTGTTTTACTTGTTAATTGTTTACTGCACATACTGTGTGAATTATTGATTCAACCTCAAGTATCCATGCATATATTCCTAACTATATATACATACATATTGTGCTTGTAGCATCCTATATTGGGCTCCGATAAATAGTAGCCTAACGAGATATTCTAGCCAACGTTTAATGCACTGATTTTTTTGTACACATTTCCCACTACAACCACAAACAACACATGGCTAAAACTTAAGAAATTTATACATAAACACACACACGCATACATATATACTAAAGTATATGCATTTTGTTGTTGTTTTTTTTCAACGATTATTTAGTTTAAAAAAAAAGCGTATTTAAAATAGAAGTAAACCCATATTTATGGCAGTTAAACTACCAAGCCAATGCCAGATTCAAAATTAAAATGTTGATTAAAATTGATTTGCAAAAATATTAAACATTTAAATGCATACGTACATACATATATAATATGATAATACCATGGTTTAAGGTTTGATCTTCTAACAATTGTTTTTCTCTTCTTTTTTTTTGGTTTAAAGCAACATATCAGCTTTCATTGTAAAACCCGGATTTTTTAAAAATATCTTTCTAACATTCTATATAAATTTGAAAGTTTTTGATTTTGTGATAAGTATTGAATTAATTTAAGCATATTGTTTCGTAATTATGTTTAAATATCTGAATACAATGTACAACTTGATTTCTAAAGAATATTACTGCTGTTATTTCTGTTAAAATAAATAAATGTATACAGCTACATGAATCAGGCGTATACTTTTCTTTGTCAGTGTAAATTTAAAAAGTATGTGTATTCACACATGTGCTGCTATACGCATATTCTATGGAAATTTGCGCCAAAATGTGCTTGGCATTGATCAACACTATTTTTGTTCGTGCCGTGGCAAATGCAAGCCAATTTAAATGTTTCCAATATCTTAATAATATGTAAACTGAAAATTTGTATATATGTTTGAAATCTATTACATATTTTATTATTATAATAATATTGAAATATTCTATTTTATAGCTTACAATTTATAATGCTATCGATATTTTGCGATTTATATCGATGTAGTGGTACAGTTCCATCGCTATAACTTATTGTTAGTGCTGTTTTTGCGTAGCAAAACAAATAGGCGGATTTTCATTTGAGTTGCTGGATATACAAAACGGCAAGAACTATTAACAAATAAAATGTCCTCCGAGGACTTTAAGAAACCAATATATCGAGGGGAAATACCTGAAGATGTCAGGAGCTATACGGTGGCCGACAGACGGCCATCCACGCCGGTAGAAGATGCGGAAGCAGAGCTAAAAGAGAATCTTAACATCAGTGGCTCCACGGAGCCTTCAGACCCAGATGACAGCGAGACATATCGATCGCTTGAAACCAGTAGCACACCAGAGCCCGACAGTACAGCTGACTTGGCAGATTTGGACACATCTGCAACGTCTCAAACATCCCTAGAGGAGGAGCATATTGAGCAGCCAGTTATGGGCGAACAGCAGGGTTTAAGGGAAGAAAGCAGCAGCTCTAGCAGTTCCAGCAGCAGCAGCCCGAGTGATTCAAACACATCGCCTTCTGATGGCAGCGACGATACAACCGAGGACGAGCCCTCACCCACCACAGTGGTCGATGTCAGCGATTTAACCGGCAACGACGACTTCAGCAACAGTGGCACAACTGAGAATGCGGAAAACGTTGCAGAATCTGTTGCAGCGCCAGTCGATGCACCTGTGGACTCAGGAATTGAGCCAATCTCTCCAGTGTCAGAGGAAGGTGAGGTCGAATTGCAAGCGCAGGCTCAAGTGGAAGAGACGCCAACAGAATTGGCCATGCTGATTGAAACACCACCGGAGCCTGAACCAGAACCAGAACCAGAAATGGAAATGGAACCGGAACAGGAACCAGAACCAGAGGTAGAACAGGAGCAAGTTACGCACATGGAAACTGAAGGACCAGCTTCACCAACTTCCCCTACTCCACCAACTTCTCCAACTTCACCAAGGTCACCAACTTCCCCAACTTCTCCAACTTCACCAACTCCACCAACTTCGCCAACTTCACCAACGTCGCCAACTTCACCAACTTCCCCAAGTGACATGCCCGAAACACCGGCGTCGCCCACTGACGATGGCGATGAGCCTGATATGCTCCCGCCCTATAAGCGCGCGCACTACGGAGTCGATCAGCCGATCCCATGCCAACAGTTACCGGAGCGTCATGTCGACCTGAGTATGCCCATTCCACAACAAAACCTTCATATGCAGCAGCAGATGCGCTTGGCGCCGCGTGATCCTCGCCAGAAGCCAGCGCCCAAATTTCTACTACAAGATCAATTCGAGGCTATCTCTAGCAGCAGCGACGAAGCGCACAGTGTGGATGAGGAGGAAGATGACGAGTCTGATGACAATTCTGAGGAATGTGACACTGAGTCCAATGACTCGGATGTGATGATAATAGAACAGGACACCGATACCACATCGGGGGAGACGGTGACCGCAACAGAGGCAACCGATCCCGATGCCGATGCTGAGGATGATGATGATGACGATGATGACGAAGATGATGATGACGAGGATGATGATGATGGTGACGATGGTGAGGGTGAGGATGATGACCAATCATCGTTGAACAAAATCGACATAGCCGACAATCCAGAGAAGATCTACTACATCCGCCGCGCAGATGGCACCGTCCACGCTGGCCAAGTGCTGCAGTCCCGGGTCACCGACAACTGCATTAGCCCAAACGAGTATTATGTGCACTATGTGGGACTGAATCGACGACTGGATGAGTGGGTCGGTCGCCACCGCATCTCCGACAATGCTGACGATCTGGGTGGCATTACGGTCACGCCACCTCCGCCCGAGCCACTGAACTGCGATCAGCCGAGCACCAGCGCCAGCGCCATTGCCATGGCCAATGCCAGCAGCGCGGCGAGCCAACAGAGCGCAGTCGTGGTGCGACCGAAGCGACAAAGCCACAAGGACTACTATTTGTCGGCATGCGAGAACAATCGATATGACTACAGCGACCGGAAGATGACGCGCTATCAGAAGCGACGCTATGACGAGATTAACCATGTCCAGAAGAGTCATGCTGAGTTGACCGCCTCACAGGCGGCCCTGGAGAAGGAGCACGAGTTCATCACCAAGATCAAGTACATTGACAAGCTGCAGTTCGGCAACTATGAGATAGACACCTGGTACTTCAGCCCCTTTCCGGGTGAGTATGGGAAGGCGCGCGTGCTGTACGTCTGTGAGTATTGCCTGAAGTATATGCGGCTGGAGAAGAGCTATCGATACCACTTGCACACGTGCCAGGTGCGCCGACCGCCGGGCAAGGAGATCTATCGCAAGAGCACCATCTCCATATTCGAGGTGAATGGCAAGGAGCAGCCGCTCTACTGCCAGCTGCTCTGCTTGATGGCCAAGCTGTTCCTCGACCACAAGGTGCTCTACTTCGACATGGATCCATTCTATTTCTATGTGTTGTGCGAGACGGACAAGCGGGGCAGCCACATTGTGGGCTACTTCTCCAAGGAGAAAAAGTCGATGGATAACAATAATGTAGCCTGCATTCTGGTGTTGCCGCCGCATCAGCGCAAGGGGTATGGCAAACTGTTGATTGCCTTCAGCTACGAGCTGTCCCGCAAGGAGGGCGTCATTGGCAGTCCAGAGAAGCCGCTGTCGGATCTGGGCAGGCTCAGCTATCGCAGCTATTGGGCCTACACGCTGCTCGAACTGATGAAGGGCCGCTGCTCAGCGGAACAGACGACCATCAAGGAGCTGAGCGAAGCCAGCGGCATTACGCATGACGACATCATCTATACGCTGCAATCCATGAAGATGATCAAATACTGGAAGGGACAGAATGTCATCTGTGTGACCGCCAAAACAATCAACGATCATCTGCAGCTGCCGCAGTTTAAGCGGCCCAAGCTGACCATCGACTTGAATTATCTCAACTGGAAGCCGCATCCGCAACCGCCACCGTTTGGAGAATCGTGGCGTAACGTTCGGCTCCAATGAGACTCGGATAATTCATTTTAAATCTATTAAGACCATTTTTTTTTGTTTTTTTTTTTTCAGCCTCAGAAAATATAGAGTAAGAGCAACCGATACGATGATGATGAAAAATACCATTGTAGACAATTTATCGTTTAAGGATTTTTTTTAATATTTTTTTTTTAAAGCAAATTTTGTTTACTTTTATTGCTGTTAAAGAATAAGAAAAAAACTATGAATAGAATGCATTTTTGATTTATATTGAAACAATACAAAAGTATTTCTGCTTTCAATACATATATATAATAAAAAAAAGCCAAAAAACAAACTACGATTTATCATTTGTTTTTAGTTGTCGAAGTTTCTAGCTAAAAAAAGCGTACATATTTTATGTGTCATCATATTTGGTCTCAACATTAAAGTGCAAGTGCAATTAACCCTCTTTGAAATTTCTAGAAGGTCTTAACCGTCGAGTTGAATATAATTAGGAAACGATTGTAGCCGTATATCGATATATTTAGTGCGCATATCGTTCAAGGCAATATTCGCTTGGCAATTTAAATACTAAGTACATCGATAAATCTTTGAACAAGAAAGAAATATAAAATAGGGCTGTCAACAAGGCTCCGAGTGTCACGCCAATATATTCAAAAATATATATACTCGATATCTAGTAGTTGTTTGTCAAAAGGCTATCTCTAGCAATCGGTCACTCTGACAACCGGAGAAAAATTTTGTTTCAGTATTTAGTGTGAGACGCATTTTACATACATATAAATATATAAATCTGTAATTGTATAGAAAGAATTTACGAGAAAATTAACGAAATTTCAAAGAAATGGCTGCGCCAATGCAACATGAAGATTTGCTTAAGCTGAAAGGCTTTATTGATTTTGTCAATGCAAATCCTACTGTATTGAATATGCCCCAATTGCAATTTGTAAAAGATTTTGTGGAGAAGTTCGGTGGTAAGGTGCCTGAGGGCGATTTCAAGATGCCGGACGCTGGGTAAGTGCGTGTGTGTGTGTGCGGGTGTGTGGGTGTGTGTGTACTAGCTGGGTAATCAATCCTTGCAAATTCTTAAATCTTTTTCTCTGCTCATATAGTAAATGCCCTTTCGGTGGCGATGCCGGTTCCAAGGCAAAGGCGGCTGATGCGGATGCAGACGATTCAGACAAAAGCGATGAAGACGTAAGCGTTTCGGAGCCTGAGTCCGATGTCGAATTGGATATGGAAGGTAAGACAGCAAACAGCAGTGCAACAGCAGAAGAATTAAAAATCACGTGTCTCTCTACTGCTGAACTTTCCAACCTCAATTTGCATTCCTGTCTGCAGGTGTCATTGAAGCCGACGACGATGCAGCTCAGCCAATGGGTGATTCAGCGAAAGTGCCCACCGAGGAGGAAATCGATCAGGCCAGCGAATTGCGCGGTAAGGCCGCTGCTGCTTACAGCCAACAGAAATTCGATGAGGCCATCAGCTACTACACTAAGGCCATTGAGTTGAATCCGGGCAATGCCCTGTTCTATGCCAAGCGCGGCCAGGCTTTCTTGAAGCTGAAAAAGCCGAATGCATGCATTCGTGACTGCGACAAGGCCTTGGAGCTCAACTGCGACTCGGCTGCGGCCTACAAGTTCCGTGGACGCGCCAATCGACTGCTTGGCTTATTTGTGGAAGCTGCCAAGGATTTGCGTCAGGCGTGCAAGCTGGACTTTGATGAGGAGGCCGACGAGTGGTTACGTGAGGTGACACCAAATGCCAAGAAGATCGAGCAGCATCGCATCAAGCAAGAGCGCAAGCAGGCTGAGCGCAAGATTAAAGAGCGTCAGCGTGCACAGAACAGGGCTCGCAAGGAGCAGGCTAAGCAGAGCAGTGCAGGAGCCGGCTTTCCAGGAGCCGGTGGCTTTCCATCTGGCTTTCCAGGCGCTGGTGGCTTCCCAGGTGCTGGCGCTTTCTCAGGTGGCGGCTTTCCAGGCGCTGGCGGCGGCATGCCTGCCGGCTTCGATATGGGCGACTTGATGTCCAAAATGAAGGATCCAGAAGTGGCGGCTGCCATGCAAGACATACTGGCCAATCCGGCTAATATTTCCAAATACGTGTCCAATCCGAAAATATTCAACTTGATTAAGAACTTTTTCCCGGGCGGCTTCCCTGGTGGCGGCGCTGGTTTTCCATCTGGTGACGCTGATGCCGACGATGCTGCCTTCTGTGATGCGGAGGGTAAGCCCGCCAACAACAGTGAACCAAAGGCCAAAAAGGAGTCGTCTGACTTCGTGGACGATGGGCTCGATTAAACACTACGAAACTGGCAATAGACGCAGCAGCAACAATTAATTAATACGAACAAAATTACCAAAAAGCAAACGAATGAAAAGAAAAGAAACAACACACACAACACGCATGAGTTAGAGCGAGATAACAATTATGCGATGGATAGGAACGATGAAAAGAAGACTAGAATATTTAATCTTTACCTAAACAAATAATACAGTTTAGACACTTAAGCGTTGCTGCTGCATCAGAAAACAACAACAAAAACAAAATTAAGAGCAAGAAAAGAAAATGTTTCCTTATTAATATAACACATAAATTTATCGATGATAACTAGTTGAACTAAAGCTCGATAAGAGAAAAAACAACACAAGCAAAATAAAACAACACATTTAAATTTACAGCAACAACATCGACACACACACACACACACACACTCGAAGCATACACATTAACAAATTAGCCTTAATTCTACCCAATGCTGAAGATGATTAAACGGAATACAATTATATATATTAATATATATATATATATATATATATATGTATATGTGTATATGTATTTATATATGCGCAAACAGCTGAAACACGAAAAACGTAAATTATAAATTGTACTGATCGCAGGATTTGAATTCTATATATTGTTATAAACAAATGCATTTAACAGTCATCACACATACACACACGCACACATATATTCACACATCCCCGCGCGCGTTTACATTAAGGCCAAATTCCAATCGATATTAAGATACGCCTTCGCATTGTGCTTGGCCAATATATTGTCGAACATCATTCACTCAATCATTCATTGATATGTCATACACCCAAATTAAAATCATTGATAAAAATAAATTAATGAGAATCGGAACTGCATTCGACTCGTGTTGTCTCAATTTAATAAGCTTTAAAATGCATGGGAATCTATTTGGCTTAAAAGCAGAATTTTCTATTTCCTTTCAACGGAAGGCGAATTCGAGTGCAATTTATCAATAATTAATTGGGTTTAATATTTTGGCGGGAGTTCCATTACTGCAACAACTAGTTCGGGATGGGAGATTTTTGGTATATTCTGCAATGCACTTAGAAAATATATTGAAAGAGCTTAACTCATATATCGATAGTTATAGTGGGTGTATATATGTATGTATAAATATATGAATATATATATATCAATACATTATATATATATATGTTGATAATTGTTTATAAAAAACATCAAGCTATTTGTAAAAACCTTGACGCCCCGAAGTATGCAATAGACACAAAAGATTCTTGCTACATATATATTTTTGGAACATGAATACAAAAGTTCGATGATGATGATATTATTATTGTTGTTGTTGGCATTATTCAAATTTAGGAAACGCTCGGCAACACGATTTGCATTTTAATTAAATATGAACCGAAGGCAATATGAATGACTGTATTATGTTAGCTGTGTACTTGATAACGACAATCGCATTGATAACTGCAAATATGAAAGTTTATTCAAGTACCCTGTATAAATGCGATATGAGAAGGTTAATAAACTCTCTGCTCTGCCAAAACAGAACTTTTACCTGAAACAAGATGAGTTTGAATAAACAACACAGCTTTATTATGAAATTTATGTCGACCTTTTTTAACAAAAGTCTATAAACAATGATTCTCAGTTTAATAAGAATAGAAAGAAAAGAAACAACCCGCTTTCAATTATAGAATTGCATTCATATATATGATTAAGATCGTACAAAACATATTTATGAATAATTTTTAGACTTAGCGAATTTACGTGGAACGACCTAGTCCAGCATTTGTTGTTTAAATATATTCGCGTTCTCCTTGAGACCGTCGCCGCCGCAGTAGCAGCAGCGCAGTTAACCCAATCAGTATCCACACACACTCACACACACATACACACGGTCACACATGCATATTATTTTTTATTGCATTACTCATAGTCACCCCAATCTCCTAGAGCGGGCGCACTCTCACTCTCACTGTCTCACTCTCTTTCTCTCTTCTTTCTCTCTCACTCTAACAGGTGACTCACAAGAACTGATAGCCTCGCAGTGCAATCGCAGTTGTCGCCGCTCTCGCCGCGTTTACTCATTAGATAAATTGTAAGACGAAGAGCAATTAACCGTTACAATGGCCAATTCTGTTGTTGTGCTCAAACAACATGCACTAACAAAACAATAACAATAACAATAACAATGCCCCATAAAAGCGCGCGACATTGATGCGAAGCTATTTTTTGTTTGTTGCTTATCGTAGATTCATGACGTCATGGTCGTCATCGTTTCGCTGACTGGTTCTTGAGTGAATGAGTCGCGCTGCCACTCAACAACAACAACAACAGCAGCAACAGCAACAATAACAACAACAGCAATAACAACTTGTTGTGCTTTGTGGTAGATTTGTTTGCTTATTCGCTTCTTGTTTTTGTACATTAGCACTCGGAGCAGCCAAGCTGCCATCCGGCCAGCCGGCCAGACGGCGAGACAGCGTGACAGACAGCGAGCCAGCCAGCCAGCTGGCAGAAGCAAAAGGCGTAAACGAAATTGAAAATACTTTTGTAGTTTCAGTTTCGTTTTTAACGTACGCGCGCCAAGACGCAAAAGCAACAGCTCGAAATCCAAACGCATTGCCCAATACGAATTCTCAATACAAAATACAAGTGTGACCAGCGCCTGCGAATTGAATTCGTGTATCCAAAAAGTAAGCGATCGCATTGAAAATTTATGCGCAAACCAGGCAGGCACGCACACACACACATGAATACATATGTACATATGTGCATGCGTGTGTGTGTGTGTGTGGGCATATTAAGAATTCAAAATTTACACGTTTTACTGGCTTAAATTTTGTGTGCGCGTGGAAGAAAAGTATACATTTTTTTGTATAAAACCATAAAAATTGGCAAGTGATCCAAGTTCAGGGCGTGGCACATCATCATTCACATAAAGAAACGACATCAAATTCCCAAGCAACGTGCTCACTGAGTGGGTCAATAATAATGAGCTCCATTAGCGATGATCTCATTGCGGGACACTCGCCGCAAGCAAATCAAACGGCAGGGCAGCAAAAATGCAACAACTATGTAAATAGCTGATTGCTACAATTACCGTTATCAGGTTTTGCTCTTTCTTTCGCTACGTCTCCAATCAGAACTCTGACTGGATCCCTTTGCTGCTGCTACTGCTGCTGCTTGTTTGCGGTTCTCTTAACAGCGAAATTTAATTTTGTATGCGCAGGAAAGTTGCTCAAAGTTGCTCAAAATTTTGGTTATTGTTTAACATTATTCAAAGCACATTTCTGATATATAAACATGGTTTGAGCATGATATCATTTTCAAAAAAAAAAAAAAGACCGGTGCCTGTTGCTACCTATTGTTATTGTTTTTTTTTTTTTTAATATTGTTGACGACATTTGAAAATAACGTAAAAAAAACAACATACACAAATACATACATACATATATGCATATTTAAAGTGTAGCCCTCGAGAGCGTAACGGAAATCCGCTCACTAATCAACATAAAATGTGGTTCGGTTTGTTTTGATTGCCTGTTTCTTCAGCTTCTTCATTTGATTGTTGCTGTTGTTGTTGTAGTTTCGAAGAGGGCAGGGCTCGAATTCGAATTCACATTCGAAACTTGAATTTGTTTTGTAATTCATTACGTCATCGCATTGGATGGAGGGTAAATGCTGTATAGGATGGCGTCATTGTTTTTTTTTTTAATTTTTAATTTTTTTTTTTGCACTGGGCGCGCCTGACTAATGTCATAAAGACCTTGTTGCCAGAGACGAGGCATAAAATACCTAAGTAATGAGCAATGAAAAGTGTGATTAGACAGATTAGTGGAAATGGTATATGAAACTTGTTAAGACAGATGTTCGAATTTTAGGCCTGTAATCTGAGGATCTATTAATGTATACACATGTATGTATGTATTTCAATATGTAATTGTTAATACTGAGATTTATACATATGTATGTAGTTATGTATATAGACATGCCGATATTTAAGCAATCGCCTATTGCTTCCACTCGCTTAACACTTGCCATTTGGGCACATACACATACAAACATACACACACACACACGCATTTACGCGCGCCCCCATTTCAAAAAATTTATAGACAAAACACATATACATACATGTATGAACCTATGAATATATGTATGTACATATGTATGTATATGCAGTATGTACATATGTATGTATGTGCGTATACTTAACAAAATTTTCAGTTTTCCATCGAAATATTTAGCTGAAACACAAAAGGCAGCAGCAGCAGCAGCAGCAGCCATAAATCCCATGACGTCACTCTACGGCTATAAAAGACGAACACAGACAGATACATAAAGAGCGAGTGTGTGTGGGAGAGAAAGAGAGAGGCATATACTATGTAGGCATGACAGTAAATAGATTTTCTTGTTTCTCCTGCGCTTTTTTCAATAACATTTGGCGCGCTCAGCGAGGCCGAAAATTCGAAAATGTTTAATTTTAGAATTAAATAAT
Source organism: Drosophila hamatofila (assembly GCA_035045345.1). Classification (NCBI taxonomy): domain Eukaryota; kingdom Metazoa; phylum Arthropoda; class Insecta; order Diptera; family Drosophilidae; genus Drosophila; species Drosophila hamatofila. Next base: position 11,837,574 of record JAWNPA010000039.1, on the reverse strand, counting down.
AACAAATTATTTTGGCCAAAAATACTACAGTGCGATTGGGCATGGCCCAAGGGGGGGGGGGGGGGGGGTGCTAGGGCAGCAACAGCAGCAGCAGCAGCAGCAGATTTGTAACAACTGTAAAAATATTGGAATTCAAAACGAGGATCTGAATAACAAGCAACATAAACAATTATTTATTGGTATTTTATACAAATTGAGAACGTTCGAAATTAAAGTGAAATCAGTTCTTCAATATTTTCCAAAAGCAAATTCCAAAAAACATGAAGAGAACAAAATTAACATTTTTAGTTGATATACATACATACATATATAAAGATTTGTATGGATTTAAAGGTTTAATAAGCATCTATGTACACATACATATGTATATATATATATATATATATATATATATATATATATATATATATTTTTTTTTTTTTTTTTTTTTTTTTTTTTTTTTTAAATACTGAGAAGACCCATCTATCTACTCATAAAAGTTTTTATCGCATTTTCATATAAACATCTTTTCCTTACAAAAATCTATACTTTTTTTTTCGAAAAACAAAGAACAACACATTTAATACTTGCTCAATGAAGTGAAGAAAGTATATTAGTATTATTATATGTATATATATATTTATATATATACTAGCATATTTTTTGTTTGGTACCCGTTGTGGGTGTGGCAAATTTGCTACTAATATAACTACTACGATAGAGCTTGAACTCATGTAAATTTGTTTATGAGTCGCTATAGAATTTTAAATTTAAATTTAAATACTCATAAATTTGACGAGCAATAACACATTTTAGTATGATCGTATTAAATATAAATGATCAATACAAAATTTAAATTTATTTAGTAAATCAATCTACCAATAAATATACTACCTAATTTTCGGAAATATAGGAAATATTAAAAAAATTTGAATAAATGAACAATATTAACTTGTTTTAATCCAAATTGGACATTTTGTTTGCTCTTTTCTAGACCCACCTTAACCAGCCACCGTCTAAGTAACCACCGCCAAGATGTCTCACTCCGTGACCATAACACGCACCACCACCAGCACCACCAACACCTCCTACATTGTGCTGAACACTGGCTACCTTAAGACCTTTCCGGGTATTTTGAAACTCTTCCAGTTGGTAAATTAAATTGTTGCCCCAATTGTTGGTCCACCCTAATTACTCATTTTCTATTGTGGTGCATAGCTCATTGGCGTTGCTGTTGTCACCCTTATGGCAATGAACTACAGTGATAGTGTCTACTATCGCCAACAGCAATATTTGTTCCACTATTTGATGGCCACTACATTTATGATAGGGACATTTTGTTTATTCCTTGCGTGTCTCACATCCTTGAGCACGGGTGGGCTCATCGCCAAAACGATCTACGTGAGTGCAAAGCAAAAATTTTACGATAGTTCTTATTTGAATTGCGATTGCAATTGTATATTAATCGATTTCAATTGGACCATTCGATTTATAGGAGCTGATCTATCACAGTGTTGCCGCCATACTGCTGCTCGTCTCGTCCGCCTTGCTGTTAATTAAGCTGCGCGATAACAGGCACGATGCCTATATGGCGGCCGCTGTTCTCGGCCTGGTCAATACGGTGCTGTACTTCATAAGCGCATTCCTGGCACATCGCTCGTATCGCGGCATTTAAGCGGCTAACTCAATCGCTGGCATTTTGCGAGATCTAATATAAACAGTTCATCAGAAACAGAAACAGAACCAGAAACAGATTTAGAATCAGAAATGAATATAGCTACGCTATAGTCAATTACAGCACAAGCCATACAAATGAGTCTCTCTGTTCTACTGTATATGTAAAAATTTTAATTTGTGGCGCTATTGAGTAATTAATCGTACTACCTGCATACAAACATCTATATATACATATAGATATATATATTAATTTTATAATTTCGTTTTTCTTTTTATTGTTTTAATAATTGTTTTTATTTTATTTGTGCTGTATTCTTATCTCAGTGTCTGTCTTTTATACCAAACAGCATATATCGTATTCGAATAAACGTGTCTATATGTTTTTATACAAAATGTCTTTAATTCAAAAACCAAACTGAGCTACCCGATATGTTAAGCCGTGCTGAAGTAAGCAGTAAGAAGTATATATCGAGCATTGAGTATCGAATTCAAATCGATTCTTGCACGTAAGCCGAACTAGTTGCTCAGAAAACTAGTGAACTGGCAATAATGACAAGTTATATATGCATAATTTTAAATTTTAATACTACTATATTACAAATTTTTTAATAATATAAAATATCAATATAATCGTTATAATGCGGCAAAACAATATAAATATTTCAATACATTTTCTATAGGAACCAAAATTGGGTTTTCAGCCGTTTTCAAGTTGTTTGGAACAAGGAATTTTAGCTTGGTCAGCCCTGGCCTTCAAGCTTTAACGACTGTCGTGATCAGAAATACAAAGTTCAAATTAATGAACATAATAAAATATTTGTTTTCAAATGGCTGAATGAAATTCACTAATATTGACAAAATTGGAATATATTAGCTTAAATATGTTTTATTTGCGTTGATGAAAAATGTACAATTTTTGTATGTATATAGGCATGAATTATTATACAAATCAGCAATGCTTGAAGAATTTAATAAGTATACATATGTACATATACATATGTATATATATGTACATACATATGTATATGTATATGTATATTATAAACATGATTTTTCAGTGTTTTTTTTAATAATAATTATTAATTTAAGCTCAATTATTTTCAAGTACTTTTCCCATTTTCAGCTTAGAGCTTCAGAATGCGTGCTCTTCTAATTGGAAATAATATTGACAGGAATGGATCATGAAGAAGACGACAGCAACGCATATATTCATGGCTATGAAGTACATGAATCCGACTATAAACTCATTGCACGAGAGCTCCGAAAAGGGCATGCGCTCGTGGAGTATGACCGTGGCTATGAAGAGGACCACCGAGAGGACGCCGCCGACTAGCATCATCTGTGGAGCAGGTGGAGGGGAGGGGCGAAAGGTGGGTGTGTGCATTGCAGGTGTGTAATGTGTGTAAGGTGTGTCTGTGATCAGTGCTTACCGCATTGGAGGTTATGAAATTAATGTCAAAGTGACTGAGGTACTGGGCACGTATTAATACCATCACAACGAACGAATAGAAGATGGTCAGCACCAGTGTCCACTTCATGTAGAAGAGCTCCAGCCAGGTGAGGTGCGCACTGCCCGCAGTGTCCACGATGAATGTGCGCTGGCAACGATCGCTGACCGGCGGCGTCAGCTTGTGATCGGTGTGCATCGCTATATCCTGGTTAACGTACACGATCTTGTTGAGCATGTGCAGGGCACCAAAGCAGCAGATCTGCAGCAAACATTTAAACAATGAGATCACGGGACAGGAATGGACAAGGGAGACACTCACGAAAGCGCAGAGCGCCACAAAGCCGGTACTAAAGCCCAGACCTTTGCACATCTTGCGACGACGAGTTGATAGCAACGACTGGCCAACATAAGGAGGACACACAAAAACTAACTGTTGACGCCGCTGTCGCCACCGCTGCTGCTGCGGCTGCTGGTGTTGGTGCAGTTGCAATCGGAGATGCCCCATGTGGGAGAAGAGCAGCTGGTTTGCTTTGCTGGCAGTGAACAGTAAACAGTTTTATTTTACAAATGTTTTTTGGCGACTTTAATGCAATTCTTAATTATAAATGTGCATGTGTTGCGTGTGTGTGAGTGTGTATGTGTTTATGTGTGGGGCTTTAAAATTAGTCAACGTATGTATGTGAGTGTGGCGTATGGCATGAAGTGGTGTGAAGTTGCCATCAAAATATAAACAAAAACTTTGGCCGTATACCCAAACTAAATAAACAATATTATCATCATCATCATCATCATCATCATAGTCATCATCATCCGCTCCTCTCTCTCTGTCTCTGTCTCTCTACTGACTGAACTTAACGCCAATATTGTTGACGCGCGTCTGCATGTGCTTCAGCACATCTTCCGAAAATTCCTCGATGGTGGTAAAGCGACTCTTCTGGAAGCTGTAAATGTCTGCCAGGAAGGCCAGCAGTTGCTCCCGAAAATAATGGCAAATGTCACGCAGATTCTCGTTGGGCCCGAAAAAGCCCCAGGCCATCAGTGGCGATATCTGTTCCGATATCACATAGAAGTGTGCCATAAATCCATTTTGAAATTTAAGCATACGCTTCTTTGCCTTCAACACCGACCAGACAGCCGTTGTCAGAGCCTGGAAGAGAGAGAGAGAGAGAGGAGAGACGGTTTAAATGGCATTCAGCAAGTCAGAAGAAAAAAATAACGGAGAGAGGGAGAGAAACGTGTAGCGCCGCTCTGTTCTCTTGATAATTGATATTTAATTAAACTGCTAATCGAATAGAGTTACTCCATTTCTTTTTCAGTGTTGAAAAAGTTATGTGGTAACTGTTACTGTTAACAGACTCTGTTAGCAAGTTAACAGATCTAGCTTCTAAGTGACATTTCAGTTCAGTTTTTTTTCGCTCAGATTGTCGTACCGTTTCTTTGAAGCCATTGGATAGCCAACGATTCTGGACAACGGCCGTAACGCTAGCTGGTGGCGCATCCAAGTCCCGGAACGAGTCCAGTATGATGAAGTCGAGGCAAATATCGTAGAATGTCATTGCCTTGACGTTGCGCTGCTCGAGCTCCATTTGGATTAGCGGCCAGTTGCTGGGCTCCTGCAGATAGTTGACCATATCCTCGTAGCCCACTAGGAACTCTTTGGTGTCCTTGTCGCCCAGGCACAGCAGATCGGTCAGTATCTGCCGGCCCGCATCGCAAATCCATTGGCCGACGGCCGCATCCTTGAATAGATACTGAAAGGCGAGTCGGACGCAGTGCAGTTTGGCCAGATATTCGGTGTCACTGCTGCAGTGCATCAGCTCGGACCGTATCGTCCGACAGGGCACTGTGTACTCCTCGTGATGTTTCAGCGCAGTCTGAAACAGCGGATACTCCTCATACCCCATCTCAATGAAGCCATCGAATTCGCGTAGATCAGCGACTTGATCCAGAGCCGACGCAAAGCTTTCTGCGGAATCAAAGTTGGGATCGGAGCCAACCCGACTCAATACGCTGCCCGATTTGCGTGAATGCCGATCCTCGTCACCGTCTCCGGCAGCAACCAAACCGTCCTCCTCGGCCTCGTCTATGGAATGTTCCTCGCGGAAGAGCACCGAGCGCTGATCAAGGAAGAGAAGTTCGCTTTGCTCCTGCAGCGTATACGCCATTTCTAGCAGATTCTGAATCTCACGACAAAACTCCGAGTCCTCGGCTGTGGTCAGCGAGGCTGGTACTCCACCGGGCGAATAATGCGCAGCCAGCGCATCTTCCCAAAAGTTGATCACTGTGTCCAGTGCCTCCATGCCCATCACGCCCAGCTGCTGGGCCGTCAGCTGTGGCACAACGTCAGCGCCAACGGCGCCTGCCAAATGCTGATTCTGTGCCATGGCACCAATGGAGCCCGACGCCATCGACAGCCGATCGGAGTAGGCCACCGTCGAGCCAACGGGACTGCCCGATCGCGCCGATGCCTTCGAGCCGGCCACCGACGTCAGATCGTTGGGACTGCGCATGCTATTCCGTGTGCGTCGTCCGGTATACTTGCGAGGCCTGCGGGTGGGACGCGGCGGCTTTCGCCGTCGCAGAAACCGCGACAGGACACTCATAAGAGCTACACCCGCTGTCAGCGAGAAGAGCACAACCTGCAATAGAAATGGGAGGTGATTTTTAACCCCGCAGATTTGAATGAAAACTATACACACTTTTGTCGTTGTGGACACCCGAAAGGGCAGGATGCTCCATCCTGGCGTGGCCAGGGGACGACTCATGCCTCACTCAACTGTGGAATACTTTGGGATCGGGATTGTGCGTGCTTTTAGGTTAAACTGGCCTGGCCCAATTACGCGCGCAACTTTCAAGTCGCGTGCACATGGGCCGTTGTTTTCGCTCTCGCCAGCTTTGAGTCGCGTGTTGTTTGCCCGAGTCGTTGTTGCTGTTGTCTGATGTTGTTGTTCTTGTCGCTGACCTTTTGGAGCACGTTACACCAGTAGAGGTATTATCGTTAGTTCTTCACTGATCACTTAACCCACACACAAAAGCGTCAAGTTGTTTTGATAACAACTTAGTTTATGTGTTTGTCAATTAACAGTCGGGTGAAACTTTCACTTTCTTCTCCAAAACAACAATTGCATCACAATCGAAGGTTTGGCCTACAAATATGAATAGCGGCGTACTGCCTGCAGTTGTTGCCAGTAAACCGAACCGATACTTGCCTATCGATACACCGATACAAGTTGCTAACAGCTTATTGGCAGAGTTGTTCTTTCATACATGCAAAAGCTTAATTCCACATGCTGCCGTTACTTGTTGATTTCGATTCGCATACAAATCAACGCTGCACAGCCAAAAACCATGCTTTAAATATTCAATTTAAAAATGTATAGGAGTGCGAGTGGGATAATATTATAAATCTAATCATTTTGTATTAGCTCTAATCTCTGCACTTTAATGAACTAATAAATAACTTATTAGCTATGCACAACCAACCAACTAGCATTGTGATTTTTAAGAAATTTGAGCTGATCCAAATAATTACAACCTAATAATATCACTAAATGTTTTGATATTGTTTTTAATTATTTGTTTTTTATTTTGTCATCCCATTGTTTTTAATCTATCCTTTGCAATACGAAATATTCGATACTCTTTGGAATTTTAGTTGCGTAGGTAGCATTGCCTGCATATGCTGCTTGCTATGAAACTCGGCGCTCACTTTAAATATGGCTGCTGGAGCAGTGCATAAATTGAACTTGAACAATAAGATTGAGCTGTGATGTACCAAAGGTGCAGAAATTGGCTAGATTACAAAGACAATAGATAAACACAATAGTAAAACATAAATAAAGTAAAAGTTATTGATAATATGGTTAGTCTTCATGCTATCACTTTTTGAAATACACAGCGGATGTGGCCAAAGCCACTGTCTCTGCTGCTGCTGTTGTTGCGGTTATTGCTGCTGCGGTTGCTGCCGTTGCTGCCGTTGCTGCCGTTGCTGCTCTGCCAGCGTCACTGCCTCTGGCTTAAAGCAAACGCCTGCCAGTCGAACTTTAACGGCGCTTGCTAACGGACGCGTCTGACTTGCTCTCTGGCTATCTCTCTCGGTCTCTTTCACTCCGGCTCGCATCGTATATAATTCGAATGTAAGAAGCAACGGCTAATATTCAAGACGCTTCCTTAAAGCATAAACTAACTGTTATTGTTGTGCGTTTCTCCATCCCATTCCCATTCCCGTTACCATTCCCATTGTCCATTGTTGCTTTATGGCCTCAGTGCGTGTGCGGTGCGTGCTAATTAAACCGTTTATTGCGTAGGCGCAAAGAGAAACTTTTTTTGTCGCCTAAGAATTTTGATTTGCATTGTGTTTATTTTTGTTTTTGTATTTTTTTGTATTATCGTCGTTTGTTGTGGTTATTTGTTTTTGTTGTTTTTTTGCTTTTTTTTTTTTTGGCAACAGAAAGTGTGCAAAGAAATTGAAGCCCGGCAAGAGCAAACGTTGAAATAAAAGCTGATTGTATTTTATGCAAATTCTTTTGCAGTTGTAGCCAACTACTTGGACGACAACAACGACGACAAGAGCCGCGACAGCATCTTTAAAAGCAGCCAATTATAAGCCATAGATCAGGTAATTGAAATCATAACAAATCGAATTATACCTTGATAATGATTCCGCACGTGCACTTTGAAGATCAAGGCCAACAGAATCCTTAACTCGACCATGGCAGAGGCAGACGCAGTGGCAAGGTCGTCGTCGTCGTCGTCTATGTTGCCACTGCTATTTCCCACTGCCAAGGTGAAGGTCAGTGCAAGAGACGTCGGCAGCAATGCTGCATGCAGTTTATTGTTGTTATATAAACGAGACGAGAGTCTGCTGGCCCAAACACCCATCCACCCACACACCCCCCCACACACACACACATACACACATACGCAGAGACTTTCACGCGAATACTGCTCCTACTACTACTACTACTAACCCAGTAAGCAACTGCGCATGTCTCTGCCGACGTCACTCTCTCCGCGTCATGTCCTTTTTGCGCTGCTTTCTCTGCCATGACGCCAGCGCAGACGCTTCCGTCATGGTCGTCGCCGCAGTCGCCGCAGTCACCGCAGTCGCAGCATTGAACTTGACAGCAACTTTCAATGCGACCACGACCACTATAGAGCGGGAGATGGGGTAGATAGGTAGACAGAAACAGTAACAAGGTTAGTGGGTTAACTTTGTCTGTGGGGTCTGCGCTCTGGTCTCTGGTCTCTGGTCTCTGGTCTCCGCTCTGTGCAACGACTCTTTCTCTGTCGCTGCTGACGTTGACGTCGACGGCGACGTTGACGACGACAGTGACTGCGGCCGGATTCAAAAACCCGTTATCAAGTGCTCATGTGCTCTTTGATCGTCGCTTGCTCATGGGATTTCTTTTACAAGTTGCTTTACACACGCACGTCCGTCCATCCGTCCGTCTGTCCGCTCATCCGCTCGTCCGTTCGTTCGTCATTTAATATTGGAAAACAAAACTATCTGATTCCGTTTCAATTCAATATTAGCGGCTCTTTACCCATCTCAATTTTGATTACTTTCCATGGAGAGACAAACGAGATACAAAACAAAAACCAAAAACCAAAATCCAACGGCAATTGCAGCTCCACCTGCGCCACATCTGAGTCAAAGTCCATTAAATTTGTTTTCGTCATCAAAGTGGCACACAGGTGAAATTGCGACGCTCATTCGGGTTGCCTGAGCCGCCAAACAAGTCCGAACAGGTGCATTTCGATCTATTCAGTTCAAATTTCCAACTGCCAAACTCACGTCACGACTGCCAATCAGCATTCAAATGAACTAGATCTATCTTGGAACATAATCGCCATATCAACTGGTTGTATCTGACAACATAAACTGCACTTAAATGAACTACTTGGAACTTCTAGCTGAGAGGAATCATGCTCAATGAGCTACAGTTCAAATGAACTGCCAACTAGTTCTATTTGAAATCATAAACTGCATTGCATGAACTACTTGGAACTTTGAAAAGAACGAAATTATAATAAATTATTGGTGCATAGTGATCTATTTCTGTTCGAATTTTTAACTACCAAACTAATTCACGTCAGCCAATCAGCAAATGAACGACATAAACTACATTGCATGAACGACTTGGAATTTCGAGCTGAAAAATGAGTAATAGTTCAACTGAACTAGTTTTATCTTAGAAAGCTACAATTGGCATTTCAATTAGTTCTATTTTGGAATATAATCGAAATACGAATACGAATTACTTTAATCAGGGAATATGAACTGCAATGACGAACTATTGGGAACTTTGATCTTTAATTTTTGATCTACTATGAACGGAATACCCAAAATACTTTATAACTCTACCTTAGAAAGTATATAGCATATCAATTAGTTCTTTCATCGACCAGAAACTGCATTTGAATGAGCTACTTTAAGCTTCCAACTCAGAGCTTTAATTTTCGATTTACTATGAATGAAATATCTGAAATAAACTGGGATTCTTTTTTAAAGTAATCCAAATACCAAGTAGTTATTTTTTATAACACAAAGTGCATTTAAGTGAACTATTTTGAATTTCTAACTCGGAACTGGAACTTAAATGAGCAGCATTTGAGTCTAAAGCCATCGTCAGAGATTTGGTTTTCAGACTTTAATAAAGTTGATAATAAAAGACGAATTAAATCTATTTAAAGCTCATTTCAAAGCTGTGAAAACTTTTATTTTTCGTATATCAATTTCCTTAAGCTAGTCCTTTCCTAAGCTAGTCTGGCTAGAATATATATGTATACTTTATGGGGTCTGCCACGCCTCCCCATTCCCATTCCCATTTCTAATGGGCTTAGGGTGTACAAATCTAGAACGAAACAAATCAATCATCTAGTATGTATAAGATTATAGATCTAGATCTATGTAGTTATATATTCGAAATTGCAAAAAGTTAAAATTTACTTTCAGTTAAGAAAAAGGAACAAAACTAAAACTTGATTTATTGCCACGCGAAACAGTTTACAGTTCTCTTAGTAACATTGTTCGGTTGGAAAGTGTTATTTGGGCGGCTCCTTTTTTGGTTTTATCGCACTTGGCAGTAGGCACTGGGCGATAAGGCGTTAAGGCGTTTAGACCCGCCTCTGAAGTTCGATGACTTGCAGTACTTCAATCCGTTTGGCACGCCGAATTTTACACTTGACTGAGATGCGGATGAACTGAACTGACGTACGTTAATTATGGGAGCGTGAGGGGAATAGGAGGACGGGGGGGGGGGGGGGGGGGGATGGCAGGGAGATGGCATTCAGGGAAATTGAAAAAAAAACTGTGAAGCTGGCGACGACGAAGCGTGTGAGACAAGTGTAATGAAAACAAAACAAAATATCTGTGAGCCAAGAGGCGTAGACGTAGGGAGGCGTGGCTGGGGACTGGGGGGTTGGCGCCTGAGTAAGTGGTTTTTAATGCCTGCAAAACGAATTGTTGAAAACTTCATGACGAAAGCATAAACAAAAAAAAAAAAAAAAAAAAAAAATAACAAAAATTAACAAAACGGAAAATTACTGAAAAACAAAAACAAAAGCTAAAGCCAAAGCAAATCTGGTCTGAAGCTTTTCACTTTCACTGGCGGCAACTGAAATTGCGGACTAAATGGATCCGGCGGGGTCGCTGTTCCCCAATTGACGTAGATGTTGGGCCGCCGGTCAGAGGGGGTTGGGTTAATGGCTAGGGCCACGCTCTAATAACCCAGCCGGGGCTTTTCACTCATTTCACTCGCCCAGCCAAATGGGGAAATTAGAACCTGAGCCGACAATTTAGCGGAAGTTCGAAGCGAGTGATTCACTACTCACTTGGTTCTCCGAAATTTTCCAACGCTTTCAATTACTTTCGTCATTTAAACTGTTTGCAGACTACATTTAAATACTTCATATCTGAAACAGATTTAGGCAGTCACCGACTGCTCAATACTCTGTTCAATATAGTTTCTAGACTTACAGATGAAAATCCTTAGAATTACCGACTTCTACTTATCATTACTTATCATTTTGCCTAACAGCTGAACAGAACTTACACATATACAGTTATATATTTGTAGATTGTTCGAAATGTGTAATTGATACCCTGTAATCATAGTGCGTTTGACTTGAATTGTTTTCCGAAAGTACTAAGCTTGAGAAGATATTCTATTGGAGAGAAGCTTAACAGTTTGAATCTGTAAATCAGTCTGTCAGTTAGTCAATTATACCCTGTAATCCTTAGGATTAGTTGTTGGTTTATATTCTACAATTCTTATATTAATTTATTCATAACTTAAGTTCAATCAAAAAATCTCTTCATACTTCAAGCTAGCCAGTCAGTAGTCAGTATACCCTGTAATCATATAGAATTGATCGTGGATCTGTCTTCAACTTGAAATTTGTATGGATATATGACATGATATTTGTATGGACAGAAGCTGGGGAGTTTGAATCTCTTAGTATATCTGTCAGTTAGTAAATTATACCCTGTAATCTTAGGATTTTTTTTTATTCTCTCAGGTCTGTTCTACAATTCTTATATTAATAAAAACTACAATCAGAGCAGTCAATCAGTTAGTTAATTATACCCTGTAGTCATATCGAATTGATCACGGATTTGTCTTTCACTCCAAATGCTTGCGAAAATAATCTGTTTTGAGAAGAAATTCGAATGGAGAGAAGCTGGGTTGTTTGTTTGTTAGTCTATCTGTCTGTCAATCTATTATACCCTGTAATCTTAGGGATTTATTCTCTTAGCTCTGTGCTACAATTCTTATATTCATAACTTATATACAATGTTTTACAGGGCAAAACTACCCAGTTAATCAGTCAGTCCGTCTGTCAATTATACCCTGTAATCATTTGGCATAATTTCCCCATAGCTTTAAAAGTAAGCTACATTCTATACCCATATTCAGTTCAATCAAAATGTAATTATAGAGTACAACTTCCTAGTCAGTCAAACACACCCTGTAATAATTTTGACTTGGCTAATCAGTCCATCTAAATGCCTTAGAGAGGAATTCCCCTATTAAAATATATTTATATATTGAGCATGAATTGATTGCAAATATGAGGAAGACCATTGTCCTTCAGATCATAGATCGGAATTGTCTATTATCCAGCTGCGCAACATGGCGATGCTTTCATAGCCGTCGGGTGCTTCACGGCCGCAGGAGCCCAGCACAAAGCTGGCCACGCCCACGAGGCGATTTTCGTAGACAGCCGGTCCGCCGGAGTCGCCGTGGCAGGCGCCCAGATTGGCGCCATGCAGCAGGCACATGGTCGTCGAGGGCAGACGCCTCAGGTACCGGCTGGTGCACTCGGAGCGCGCAATGCTGCGCACCTGCACGTACAGCAGATCATTGGAGGTGGGTCCGCCGTGATAGATGGCGCCCCAGCCGGAAATGTGCACAATCGCATCCACTGGTGGATCCTTCTCGGCCAGCTGGATGGCAACAATGTTGGCATTGAGACTGAGCGACCTGGCCAGACGCAACAGGGCAATGTCATAGCCCTGGCCTCCATTCAGGTACTGCGGATGCACCTCGACAGCTGCCACATCCACGTAGACAGCGAAGCTGTTCAGCTTCAGGCTGCCCGCCTGCACCGCCAGCCTGGACGGATCTGTGCTGCGGACAGTTAGTTAGCGAGATTAGCGGCACTTGAGTCTATCGATTCAACTTACACATCCTGCCCGAACTGGACGCAGTGCGCCGCGGTCAGCACATAGCTGGGCGATATTATGGAGGCGCCGCAGATGTGACTGCCAAAGTAGCGCAGCGACACCTGATGCCCAAACTGCCCGGCGCTGGCACGTCGTCCGCCCACAATGCGCGCACGTATAGGCACCAGCGGGCGACTGGTTGTATGGAGTTCCTGCTCCTGCTCCTGCTCCTGCTCACAGCGGGCCAGCGAGATCAGCAGCAGCAGCCGCAGCAGCGGCATCAATAGTTTCCCTAGCAGCTGCATTTCTCTAGTCAAGTGCTCTGCATGTGTTGGCGTTGCCTTCTTTTATATGGCAATCGTATAGAGCACTCTCTTCATCATCGTCTTCATCATCAGCAACGGTTCCTTCTATGAAGCTTATCAGTCTGCCAAATGACAGCACCTTAATTACCTTTAAAAAACAGCTTAAAGCAAGCTCGACACGTGCTCAGAGTTCATTATATTGCATCACATGTGATACCCATTAATGTGTTTATATAGATCATTGGTTGATCATAGACTCTGAGTCCTGAATCAAAGATTAGAGTAGAGTAGAGTCATATAGTGTAAGATAATCTTCAGTTGAGACTTTGATGCCATTGATAGTGGGCCATCAAGGTATTCAGACAGAAGTAGGCCTGGCTTTACATATGTATATACTTATGCTTAGAAGATAACAACTTGCATCGGAGAAACGATGGAAGGACTAAGGACTAAGGACCTTACATTTCAAATCTATATTCTTATACTATCCCAGAAAGTGCATGCTTATAATACTCACCTCTCCCGATAGCTTGGCTTTTCTTATTTGTCCTATTATCGATCAAAAACGATATATCGACTCAATTGTTGAAGGCATATTTGATAATAAAACACTCGATTCTCGTTATGGATTTATAGATTTTGAATAACCAAAATCTTTGATTAGATCCCTCATTCAATTTACAGATAAAAAAAATATCAATAAAATATAATTATTAGAGTTTGGACTTTTAGCTTTTAGAAAAATAATACAACTGGAATCGATATGATTATATATCAATAAAATCTAATTAATAGAGTCTTGAAATTTAGCCTTTCGGAAAATATTACATCTGGCATCGAAATTGTTTTATATCAATTAGCTATCATAGACTGGCCTATGTTTAAGCTCATGTCTCTATACGTCAGATCGTTCAAGTATGGTATCAAGTTTCCAGGGCATCGATCAGTCAGTCATTCACGTTTTGGAGCAGTCTAAGCAAACGAGCAGTCTAAGTAAACGTTACCAATGGCAGTTTATCTTGTCTTCTTTCTCTGTTTTTGTTCAGCTCGTTAATCATATTCCATTTAGTATAAACCCCCATTCTAAAATAAGTTTGGTAGAACAGAAGTTGAACTTTTGGGTTGATTTGGTTTAATAGAATTTTGATGCGTCTAATAAAATAATACTAATAAATAAGAGATCCATTTGGCTTATAGAGTGATGAGATCCTTTCTAACAGTCCTACACTGCTCCTAAATTAGGGAGTCTCCTGCTTTAAAGTGGGTAATACTTGAGATTCACATTTTAGGAATTTTGGATTATAATTATAAAATATAAATAATTATAAAAATATATATAAATAGTCATCTACTAAGGGGATTACGCACTATAAATTGAAAGTTTCTAACTATATTTTTAACTCTTGAAGTGATCTAGAATTGAAAAGTCAAAATTGTCTTAGCTAGGGGAAACTGCTTCTGCTCCAAAAGTGGGCAATAATTTACCTTAACATTTTAGAAATTATGGATTCAGTTAGTTGAGACTGTCTAATTGACTATGTACTAAGAGGATTACGGACTATAAACTGAACATATTCGATTCGTGAATTGCTAAGAGAAGATTGCCCCTGAGTCACCAAGAGCCGATGGTGTTTCTACTCTGGCAAACCCTAGAGCTGGAAGAGACCCTCAAATATTTGTAGGTGTTTGTTTGAGATTTGATTTGTTCCAGTTGATTTATTGTGTAATCTTGCTTGCTCTACAAATTAGCATACTTGATGATCCAGTCGCGATGGTAGAACACCTTGGCATAGCCATCGGGCCGGGAGGAGCCGCAGCCGTTGACCACAAAGCCAGCGACGCCCACGAGCTCGCCATTGTAGATGGCCGGGCCGCCCGAGTCGCCGTTGCAGGCGCCGTTGTCCTTCTCATGGGCCAGGCAGAGCATGCTGTCCCTGTAGACGGCAATGGCGGTGAGGCATTGCACTTTCGATATGGCGCTGAGCGTATTGAATTGCAGCTGGCGGGGCAAGTCGCCCTCGTGCCACAGCCTGCCCCAGCCGGAGATGATCACTTCACTGCCCACGGGCGTCTCCTCGCTGGCCAGTGGAATGGCGCGTATCTGGCTGGAGTAGATGAGCGGGCTGTCCAGCTTCAGCAGCGCCAAGTCGTTCCAAAAGCTATTGTATTCCTCATGCACACGCACATGGACCACATTCCTGATCATGCCGCCGGCGAAGCGATCCAGGGTGCCGGCACGAATGCTGAGCATGCTGGCAGGAGTGCTGCCCGTATATGTCGATAGATAGATTATGGATTAGGATTAGGCTTATGGAAGTCTAGTTGGACTACTTACGCAATCAAGGTGCCGTTTTCCAGTTGTTCGGTGACGCAGTGGGCTGCGGTCAAGATGTAATCCCGGGCGATAATGGAGCCGCCGCAGATGTGGGATCCCTGGTAGCGCAGCGAGATCTGATGCGGAAACTGGGCAGCATTTGCATCCTTGCCCCCGACCACGCGTCCCGTCGGTGCGGACTGGGGAGCCGCCGAGACTACGGCTAGAGCCGAACAGGCAAATATCAGAGCTCTCAACATGGCAAAGCTAGTGAATGGCTGTCGACCACGGGAGAGTGGGTCTTTTTATGCACTAATCCCAATGGATTATTTTTTCTAGTCTACTATATCTTATCGGCACGCGTAAAACCTCTATCTGGTATGTCTCTCTCCCGATCATTGAATCAAATTTCATCGAACTGTGATTAGGAGCCTCTGTTCCTTTTCCAAAAATAATATAAAAGAAGTCGGGAATATCCGACTAGTAAATACCTAGGCGATAATATAATTTCAAGTCCCTAGCAATAAAATACTTTGTATATGGTACCCTAGCATAGCCTAAAACCAATATACTCTTTTCGCTGCTTGAACGAGTATATAAAGTATATCAATATAATCAATAGCTTATCCGTCGATTGCTGATTTCTGGGCTTATCCGTCAAGGGTTTCGCCCATAACAATAAATTGAATGCTATAAAACTTTGGCTTTTCAGCCGTGTGATATATTATGGGGAAACGTTCTCTGGCTACGCAACAGTCTCTATCAAAGTACAATAAGTGCGGCCTATATCTTTAAGAACATAATGCGATTATAGACTATGGCTTGATATTATAATCAGCTTATTAGCCAGTTGTCGAACATAAGTACGTAAGCTGCAATTAAATCTTGATTTATACAGAAATCTCTTCTATAGTAACACTGCTAAAATATTATGTATAGGTACGTATCATAAGACAATTATTAAGGTATATTAGATCGAGCTATAAATAAATCTATAAAGCTAGTCAGAACTTCTCTTCTATGACTCTAGTTGCCAAATGAATAAAAATCGATTATCGATTACCCTGAACTCATTGAAAATTGGAATTAAAACTATACAGTAATAGACATCTGGAGGTGTGGCTGACTCACTGAAGTATATGTATTCTAGTTCAGGACAATAAGCTGTGTCTGAATCTAGAATCCTTGTACTTCAGTCAGCAATAAACGTTGTTCGCTTTTATTGATAATTCATTCTATTACCTTATCGAAATCAATATTCCATATCTATCAGAACATAATAGCTATAAGTATATGGGATTTTGCAAGGAATACACAGAAACTGAATATTTTCAAATTTGATATCTTAATAATTTTACAGAATTTTATATTGGCATACTAAATATACATATATCTAAAAATTTATCAAAAAATATCAGAGTATGTATCGTAGTGCGTTAATATTAGACAAGATATAGCCACTTAAAAATACTTGAATACACGAAGAAGAGATAAGAAATTGTTATGATTAAGGATTCATAAGTACGACAAATCCGCAACTATATCTTATCTATAATATTTTGTGTCAATGAGTAATCAATACATTTCTAGAAGCTATTAGAGTAGTAAGAAACGTCTATATAAGTTGATTTTAATTATACATATATTCTTTATGAGTATCAAAGAAAAAAGCTATTCTGGTTTCTCGAATAGTTCGTCAGCATTATGGAATCTTGTCTTTGCTCTTTTATCTCTAAGTAATTCCTATAATGTATATATGTACATGTAATATAACATAAAAAGGGCATTCAAACTTCGACTTGACTATGAAAACTTTAGATTTTTGACTTGATCAGCGATATTTATGGACTGTATTATTATAAATATAGCGCAGTAGCAAAATATGATTTATATAATTTAAACTTTCTTAGTCATCCAGAGATACTTTTGCCCCATGGCCTAATCTAAAGTAAAAAAGAATTGTGTAATCCTTAGCAGAGAGACTTTCTACTTTATATTGGATTCTAAGGTATATATATGATATTCCCATAGAATCCACTAAGATTATTCTCTAGGCAACAATCAGCCAGAGGTATATATACAATATTCCCATAGAATCCAATAAGATTATTCTCTAGGCAACAATCAGCTAGAGGTCTTAATACCTGTTATAATGCTTCTGCTTCCATTTAAGAGATATATCATAGTTATATCTATTGTATTTTGTAGCTAGCATTATATGTCTCTTATTTCACTTTTCCGTTTTCCACCCATTTTCCGTGAGAGTAAAAGTGAAATGTTATGTGAATGCATTGATTCGGAAGCCTAGACTGCGACTTTTCATATAATATAATTATAATATATATATAATATATAATTATATTTGCCAATCCCCTAAAATTGTCCAATCAGTTTCTTATTGGATTATAATAATACAAGCAGATATATATTTGGCATAGATTGGTTAGATTATCTGTAGTTAGTTTCCAAGCTGCTCCTGCAGCCAATCCTTGTAGCCGGCAATGCGCACGAAGACGTCCGGATAGCGTGAGCCGCAGGCGCCGACCACAAAGTTGCTGACGCCGATGAGGCGTCCGTTGTAGATGGCTGCACTGCCGCCATCGCCATGGCAGGTGCCCTCCCTGAGGGCATGGGCCAGGCAGAAGCTCTTGGCCGGATCGTGGCCACTGTAGGCGTCCAGGCAGTTGGCGCTCGCAGCTAGCTTCAAATCGAGCTGGCGCAGCTTGAACGAGGTAATGCCGTCCACGGTGGTGCCCCAGCCGGCAACGCTGACCGTGGCGCCATCCGCCGGCTGCGACTCGTCCATGTCCACCAGCTCAACGGTCTGGATGCGATCCGTGAAGGCCAGCGGACTGTCCAGCGTAACGATTGCCAGATTGTTGCTCAGCTTGTCATAGTCGGGATGTGGGGTGACTGCAGCAACGGTCACAATGCGACCACCGGCATACTGATTGGTGCTGCCCACGCGAGCCGACAAGCGGCTGGCATCGACACTGCCAGAGAGAGGGAGAGGGAGAGAGGGTGAGATTGAGCATATAGAGTAGATCTTGACTGTGGATCACACTTACATCTTGCCATCCCGATAGCAGCAATGGGCGGCTGTCAGCAGATGCGTCTCGGAGACGATGCTGGCGCCGCACACATGCGCATTGTCGATGCGCAGGGATACGGCGTAAGGTGCGTAGCTGGCCGTAGCCTCCTCGCCGCCCAAGATGCGCCCCTCTGGGGCTGGGTCGTTGGGCATGGCTATGGCCAAGCCGGTTAGTAGCAGCAGCAATGCTCCCAGTTTATACATCTTGGTGTCAGTTCCTAGCTAAGTTTCGCCTCTTCGTTGCCGCATGCGTTGTGCAAATGCTTCCAAGTCGATGGCTTTGAACGCTTGGCGACTTTCCGTCGCTTCCATGTCTACTAAATCTAATCTTATCGTGGTCAGCAGCTCATTTTAACTGTTATTGTTATTATGGGAGCGATAAATTCGCAATGTTATTGCCCAATATAATGACGGACAGCACATCAGCCGGACGGGGACTTTCGGTTTGGAAAAAAAAATTAGAAACCTAAATAGAAATAGCCGCGAAATCATTCAAAAGATATGACGACGATGAGTCAAAATTCCATTCATCCAATCGGGCGGATTTACTACCGATTTTCTATTTCACTCGACAAATATTGCAGTATTTCTTTCAAACGATATAGATAACGATATTTTAATAGATATATTGCAGCATATATCAAAAATTTTCGAATGGACTTCAGATATTTCATTAGCAAAGCTTGGTGTTAGGTTTAAAGCTATGTTCATGAAAGTTGGTCAAGATTTTCCTCCGATACTTGTCATAGAATGTATTACATATTCTCTATAAATTATTTATTCTATCTATATATGTATATATATGTATGTATTTATCTCTAGCCAATTTTTACCAAGTCGCAAAGTTTCCTAATTAATTAAACTAATTTAACAAGATATTTTTTATTGTTTGCAATCAAAATTAATTTTAACATTTTTATAGACATTTAAAAAATGTTTATAATTTTTTTTTATTTAATTATTTTTCTATATTTTATAAAAAAAATATCAAAAAAGTCCTTAAATGCAGTGAATGTTTTTGATGGTAATTCTCGATAATTCATTACATGGTAATGCCTTTTTCTCAGTCTGTCCCCCTCTCTCTCTCTCTCTGTCACTCCGTTTCCGTCGCTCTCTGTCTTTAGCTCCTGTCCTCTCTCTTGCGTTCTCTTTCTCGCTCTCTCGCGCGTTCTTTCTCAATCGCGCTCCTTCTTTCTCTCTTTCTTACTTTCTGTAAGTCTGTTTGTCGTTCTCTCTTACTCGTTCTCTTTGCTTTCCCTATTAGTTTCTCCCACTCTTTTTCTCTCTCGCTTCATTGAAGGAGAAAGAGAGACAGAGAGGATTAAAACGAGGGAGATAGACAAACAGAATCTATTTCATTTTCTTTCTTTTCCTTTCTCTCTATCCATCTCAGTCAGTTGTTCTTTAGTTACATCTTTTTACCCATCAGTAGCTTTCTTTCTCTCTCTATATATATTTGTCTTAATCTTCTTCTTTCTCTTTCTTTCCCTCTCTTTCTGTCTGTCTCTCTCTTCCTGATTTTTCGTTTCCTTTCTATATGTCCTTTTCTCTGCAGAATTCTTTGTCCATCCAGAGCTCCTATTCTTAATTGATTTTTGTCTCTCTATCTCTCAATGCGTTCCTATGAATATCTCCCTTTCCCTTTCTCTCTCACTCTTTCTCCCCATCATTTGGTGTCTCTCCTTATCATTCTCGAATGCTTTCCACGAACTGAAACTCATTTGGGCTGCTATCAATTCGAGTGGCTCCAATAATACGGAACCTTTGTTCGTTCTATTTTACAGTAAAGTAACGCTATCTTTTGACCATATAGTACATGTGTACGATACTATCAATTGGCCGTTAGTTAACTTCTGATATGGCCCCCTTTATAATTTATAGGCGCTATAAACGGATTGTTTGGTTCTCACATGTGTACGTAATTCCCGTCCAGCTTAGGGCCTATAAAACGCTCGTAAATTGGCAATAGAAAATAAACACGTGGTAAACATTTTTTGGGTTTCTTTTCTTTCCTTTTATCTCTTTCTTTTTACACCATCACTCACAGTAAAAAAAATTTCCAAAAAAAATAAAATTAATTGACGAAAAGTTGGGTTAGGTTTACTTCTGGTTGGCGGCAATCCAATCAAGATAGTAGGCGATGCGTGTAGATATGTCTGGGTATTTGGTGCCGCAGTTGCCCCAGAAGAAACTGACAATGCCCTGCAGCACTTTGTTGTCATCGACGACAGCGCCGCCATCGTCGCCGCGGCAGACGCCCTCCTTCTCGGCCCTGGCCAAGCACAGGACGGAATCGTAGCCGTAGCCAGCCTGCAGCTCACAGTGGGGCTTGCTTAGGGTGTTCAGGCTGGACTTCTGGAGCTTGTAGTTGGTGGTGCCGTCCGATTGTTCACCCCAGCCGGCCACATAGACGGGCGTACCATTGGCTGGCACCTCCTCGACTTCGCCCTCTTCCAGGGGCTCGGGCAGCTCAATTTTGTTAACCCGTTCGTTAAAAGTTAGCGGCTTGCTGAGTGTCAGGATTGCCAGATCGTGCAGAAAGTTGCCATACGAAGGATGGATGACCACATCGCTGACATCCACTAGCTCACCTCCGGCTAGTACGTTGATGCTGCCGACACGAACTGTTAGCTTGTCGGCCGAAACGCTGTAAGGGAGTAGAGAAAGTTATGAAGGTTAGCGGCATTCGAATTAGAGCTGGAACTAGAAAGGAACCAGTAGCCTCAACTCCGGCTGAAGCTTAGCTCATTTTATGGATGAGCTGAAATTAAACTGGATTGTTATCGATAGTTCAACCAGTTACTGCAACTAGTTCTCTCCATGTAACCAACTCCTATCTACTAGCTCTTTTTAGGGATGAGCTGCGCGCTTTACTTACGGCTTGGCGCCTAATTCAGACACACAGTGGGCGGCGGTCAGCAATTGGGTCTGCGATATAATGATGGCCTGGCATTCGTGCACCTTGTTGACGCGCAGCGATGCCACATAGGGAAACTCGGCCACCTTGGCATCCTCGCCGCCTAGCAGGCGGCCCTGCGGCATGGCAACAGCCTGACCCAGGATAAGGGTCAAGCAGAGTGCTGCAAGCGATACGCGTTGGTCTTTCATGGCGTCGGAATGGTAACTAATTTGCCAATCATTGGCTTAGCTGCTTGGCACTTCGGTCTGCATCTAATCTATTTGTTCGATAAGCATTTAATATGACCTGGACGACGTCGATTAGATTGCCGGTCATAACACTCTGACGCCAGTATAAAAGTCTTGGGCCTGAGGCCGCCCACAATTAGTTAGAATCGAACCTAAAATGAGCCAAGTTCAGTACAGTTGGCTTCTCCTACTGCTGATTGGTGCAGCTGGCAGCTTTGCGGCATCTCCCACGGGTCGAGTGCTTGAAGGTCAGCCAGCAGCTGTCGGCTCCCATCCGTACACTGTTTCACTGCAACGCCAGGGAGTTCACATCTGTGGAGGTGCTTTGATCAGCAACAAGGTCAGTCTAACTGCAGCCCATTGCGTCACCACCGGCGGCATTGAAAGGTAACGACAGCCCCAGAAAGCCAGCCAAGTTTTCCAGCGCTCGCCTTAATATCTCGTCTCCTGCCTACAGCTATCCGCCCCGTAGCTTCCTGGTGCGAGCGGGCAGCATTCAGCGCTTGGCCGGTGGTCAGCTGGCCCAGGTTGATCGCATCGTGGTGCACAGGGAATATGCTAATGGACTCAATGATCTGGCATTGATTGTGCTCCAGCAACCACTGACTCTGAATGCCAACACACAGCCCATTCCACTGGCCAGCCAGGCGCCTCCTGCTGGGGCCGAGATCACCTTCACCGGCTGGGGAGCCGTGAGCAATCAGGGCGCTCTCAGCCATCGCCTACAGGTGGGCAGCCGCCAGACAATCAGTGCGGCCGACTGCCAGAAACAGCTGTATCTCGATGACGAGGGCCTCCTCTGTCTGGTGCCAGCATCCGAGACAGCCGCCAATGGCATCTGTCAAGGCGATGCTGGCGCGCCGGCTGTCTACAATAATGAGCTGGTTGGCATTGGTGGATTCCTCGTCGACATCTGCGGCAGTCCCATGCCCAATGGCTTCATGAACGTAGCCCATTACCTGGACTGGATCAAGGCCAACATGTAAAGCTGCCATTGAATCCCTCCAGATGGCTCTGATATTATTTAGCTGTGTCCTTATGCCAACAGGATGTCTATCTTTCATATATTATATAGCCCCATAAGATCTGTAAACTTAAATTGTTTTACCAATTTTGGATTAAGCTACACAGATGCTATCCTTAAACCGAATTTCCTTTAACGTAAGACTCATTCCACAAACATTTCTATCTTGAAGAACTACATAAATGGTATATTACTCGGGTATTGATAAGATTTTGGGGGTATAGTAAAGCTGGCATTCCGAAATTTCATGTTTAATCAAGTACTTTCATATACTAGTTTATTGCTCGAAGTCTAGTGAGAACTTTACTGTCGAGCATAGCTGACCGGATAATACTCATTCATGCTAAATTGATATAGAGAAGAAGAGAGAAGTTTTGAATTCCATCTTAAATGGAAATGATCTGAATACTTGCGTATAATCATTTATGAAGCGTGAAGTTAGTGTATATGATTTATATAGGCTCTATCTGTTTTTGATGCAGCGATATCTATGCCCAATGAAGGCGTGGTAAGTCGGGTAAAACTATATTCTTCCTTAGAAAAGCCCTTTTGGGTCGTGATGGATACATATATATATATATTATATATATATATATATATGTATATATATAGCAGTTATGAAATATATATAATATATATATACTTTTTTCTCTCATGCAATACATAAACCCTATATACTCTATTCACTCTGTGAGCGAGCATATGAAATGAGAGAATTTGCATAAAATCCGGCAGACGAACAGGTAGATTCGATTCAGTACCCTCTCCATAAACTCTGTGGAGGTGGAGACATCTTCTTTAATGCCATTTACAGTTCGTGACTGAAATAACATATGAGAATAATAAATTATTCAGTATCAATTGAATAATAAACAATTTGCACAGATAAAGCCCGAGAGGCTTGTTCATCTATATTATATATGTATGTGTATATATATATGTATATAAATAGACATACATATATATATATATATGTATATATATTATATATTTATATGAAAGTGAATGTGATTATGTTATCTGAGTAGCGGGTATCTTCTTATACTTCTTCTTACTTCATAAGCTTTATAGGCTCATGGAATCTTTTACCATGACACTTGACAACTTATTTGCTTTTGTGCAAGCCCAATAAGCCCAATCAATATATAGGAATTGTAGGAATATATAGGATATATAGGAATTAATGTTCCTTGTAGCAGACATAGACATAGTTTGAGGTATATTTCGACTTAATAGACTCAGTTCAGCTCTAGATTCCAAATTTCCCATTCGAATGCATGTTACAGAAGGCGTGGCTGGATCCATATAGTATATATATTATTGATTAGTATGACAAAATTAGCAAATCTTATCATTTTCTGTCTCTTCGTTCGTATGGAATTTAGAGACTTGAAATTCGAAATAGATATGCTGGGAAAACCTAAACAGTAAATGCTTATTATGTTTATTTCTATTTTTGTTTTGTTATTATCAAAATCGACATTGGATATTATTAATTGGTTCTTTAAACATAGAAGCAAGAGATAACAATTAAATTTTATGGACTTGAGGACCTGATAGGAAATAGTAGTATAGAAGTAGTAATAGTAGTATAGTAGTATTGACTTAAGCCTTTGGTACTTAGACCCTACTTATATGTGTTATATGTCATTATTACATGCTGAAATTTTGATTACTAATAACTAATTTACTATGTTGGATAGCTAGGAACAGTATTTATCCATAGACACATATACATACACATATAGAGTCCTCTGTGCCTAGTTCAGGGTATATGCAAGTCGATCCCTCTCAACTAAAGCGCTCTTAAACAAGTATGTCCGTAATATATGTACATAGCTATAAATACCAAACGTGTGAAACGTGTGGCATGGTTTAATCTCGAGTGCAGCCCTTGAGAATCGTGCCGGAGTGAGGTACTCTATGGCTAAATATTTGGACTTGTGGATCGATAGAGATCCAATGGGACAGATGTTGCTCAAGCAGTGCTCTGTCAATTAGTTGGGCTTGCCATTAAAATGGATTGATTGAGTGATTGATTGTAGACATTTATTTATTGCGAAAGTTGACCATGAGTTATTCCATTTGCTCCTGGATCCATTCACGGTTGGCCGCAATGCTAATGAAGCGCTCGGGCAGCATGCTGCCGCACTCGCCCAAGGTCTCGCCGGCCAGGCCGACGAGGATGCCATGGTAGACAGCGGGTCCGCCAATGTCGCCGGCGCAGATGCCCTGGCGCCTCTCATGGCCCAGGCAGAGCACCTGGGGGTTGCTCTCCACGATATCGTCGGCCAGACGACACTGGCGCTCGGCCTCAATGACGGCGTATCCCACCTGCAGAGTGCGGTACATATCGGTGTCCGACTCCTTGGTGCGTCCCCAGCCGGAGATGTCCACATAGGCGCCCAGTGGTGGGTTCTCCGTGGCCAGGGGCACGGCGCTGACATACTCATTGAACACCAAGGGTTCGGTGAGACGCAGCAAGGCAATGCCAGTCTTCAGTTCATTGTAGTTGGGATTCACAGTGATCTCCTCCACGCGGATGCGCTGACCGCCATTGTAGAGATCCACAGTGCCAGCCGAGACCATAAATAGCTGTGGTGGCCAACTACAAGGGTATAAGTATGAGAGTGAGGTGGAGGCAGGGAGTGGGAGCCACTTACGGCGTATCCTTGCCAGCTGAGCAGACACAGGTGAGGGCGGTGAGCGCATAGCGTTCGGCAATGATGACAGCCCCACAGTTGTAGCTGCCGCCAACGGAGAGGGCCGCCTGGTAGGGCACCTGGCCCAGCACGGCATCCTCGCCGCCGGCCACGCGGGCCTGAGGCCCAGCACTGACCATGGAGCAGCCCAGCAAGAGAGTCACGAATGCGCAGCTGAATTTCATTCTGTATAAATTTTCGCGTTTCGAATGGTTCGATTTGCGATGGACGCTTAGCTTTTATAGTCCCTGCGGGGTATCAAGGCTAGATTGTAACTTTAACTATTAATATATACTATATACATATATATATAGTCTTGGACTGTATCTTATCTTGGCATTGATGAGATACGTCCCATCCGGTTGACATTTGATTAGACAAGCAGAAGTGAGGCTCAGTTGATCCATTTCAATGGAATGCCAGCTGGTGTGGCTGGGCTAGCAATAGATAGATAGAGAGAGCGAGAGAGAGGGAGAGAGAGAGAGAGAGAGAGAGAGAGAGAAAGACAATACCAGCAAACAAATAGAAATCAATGAACTTTGATGATTGCATTTTGCCAGCTGGGGCTGGTTGGGGAACACGTTTGTGGCTGGAGCTGTCGGGAATGGTTCGGGGCCAATGCACCCATCCCCTGGACAAATTGAAGCACGTACACTCGACGGCCAGTCCATTCGATTTGGTCAGCCACAACTGGTTATTAACCGAGCCAACAGCCAACAGCCAATGGCAATGGCATCCATCAACCATCTTCATCTGCTTATAACCTGAGCCTCGCTGGCCAATTTCGACATTTACAGACTTGACGTCACCATCAACGGATCTCCAGGCACACACACACACACACACACACAATGATACTGCGGAACAGCATTGCTGGGCAGCTGGTGGTGCTCCTATTGATCTATGGCCGTCACACCTTGTTGTCCAGCGCCAAGACGGTGACCAGCGAGCAGATGTCTTTGGCGCTGCCGGAGCCACGTGCCTATCTGCCTGATGCACAGAATCTGGACTTTATCTACCACGATCACGAGGAACTGACGCGCTTCTTAAGGTGAGCTCCACAGCGATGCCATCAATCAAAGAGATCTTCATTGAGATCTATATCTATATTAGGGCTACAAGCGCACGTTATCCCAATCTGACGGCGCTGTACTCCATCGGCAAGTCCATTCAGGGTCGCGATCTGTGGGTGATGGTGGTCAGCTCGTCGCCGTATGAGCATATGGTGGGCAAGCCCGATGTCAAATATGTCGGGAATATACACGGCAACGAGCCCGTGGGCCGGGAGATGCTGCTGCATCTGATCCAGTATTTCGTGAGCAGCTACAACACGGATCAGTACGTCAAGTGGCTGCTGGACAACACCCGCATTCACATACTGCCCACCATGAATCCCGATGGCTATGCGGTGTCCAAGGAGGGTACCTGTGATGGCGGCCAGGGACGGTAAGTGGATGCCAACTGAATCCATTTATATCCTGATTTCCTTTTATCCTTTTGGCAGCTATAATGCGCGTGGCTTTGATTTGAATCGCAATTTCCCCGACTACTTCAAGCAGAACAACAAGCGGGGACAGCCCGAGACGGACGCGGTCAAGGACTGGATATCCAAGATACAGTTCGTGCTCAGCGGCAGCCTGCATGGCGGCGCCTTGGTTGCCAGCTATCCGTACGACAATACGCCCAACTCCAGTAAGTAGTCTCTAAAGTGTGCGCCAGTCCTTCGAATGCGACTATCTAGCTCGGCCTCACGTCTCTGTGCGTGTGTTCCGATTTATAAAGTTATCTCTCCCCCCGTCAATTCTCTCTGTTTGAACTTTAATCCTTGCCTTCGCACCAATATGGCTGCTCAAAGGGATCTGCCGTTCATCCGCCCTCTGCGCGAGTGAGTAGACGTCCGTCGATGCTGTCCAGACTCATCTAATCAAATCTCTCTCTCTCTCTCTCTCTCTCTCTCTCTGTGTTGCTGCCTCTCTCTCTCTTTGTCTGTCTCTTTGCATTTCATTATCTTTTGTTATTTTAATTTATTTTGTTTCGCACCACATGTCCCCTGGGCGCAGTGTTCCAGACCTATTCGGCAGCGCCGTCGTTGACGCCCGACGACGATGTCTTCAAGCATCTGTCCCTGGTCTATGCCCGCAATCATGCCAAGATGTCGAGGGGCGTGGCATGCAAGTCGGCCACGCCAGCCTTTGAGAATGGCATCACCAACGGTGCCGCCTGGTATCCACTGACCGGTGGCATGCAGGACTTCAACTATGTGTGGTATGGCTGCATGGAGATCACGCTGGAGATCTCCTGCTGCAAGTTTCCGCCGGCCTATGAGCTCAAGAAATACTGGGAGGACAATCAGCTGGTAAGCATGCTCGATATAACTCTGTATATATAGAGATCTTTTTTGCTGCCCCAACTCCACATTTATGCCTTGATCTCTGTCGCAACAGTCGCTCATCAAATTTCTGGCCGAGGCTCATCGTGGCGTGCAGGGCTTCGTCTTCGATCCAGCGGGCATGCCCATCGAGCGTGCCTCCATCAAGATCAAGGGACGCGACGTTGGCTTCCAGACGACCAAGTACGGTGAATTTTGGCGCATTCTACTGCCGGGCTACTACAAGGCGGAGGTAAGGAAAGCAAAAGCAAAGCAGCAAGGATTCATTTATAGCCAGCTCTCTGCCTGATTTAGGTCTTTGCCGAGGGCTATGCGCCCCGCGAAGTGGAATTCGTCATTGTCGAGCAGCATCCCACGCTGCTCAATGTAACGCTGCAGGCCTCCAAGGTAAGTGCGGCTCAGCTCAATCTCTAGCTGCTAACTCTACCTGGTGTTGGTTCTGCCCATCTAACAAAAACTTCTCTATCCCATATATATGTATGTATGTGTGTGTGTATATATAACCCGATCCCTGCTCAGTATATTGTTGGCGCCGCGCGTAAGCCCAAAAAGGAGCGCAAGCAACGCCATCTCCTGAACGATGAGCTCCAAACGCCCAATGAGTAAGAGCATTGGAGCACTGGGAATGGCAATGGCAATGGCAAAGGCAATGACAATGGCTATCCCCGCGTCTGTAAATATTCGCAGTGTGCTTTAGACTTCTAGACCTGATCCACTAATCCACTAGTCCAAGCATAGCAACTGTAGAATCCCGCACTGCACTTGAGCGATATATGTATGCACATAGAGAACAAATTGAAATTCTTGACCAAAAAGCTTAGGATTAAACTCGTAACACTAGCCAAATTTAAAAATAAAATATAAATATAAACAAAATATATATAGCAAACAAATAAAAAAAAATTACCTCGCACACAATTAATTCTTTTTTTTTACCTATTTATTCAATATATTATTGTGTATTTAAGTAACAAAATAGACAAATGTGCACTCGTTTAAAAAATGGAAAAAAAACAATCCCATAGTAAATATAATTAAGTGTTGTTGTTATTAATATATTGCTAAGTCTCATGTTGGTTTTTGGCTTTTTAATGTGGACAATAAATAAGGAATAAAAGTAAAGTAAAGTTGCTGGCAGCAACTGCATCCACTGCATTAAAACCCCTTTTGCCCACTTTTCACAGCGCATCGAGGGAGTTGGAGCGGGCGGTCCCTCGTACTACCGGCCGATGCAGCCGATACCACAGCATTATAGACCAGGCATACCGCCCTACGCAGCAGCCGCTTCTACGGACAATGGCATCTTTTCGACCATCAGCAATGGGCTGAACAGCTTGTATTCAAATATTTTCGGTTGAGTACTGGAATGCAGATGCTGGGTGTTTATTTCTATTCTTTAAGATTTTGTGTGTGTAGTTTTTAGAATTAAATATGTTCGTCTATTTATTATTAATAAGAAGAGGAGGAAAACAATAAATATAACGTTTTGAAAAATAATACAAATAAAAACATATGACTTATATTTTATTAGCATATTCAAAAAGAAACCCGCCACAATAGTTCACAATAGCTTTTGTACACTAATATTTGAAAACTCCACTCACCTAATGTCAATATCGAATGCTTCGTGCTCTCTACGCATTATAACGATAGATTTTGACATAATGTTTTAAGATATCGATACATCGATACGGCATCAACAACCATACCTACTCATTCGCCATTTTCTTTGTCGCTTTGTCGCGCTGTGGGGTATTCTGAATTCTGTGATCAAAAACTTGTGAATAAGCGTTGAAAATGGTAAATTAAATCAAATTGCATAAATAATATAATTAGTTTACAACACTTTAGATGCAAGTGCGGTGAAATATTCATATTTTCATTGATAATTTCATACAAACTAGCGTTTTTATTTGCCGGGTGTGAAAAGCCGCACGCACCGATTGAAAACCCATCATCAGCCTCAAGCCATTTGACTTGACAAGCCCGCACACACGTGAGAGCGCCTCGTTTCCAGAAACTTCCATTATGTTTACATTTGCATTTAAACAGTCTGGAATATGTCTCGCCAATTGCAAAAACCGTATCATATTTCAGACAAATGAATAAGCACTTTTTGGATGCATGCTGCTGGGTGTGTGCTGCGCTTGGTAGCAGCCGATGAATCACGCACTATTTGGGGTTAGGTCCGATGCAATAGGCGCACAGCTTTTCACACACGAACAGATGTGCATTCATATACGCGGTGTATCCATAAACAAAATGGAAAAGTTAATATATTGCATTAATATTGTTCCATGTATGTGCTTTATAGGAGTTGTCATTGAATCCCGTGCGTATCCTCAAAAATGAGGCGCAGGAGGAGAAAGCTGAAATGGCGCGTCTGTCGTCATTCATTGGTGCTATTGCTATCGGTGATCTTGTGAAGAGCACCCTTGGACCAAAGGGCATGGACAAAATTTTGGTGTCCTCCGGACGTAATGCCGGCCAGGTGGAGGTGACCAATGATGGTGCCACAATTTTGCGTGCCATTGGCGTCGACAATCCAGCTGCGAAAATTCTTGTCGATATGTCGCGTGTACAGGACGAAGAAGTTGGCGACGGCACCACATCTGTAACTGTGCTGGCATCCGAACTCTTGCGCGAAGCCGAGAAGCTAGTTGAACAGAAGCTTCATCCACAGATCATTGTCGCTGGTTGGCGCATAGCCACCCAAGTGGCTCTTGATGCACTCACAGCCGCCGCTCAGGACAACTCGGCTAACAATGAGAAATTCAAAACTGATTTGCTTAACATCGCACGCACCACATTGTCTTCAAAGATTCTGCATCAGCATAAGGATTTCTTTGCCAATCTGGCCGTCGATGCAGTGCTGCGCCTCAAGGGCTCAGGTGAACTGAAGTCTATTCAAATCATCAAAAAGTCCGGGGGCACATTAGAAGATTCGTTCCTTGATGATGGCTTTCTGCTGGACAAGAAGCCCGGCGTGCATCAGCCACAGCGTGTAAGTGAAAGTCCCAACAATATTACTCATTTACCTTTGTAAATATTAGAAAGTGTGTGTGTGTGTGTGTGTTTCACGCTGCTTTTAATGCTCCATATTTGCGCGTCAAATTGACTGTGAGCTATGTTTATGAGATTATCATATCACAGCCATTTTGACGAGTTTGATGTGGCAGCCACCAACTGCAAACAGCTAAGTGATGATCTTGTTTTAATATGTTCAATTAAATAATAATTAATATGGAACACGTGTATCAGATGCTCAGATGCTGATATCGTATTATAACAATAAATGTTCTACGATTTTATAAAGCTTAGCAGTGGAATCAATAATTAGTCATCACAACTCAAAGTGCCTAGAAGAAAAAAAATAGCAAATATTTTAAGAGACTCAAATTTAACTAATTAATTGTTAAGTGAAGTGAGCACACAAAAATGAAATATTTTAAATTTCAAATAGTTTTAAATAGATATAGAGGCAGTTAGACAATACTAAATATATCTACATAATGATTGTGTTCTACTTCATTTATTCAGATTGAGAACGCAAAGATTCTGATTGCCAACACACCAATGGACACGGATAAAATTAAAGTATTTGGCAGCAGCATCAAGGTCGACTCGTTGGCCAAGATTGCCGATCTGGAGATGGCCGAAAAGGAGAAGATGAAGGAGAAGGTCGAAAAGATTTTGAGCCACAAATGCAATGTGTTCATCAATCGTCAGCTGATCTATAACTATCCCGAGCAGCTGTTCGCCGATGCTCACGTGATGGCCATTGAACATGCCGATTTTGATGGCATTGAGCGTTTGGCCTACTGCACCGGCGGTGAGATTGTGTCCACATTCGAGAACCCCGCTTTGGTCAAGCTCGGTGAATGCAAGCTCATTGAGCAGGTGATGATCGGCGAGGACACATTGCTGCGCTTTAGCGGCGTTAAGCTGGGCGAGGCCTGTACCGTTGTCATTCGTGGCGCCACACAACAGATCCTGGACGAGGCTGATCGCTCCCTGCACGATGCACTCTGCGTGCTGGCTGCCACCGTCAAGGAGTCGCGCATAATTTATGGCGGCGGCTGTGCCGAAGCTCTGATGGCCAATGCCGTCATGAAGAAGGCATCCGAAACACCCGGCAAGGAAGCTATTGCCATTGAGGCCTTTGCACGTAAGTTGCAAACAAAGTTCGTAAATTGCCTAATTTACTAACATATTTCATTGTTTGCTTCGCCTTCACCAGGTGCCCTGCTGTCCCTGCCCACAGCTATTGCCGATAATGCTGGCTTAGATTCAGCTCAACTGATCTCCGAGTTGCGCGCTGGCCATGCCCAGGGCAAGCATCATCTGGGTCTGGATATGAACGAGGGCAAGATTGCCGATGTGCGCGCATTGGGCATCACAGAGTCTTTCGCCGTGAAGCGTCAAGTGCTGATGTCTGCCGCCGAGGCAGCCGAGATGATTCTCCGTGTCGACGACATCATCAAGTGTGCACCTCGTCGTCGTGTGCCCGACAGGGGCTACTGCTAAACATTGATTCTAAGTATTTTTGTCTAGGATTTTTTTTTAAAACCTTACAACTCTCGTTTAACATCATCGCTAATTTTATAATTCTGTTTAAACTAATAACAACACAAAGACACACACATACACACCCACACCTACACACACACACACACACACTTGTAGCTTTTTCTAAATTGTCTG
Organism: Drosophila hamatofila; assembly: GCA_035045345.1. Classification (NCBI taxonomy): domain Eukaryota; kingdom Metazoa; phylum Arthropoda; class Insecta; order Diptera; family Drosophilidae; genus Drosophila; species Drosophila hamatofila. Next base: position 11,805,122 of record JAWNPA010000039.1, on the reverse strand, counting down.
TGAACATTATTTCAAATCTGTTTTTGTTACACGAATTGCTACTGTTGCGCAAGCTCAGCTTAAAACACTAAAGGGAGGAACGAACAAAAACATCTAAAAATAAACAAAAACACATTTCAAAAATGTCTAAAATTAAACAAACAAACAGCACACACACACACAAGCAAAATGTAAATGAATACAATTTTTGTAAACATTTTACGTGCGCAAAAAATATGCGAATTACATAAAACAAAGAAAAAAAAATAAAACAAAGGAATGATATTTATGCTTAACAAAACTAAAAGCTTCAAAGTTGTTTTTATTCCAGTTTGTAAGAAGATAGACTTAAAAAAAAAAATATATATATATAAATACATATAGTATAATTATAGAATATAGTATTTATAGTCTTGTTCAGAATCCAAATCTGGCCTTAGGCAATAGACAAATTGTATAATCTATACAAAATTTTGAACCTATATATACAGCTGCGGTCATAAATATAGTAGCACTAAATGATTGACAAAATTTATTGACCAAGTCTAAATAAATAAGAATCTTAATATTCGTTTCAAATTGTTTTCAAAATACTGAGTATATGACTAAGTTTTCTTTGTCCAACAGTACTACTACTGTTTTGTTGACCGCAGGTGTATATACGAATGTTGCGTGCCCCAAATGAAACAATTGATAAATAACATTGCAAAAAATACTCTTGTCATATATATTTATTCTTTTTTTTTTATGTTTTACAATAACTTGCAAGTTAGTAGATTTAAAAAAAAAAAACATTTTAAACGTGTCGTTCGAATTCCCGCTGGGGGAACTGCAATTGTCATTGGCGTATAAAAATCAATCAGCCAAGCAATCAATCAATCAATCAATTATTATGATAATACATATTCAATGTACACTGCGACGGCGTTGATAGCTGCTGGGAGTTTATATAGTGATTGCTGGTGTGTTTGGCTCCCGGATTACCAGCCGCTCAAGGATTTCAACAAAAACACATTAACAAATTGCTGAGTAGGCGAATGGTCTACAAAATACATATATACAGCATTGCCGAGTCGGGGCGGATCTCAGACTTAACATATCGTTGGGCTAAATACACGGCCAGACGCAAGTACGAAGCGAGCGAGCGAGAGAGAATGAGGCTGTGTGTGTACAGCCAGATAGTATGTAAGTGTGTAAGACAGAGAGAGAGAGCGAGAAATTGTGTGATTGGTGGATAACAAGAGAGAGAGAGAGAGAGAGAGAGCGAGAGCGAGAGATATAATAGCATAAGTCGTCGATAGTACAGTACATGGCATTAAGTGAGCGTCGTCCTACAGACGCTTTGCTTGTTTCCAGGTTGAGTGTAGCATTCGCACATTGGCTTTAGGAGATTGCGCATTCCATTTCACCATGCTTGGGCACACAGTCCAGTACCAAAGCAACGGCGCGCGACAAGTACGTCATGGTTCCATAGCTGCCGCTGGGTGCACTGAGAGTATAAAGAATCTCATATGGTATATACTTAATTGGAGGCGTGATTCAAGGACTCTTACCTATCGTACAGATGTTGGCAAATGTAGGCGGCACCACCACAGAGTAACATGCCGGAAGCAGCCTGTTGCTGCTCCTTGCCATCCTTGAGCTTGGCACAGCACAGCGTCGCGTCGCCCTGCACCTTGCGCTGATCCTCGAGGAACAGCTGATTCGCCTTGTGCACCAAATGCTCGACACAGATGATGTCACCCAACGAGGGCACCATGTTGTGCTCGGTGACCAGGGTCAGCACCATTAGCGCCTCGACAACCAGCTGCCTGTACTCTGGCTGTGGTATTTGGTTGAGTGCCGTCTCGACTTCCAATGCAAATTTCAGCTCTCCCGGCGTCATCTCCTGCGTAAGACTTTGCTGCAATATGCGACCCTCAATGGCGAGTCCTTGGCACTTCTCCAATACGGTCCAGACGCGCGAGTAAAAATCACGTGGAACGCGATTCAGGGCGCCATCGAGTCGCCGGCGACGCAGCCACTGGCCTTGACGGTCATCGATGGTCGCCGTTAGCGCATCCTCGCCCTCCGGATCGCCGAGTCCAATCTGACTCTTCTTGCTGACCCGACTCGACTTGCAGCTCACAATCGACAGATTGCCGCGTGCCACTGCAATGGAATGGGAACGGGAATGGGAATGTGAATGGAATAAGAATGAGCCAAGAGCAATGCTTAGGCATAGACTTACCACTGCTGACCGCAAACTCTTTGCCGCTGAGTATGTGATAGAGCAAGTTCTTCATCTCGAAGGGCGAAAGGTTAAGTAGATGCTCCGACGCCTCCTCGCCGCCACAGTTAAGCGTGCGCGACAGCTCCTTGGCCATGACCTGAATGATGAGGCCGACGCGCAGGCGCAACATCTCGTGGAACAGCTGCGGCTCAGTGCGTATGAACATGGCCAGATAGACCATCAGCTCCTGTGTCAGCATCGCTGTACTCTCATCGTCGCCATAGGCCTGCAACAGGGAATGATCGGGATTAGTTTCTATAGGAGTGGAAGGCACTTGCTGTGGCTACCCACATCGTGTATTAGCTGACGCAGCTCAACCTCCGGCAAGGGTGCCGTTATGGTGTGCTCATTGTTGGGCGGCATGCCGACGGTGACCTGCTTTTGGCGCACCAACAGATCGGTGACCGCCTTGCCCAGATCCTCGACGCGCTTGCCCAGCATGCCGGCTGTGTGGCGCACCAGGCCCCAGAGCTTCTCCTGGCAGGCCTTCTCGTACAGGCCCTTCAGCAGATCCCTAATGGTCACCACACGTCCCTCCTCCAGCATGCCTTCAGATTGAGAAGAATCGTTGTTATTCAAGCTGTTGTTCTTATTGGCGGCGGCGGCGGCGGTGGTTGAATTGGCGTTCTCCTCGTCCTGAGCGGCGCTGCTCGCTGTGGGTGTGGGAGATGTGGCATCGATGATCACTGTAGGCACAGCCGCGGCCACAGGCTTGCAACCACCAGCACCAGCACCAGCAGCTGCACCACCACCACCACCAGCAGTTGACAACTCGAGCATCATATCGTCCACGAACGCTTGTTCGAGCTCTTTATTTATGTTTTGTTTTGTTTTTTATTTTATTTGTAGTGGGTTAGTTGGATTCGTTTGTGGGGGTTAGGTTCACGGGCCATTGTGGATCAGTAGTGGTAGTTGATAGTTGATGAGGTAGAAGAGTTTTTTGGTAGATCGTTTCACGTTAATGGCATGAAGAGCAGATGAAGCGGATTGTTATAATTGTTGGTTACGTTTCAATGGAGTGTATGCGTGTGTGTGTGTGTGTGTGTGTGTGTGTGTGTGTATGTGTGTGCGTATCGAGTGCATTGAAAATAAAATATATAAAATAAAATTTGTTAATAAATTAGTTTGTGAAGAAAAAGCATTAATAAATAAAGCGAAGCCAGCATGAAATAATATTCAATGTGTATAAGAGTACCATGTATAACAGTTGTACCGTGTATAACAGTTTGTGTGTGTGATATGTGTGAGAGGGTGTATAACAGTTAAACAGTTAACAGCTTAAATGAAATTGTGCTACCAGAATACCAAAAAAAAAAGGACATTACGAAATGAATCGAACAGAATCGTCTCAATGAGATAATAAAGATAATTGATAGAATAAAAGTGCGGATATAACTGGGAATGCTATGCCAATTGTTGTTCGGGTGGGGAAGTGGGTGTGGGTGTAGTTGTGGGTGTGGGTGTGGGAGTAGGAAGTGGGTTGGGTCACAGTTGCATAGCACCAACAAATATTATACAAATAGCCCAACATATATGGAGGATACCAAGGATCAAGGATTGAATTTCAACACTTACCAGCGGCATTGTCATCAGTTTTGTGCCTTAAGCCCAGACCCGCTGCGGATGCGGATGCGGATGCGAATGCGAATGTGAAGTGTGGACAAGAACGAGAGCACAAAGCACATATACAAAGAACGAACGCACAAAACAATTAAATGTGATTTAGATCGATAAATATCGACATTAGGATCAATCCGCTATCGATTTCACAATGAGCTAATGGAATTTTTTAAAAATAAAACAACTGGGAAACTTATCTTTTTTCCTAAAAAAATACGAATGTAGTCTAGATTTAATTTACCGTATTTCTTTTATGTAATTAACATTTTTGCTACCATTTGATAAACTCATCTAAAAATATTGTGAATGCTTCATTGTGAAATCGTACAGCAACACCAAAATTCATTGAGAAACCCATTGAACCCACCCACGCTTGCCCGACAGCACAACAAAATGCTAGAAGAAACTTGGAAATTTTCTTATCTATTTCTATGCCTATAGAGCATATACATGTATATATATGTGTGTGTGTATGTGTGCGTGTGCGTGTGCGTGTGTATGTCTCTGTGTGTGTGTTTGTGAGTTCCCGCAGTGCTATACAGGTGCGGTTTAGCATTCAGTAATCCTCGAACCGGGTAAAACGGTTATAATAACCCATTTACAAGTCTCAACGTCTAAACAGCTCAATGATGCGTGTGTGTGTGTGTGCGCTGTGTTGTCTGTGTGTGTGTGTGTGCCCGTGGTACGGCTACTTACCCGTATTGAAGTCCAGGCCCTGAGTATCGACCAGATATTGCAGAATGTCGCCCTGCTCCTCGAGATTCTCGGTTTCGCGCAGCATCGCGATCAGCTCATCCACCTCTGTGTCCGCAAAGTTGGTGTCCACGCGATGGCGTTGAATGAGAATTTTGGGCACAGTTACTTTAGGTATATTTGATCGAGTGGTGCAAACAAAACAAATCGCAAGAGTTTCAACCAAAACGAAATGATAAGAAAATGCAAAAGAAAATCGAAATCAAGATTAGAACCAAATTAAAGTAAACAAAGGAAAATTGTGCTTATTGAATCGAGGACTAACTCTCTTGCTGGCGCACGAACTCGCTGCGGCGATCGATGGCCGAGCGGCTGTGCTGCGGATCCATGGGATAGATGTTCTCGCGCAGACCCAGATCGCCGCCCAGCTGCGGCGGCGAGCTGGGCCCCTCCTCGGGCGTGGTGGCAAAGGTGCTCACATGACCCTGCTTATTCGGCTGCAGCCAGGGCGGCGGCACGATCGATGAGAGGCGACGTTCGGTCAGTGGCGTCGGTCCCTCCATGCCCAAGTTATCAGCTGAGGAGAGAGAGAGGGGGGAATTAGAATGAGAGATCACCAGGTCTATGGCACACTTACAGTCCACATTGATGGAACGCGTCTTCTTGATGGCCCCCTTGCAGGACATGCGTCGACGCAGATGCCGCGGACGCAGCTGTCCGCCGCGCAGATTCATGGTGCTGCGATTGCTGAACGAGCGCAGCAGATGCTCATCCAAATAGGTCTGTACGTCCGGATGCAGTCGGTCCGGATAGCCGTCCTCGGTGCTGCCCAGAAAGCTCAAGTCCGTGATCGCCGAGGTGTTGAGAAAGTCCTTCAGGTTGCCCAGCATCACCCGAGTACCATTTATATAGCCCGACTTCAGTTTGCGCATCGTCTGGATCATGGCCAGCGGAATCTTGTCCTGGTCTGTGTGGGCGCGGGTTGCAGCAGTCATAGAGAGAAAACCGTTAGCCAAATCCAATCGGAATTGCAGGCGCATTGTTTTTGTATGGCTTGTTATTAGACTGATTGACGACTGATCGATCGATCGATGCTTGGTGGGATTAGGCAATTGGTGCGTGGTTAGCTGGTGCCGCTTACATCTACATTTTAATCACAAACTACAACAGTAACCGACAGACGCCAAGATCAACTCCGAACAGCCGTTGAAAGCCATTCGCTAACTAATTAGCATAGACCAGCACCAAAGTTGGGTGAGTGTTTACTGTTTAGTGGGTGCAGCACAAGCAGAGGTGCAGTTAGAAAGGGGTCGAAGCGGGGCGACTTTAGTATCTATATATGGAGATTTCAGGTGAGAGTATTTATCCATTATCTAGTGAGTTGCACAGGGAACGTGGAGGGATTGGTTGATGCGGTTAAGCAAGGAAACGGTTTACAAAGCTGTATCAACAGAGAGTCTTCATCTAACTAAGAAGTATATAAGAGTTAATTTGAGTTGCTGAAACCCGAATAGGGCTATTCATGGCAAGTTTTCAAAAGATGAGAAAAAAGAAGATAGGGTTTTCTTGTCCCAAAAAGACCTTTGCTATTCCTCAAAGTTTCCTTCCCTATCAAATCAAAACCTTCTTCAATTTAAAAAATCTGTTTTTTTATCCTCTAGATATTTTGTTTCTTGTAATGTTCAAATTCTGACATAATAAAGCTATTCGGATTTTTTTTTGGGTATGCCAAAAGTATTATCCCATTCTAATTTATTGTTGTTAAATCCATTAAGCGTGGATTATATAAAAGCAACTTTAACAAGAACTCAGTTCCTAGAGTAATATGTGCCCTACATTGAGAGCATATTCTATGAGAGTTTCTTAGGATGAGATTAAAGATTAACTCAGGTAATACTCTTCATCTATACTACCTAAACTCACTCACTCACTTGCTTCAAGCTCTACTTTCTACATAGTTCTTGGGGCCTTAGACCTATATTTAAGCATTTGTTTTTTAAAGATTTGTTAGTTCATGTCAAGAATCTGCGCTTAACTTAAGGAATATATATTTTTTTAAAAACTTGTTTAGACCTTTAAGCAAATATTATCGAATCAAAATATGTAAGCAAAAAAATGTAATTAAATTGCGCTTGAATATTGAATAGATATTTACACTTATAAATCTACATATATACGAGGTCTGTTCAAAAAGTATAAAAGTATAATAAAATTATATATAAAAGTCTATTCTATTTATTTTTATTTTAGTTATCTCGATACCCAAAAGCCTCACCTTAGCTGATAAGTTAAACTACTTTGAATGCTCAATTTATTTTTGACACGTCCTCGATTAATTGATATGTTTTTTACCTATACCATAATAGTTATCGTATTTCCCAGACCTCAAACTCTACTACTTTTTCTTTCTCCTAAAACTGAAGAGACCCATGAAAGGATAATACTACGATAGATATAGCAAAGGAGGAAGAGCTGAGCAAGATAAAACATAATTGAAAATATATGATGGAGATTACTTCAAAGGGATGATGGGGATTACTAAATAGAATGTTAGCGATACTTTTTGAACAGATCTCGTATATATATATATATACAGACATATATATGTATTAGATAATTAGAGAGATTTGTATAACAACAAGAAGAAGAAGAAGCAAAAGCGCACAAAGCTCAAAACATACAAAGAAACACATTGCAAATTCGTAAGATAAAACCCCAACATAGCATAGAATTGATCATATCACTTTTTGTGTTTATATATACTTATATATATATATATAAATATATAATCATATATGTATATATGTATGTATGTATGCATGTGTGTGTGGGTGTGTATGTGCGTGTGTGTGGGTGTATATATATATGACTGCATATGCAGTTCTAGGTGGGAAATTTGAAATTTGCTTGATTGGGTATTTTTGGGTGTTGTTGGAGGTTTGGTTGTGGGTTGTGTTTCGTGGGTTTCGAAATGTAGTTACCTAGCATATAATGCGTTGCCATTAATGTGATTGTCGGCCTGCCCAACATGTGACGCCAATTGTTGGTCAAGAAGCCTAAGTTTGTGGTAAAATTGCTAGCGAGCAGATCGGGATCGCGTGTCGTGTAGTATTCTTCATAGTCGATATGCTGTGTGTGTACGAATTATTGTTGTTGTTGTTGTTGTTGGTTAAGCACGAATTATACAAAAAGAGAGAGAAAGAGAGAGAGAGAGCAGAGGGAGAATTTTGTCTCTATGGCGGCCAATTAAGTAACATGGGAAATCGGATCTCTTTCTTTCATTTGTTTTTTCTTGGATAGGATTACAGTGCAAAGCATAGAGAAATAAATGATGTCGAAGGAACAGAATAAATAAGCTATAGACAACAAAATACTTATGTGTATAGATATGTGTGAACAAATTTACATATACATATGTATATATATAATGTATAAATATATATATATATATATATATATATATATATATATATATATATATATATTTATGTTTATTTATGTATATTTATCTATATTTATGAGAACTGCAAACTGATTTGGCTTAAGGCATACAAAACTGGAGAAGATCTTGGATCGCAAAATTAAATAAATAACTGATATGATTATCATATATATAAAGTTTCTATAAATATGTTACAGAATGTGAGCAGTTTGATCATCAGTCGAATACTCTATCGACTGCTGGTTGATCTTCGTCTTCTTTTTGCTACTCGAGCCAAGCTGCAACCAGTTGAGAATTCTATAACTGCAGCTTGGGTAAAGCGAAGCAAAAGCGCTTGAAGCAATGATAGGCAAATGTTCTCTTGTATATACGAACTATGTATATACGAAGCAAAGTGGTGTTTCTATATATTTATATATATATATATATATATATATATATATATATATATATATATATATATATATATATATATATATATATATATATATATATATATATATATATATATATATATATATAATAAGATGAGGATATATGCATATGTATAGATATAGTATAAAACTATAAAAATAACTTGTATAACTTGGAATGAATTTAGGGATTTGCAGTTTTAGTTTTTTAAATATAAACATACATATATAAATATAAATATATATGTATGTACAGTATATCTTTATATATAGACATTTAAGTATATATATATATATATATATATATATATATATATATATATATATATATATATATATATATATATATATATATATATATATATATATACATATATATATGATTAAATATATATATAGAGACAAAGAAGTTTATATATTCTAAAATACAATGTTATGGCTGAATGTACGTGTCTATATATATACATATATCTGTGTGTGTGTGTATGTATGAATGTTTGTTTGTGTCTGTGTTTTGGTGTCCACTACCAAAGATAACTATTGTTAACTAACTTTCAGCTATATATGTATGTAGTGTATCTAAAAACCAACTCAACTAAAACTAAACTAAAAAAACTAAAGCTTAAAACAACATGTGTGCAGATGTATATATCTATATCAATATGTATGTGTGTGTGTGTGTGTTGTGTGATGTTTGTAAATAATAACTACAAATGAACAATTATAAGTATAACAAGAATAATAGTAATATTATAATAATAATAATGGCAAACCTTGCAAATCGTTTTAATAACAAATCCAAAACAAACTAATATGCAAATTAACTGTAACCATACACACACACTTATACACCCACATACACACCCACATACACACCCACACGCACACACACATATATATATAAATAGGGGATAAATGTAAATAACAATTGTACAGCTAAATACTAAATGAAAATTAAAACGGATTGGGATTTAAGCAAGGTGGACCGACCTAAATGGATGCGCTTCAGCACGAGCGTTACTAAGGGACGACCCAGCAGATCCCAAGCGGACTTGAGAAAATTGATCTCGCCTTTAAGGATGTCAATCATGAGTTCGTTATCGGAGGCGATATAGAAGCGCGACAAGTCGACAAACTAATGCATAATACAATAATAATAATAATCATAATATAAATAATAATAGTAATAATAATAGCATGTGTGTAGAACAAAAATAATAATAAAAATAATCATAATTAGAATCAGTTGAAATCAAAGAAGAAAGAAGGAGATATAGATAGATAGACAGATATATAGATATTGGACTAGAGAGCGTACACACATAGAGCGGTACAGAGTGCGTTTAGGCGGGGTCTTTTGATCCACTGTGATCCGAGTCATTTACCTGCGGAGTGAAGGCAAAGATGCGATCCTTCAGAGAGTACAATTTGCTAGTACTCAATATGCCCACGTCTCGGGATTTACGTCCACTTAGTCCCAGCTTGCGATTACGTCCGAGATACGTGTACAAGTGGCTGAGCACACGTGCCGGCTGCACCTCAATGGGCGCCACATCGGCAATCGTTTGCACATGCAGATCGTGCTCGGCCAGCTTGTCACGAATCTCGTTGTCTTCGGCTATGATGACCACCTGAACGACAACATCGGGCTTCTTTTGGGCGCCCAGGCGACGATTCAACGGATCCAGCTCGCCCACAGCCAAAAAGCCCTGAAAGAACATTAAATAGCTAGGAAAAGGAACATTTACATGACTCGTTCGAGATGCACCCACCTCCTGTAAGAGGCGGCCCAGAATAAACAGAGACTGGCCCCATAGGAAGGGACAGCGGCCAACAACAACGCGTTCCTGCGAGCCGGGCTTTTGATATTCGAAGCCCACCAAATCCTGCGGCACAGCATAGCTTTCAGGTATCAGCAATGTACCATCCTCCGAGCGCACCATTATCTTCTCCAACCGATTAGCATATTCCTGCACCAAGACCTTATCATTTTGAAATGCATGGAACAGTATCAGATAGCAAAAGAAGAGCGGCCACTCGCATTCAATGTTCTCAAACATGCGCAGCTCCCAGCGCTCATAATAGAGGCGCGAGGGATCCTCCTTGGGTGTGCGATAGCCATCGCGCAAGAAGCGTTTGCAGCCATATTTTCCCTGCAAGCGCGACAATATTGCATCTCGTGTATTGTGTATTAGCTGGGCATCGTCAACAGCAAACGCTGGAAAGCCGATGACGCACAGCAGGCCAGAGTCCAGCTCCTTACTGTTCGACTCACGCGGCAGCATGGACTGCAGCACGGCTTGGCACTTGTGCGCCTCATCGGCAAGAACATGGATAACACTAGCGGGTCCACCGCGTGCTCCAAATAAATCCAACTCGTTCATGGCCTCCAATGCTGCCTTAGCCATGCCGATGGAGCTGGCGTTCAGCTCGGGCTCACCTGCCACCAATAAAAAGCCGTAATGAAGGTGTCTATTGCCTGTGACAGGTATAGATACTCACCATGATTGGTCTTGTCGCCGCGCTCCCAAATACCATAGTCTGGTATGGAGTAAGCCGATTCAATATAGAATACCAGATTTTGTATGAACGACACCTCGTCCAATGAAAAGACAATCTGAAGACCGGAGGCGGTCATTTGGGCCAGAATTAACAGGTACAGCGATACTGCATCGATTTGCAAATGGCCCCATTCGTTGTCCCCGACCACAGGCAGTCCGTTCTTGCTGGAGTATTTGGCATGCAGCGAATCGAAGGGGCTTTGGGTCATCTTGAATTTCTCGACCTTATCTTTTTGATTCATCATAGCCATGAGCAGGCCGCGCATCAGCTTGACACAGCTTTGCTCCAGCTCATAGCACTTGGCGCGATCCTCATCCTGATCGGCGATCTTCTTGTAGGCCATGGACAGGCCCCACACGGCCAGAATGCAATACACATTGTCTCGTATCCATGCATGCGAATTGACATTCGAGGCGGGAAATAGGCCGGTCACTGGCTCCTGATGTGCCAATATTAAGCGATGCACAATTCGCTGATAGTAGTCGAGGCGTACCCCGGAATTGCTACGAGAACGCATCTCGGTTTACCTTTTGCTTCTTCTTCTTCTTCTTCTTATCCACGCGATATTCTGTTGTTGGGGCAGATGAACGTTTTATGTTTTGTATTTTGATAGCTGCTCCATCATTCACTTACATAATTATCTCTAAGAGCGTCAGCTGTCGTGTATGCGGCGAGATGCTCTAAGCGTATGTAATTGTTGTCAATGTCTCAGTGTTCTCCCCCAACGGCCACCAGCCCGCCACCCAGACACCCACCCACACAGCAGCAACAGCAGCTGGCTGCACTTAGAAGCTGCTGTAATCGTTGTCAGAGCACAGAAACTGTCGCATTATTGTTGTGTGCAGATAGTGGACGCGTGTGCTACAGGTTAATTAATAACAATCGTCCACAGTTTGAATTGCAACAAAAAATTAAGAACTAAATCGTTAGAAATGCTAAAATTATACTCCGAAATGTCAACTCAATGTCATGTCGACTATCGATATATCATTGCCAAGACCGATATCGATTGCACTTATCGACAACGTGCATGAGTCCAGAATTGCAGCGCTGTCTCGATATTTAGTTGAAATGTGAAATTCGCATTAATTGGCGGGAAATTTAAATTGCCTCGTCCAGAACACGTAGTACAGACATATGCATTTCATATCGAATTTTGCTAATCTGATTTCGAGATATATGTAATCTTTAAAAAAGGAAATTGCAGCAGCAATTAGCGATAATGAAACAGATTTTACTTCTTATGTATATACTATGTTGATTTGATCGGAAACATTGACCCTCTATCTGGCGATACAGATAAGAGATTGTTGGCGTGAGATGCTCATTGTAACACGTAGAGCTTACTCAGGATGGTCAATCGAATCGTTCGGACCTTTTCAATATTATGTATTCTATATACTTCGATCAACACTGGCACTGGTAAGATTTGATTCGAATTTGATTTTCAAATTAAGAACTTGTTTTATATATCTTTTGTTTTGCGTTGTTTCTATACTCATTCAAGAAGTGCGTATATTGGTTTTATGCAATGCCTGTCCACATAAACGGCAACCATTTCGCAGCTAGAGACCTGCAAATTTATTTCCTCCTCTGATACTGTCAAGATTTTACTGATACGCCCACTAGAGCCGTGGCAAGACTAGATTAATAGAGAGTTGAAATATAAAATACAGTAGAATCCGGCTATAACGACTGGTCCCCAGACAAACTTATATGTCTATAGCGTCTTCTAGATATAAGAACGGTCCCTTGAGCATCGTTATAAACGAATCCTTCTGTATATACTCGCTAAAGGGAGGCTTTAGAGGGCGTGGCAAATCGGAAAAACTGTATCATCTATAGTTGTACGTTCTTGTTTACAGTTCCCATAACGTATTACGGACGTTGTAAAGTTGATGCAGCCATTGGTTATTGCCAGCATCGTAATTTGTGCTGGGAAAGTGACGTTGATCTAAATAGCTCTATTCGTTCCGGCTGCTCGAGTACCAGACGACCAGATCTGGTATGCTGCCATCGCCCCCCATCCAGAGATATTAGCTCGACCTCATCGCCAGTTACGAAACCAGCTAATAATGATCTGCTGCCCCCACCGGGTGTTTGTGGCGTTAGTCCTTTAATGAATCGTATTTATCATGGCGAAAGGGCGAACATTGAAGAATTTGGCTGGACGGCTTTGCTGTTTTATTCGTATGATGGTAATTTGTCCACTTGGCTTGAACTGCACTTGTTGCTAACGAATCCACTTTGCAGACACGGACTACAGCCCGATGTGCGGTGGCTCCCTCATCAATAATCGATGGATCTTGACAGCGGCTCATTGTGTGGTCCACCAGATTGATAATTCCCTAATCTCTAATCACATACGGGCACGGCTGGGTGAGTGGGATACGGCGACCGCAGTCGACTGCCAACTGTATAAGGATCGTAGCAGGGTCTGTGCTCCGCCGCACATGGACATCAATGTTGACCTCATTAAGGCTCATGAGGGATATCACAATTCCTCCGACTATATCAACGACATTGCATTGCTGCGCCTGAGCCGTTCCGTGGACTATTCAGATTTTGTGGTGCCCATTTGCCTGCCACCCGCAGTGGAGAAGTATGAGGACGCTTATTCCGGCTATGCCATGGAGATCTCCGGTTGGGGAAAAACTAAGGAAGACGCCTTCAAAGGCAGTACAATCAAGATGAAGGCCACTCTAGAAGTTATTTCCATGTCCGAATGCCTACGAACGGGTCGGCGGCTCTATTCTGGTCAGTTATGCACCGGTGGCCAAACACCGCAAGGTAGCTGCAAAGGCGACTCCGGCGGTGCTCTAATGTTGCTCAACTCAAGCTTTACCCCACCCATATACTATGCCATTGGCATCATTTCACTCGGCCAGCAATTCTGTACCACTAGAAGAATACCCCAGATCTTCACAAGAGTTGAGTTCTATGTGCCTTGGATAAAGGATACAATGTATGCCAATTCTTAGGATTATGTAGTATATAATATGACTGTAAAAATATGTATGTGGTATATAATATGAATGTATGTATGCATTTATGCCATATTTTTGGGATTAATCAAAATGGTTAGTAATATTATTATTTTTTGTATCAAGTCAAGTCTAGTCTTAATCACGTCGGCTACGTTTGCGATCTGAGTGGCTGCCACGTTCGTTCTTTTCGTCGGCACGCTTGGGTGCCTTCTTGGCCATGTTCAAGAACTTGTCGAGACCGAAAGGATCCTCCTCCTTCTCAAACTCAACGGGGCCGTTACGCTGAGCGGCGGCTGTATCACGCGAACCAGCTCCAGAAAACTGCTTGTCCGGGACAAAACGTTTTGTATTGACAATGGTATCCAAATCTCCACCATAGTTGTCGCTGTCCGCCTGCTTGCTAGGCCGATAGATATGAGCGCCCATTGTGTTGGAGTCACGCCATGGCTTGTCATAGACATTGTAGGCCTCGTCGTCACCATAGCCCGAGTCCATGCCCTTTGTGGTATTGAAGAGTCGCTGGTCAAACAATGTTTCGCCATTGCCGGCACTCTTGGCCGGCAGACCCAAAGCAATCTGTTCCGATATGTCACGCTCCCGTTCACGCTGCAACTTTGTGCGTTTCTCTGGCGCAGCTCGTTGCAAATTGCGGTCACGTTGACGTTCCCTTTGTCGTTCGGCACGCAAATCGTTGCGTTCACGCGCATCGGCACTGCCACCGGGTGCATCTGGTTCGGGATTGCGTAAGCCTGCACGCTCCTCACGTGCACGTTGCGCCATCATACGCAGCATGTCCTCCTTTTTCTCCTTCTCTTTCTGCGCCAACTTCTTCTCCAGCTGGGCGCGAGCTTCGACGGCTTCACGCGCCTTCCGGTCGGCTATGTAAAGAGCCTCTGCCATTTTGGCGAACTTCTCGTTAATATGCACCTGCTGCAGGCCACGGCCATCGGCGGCCAAGCGCTTGTCCAATGGTATGGTATAACCTAGTGAAGAAAATAATTCGTATAAACTCAGTGAATATGTGCATGAAATGTGTGGTAGGACAAACCTTTGGCGTTCTTCCAATTGGATATACAGGGCGGTATTTTCCATTCCTTCTGCTCCTTGACGGTCACCTTGCGCGAGGGCGAGTGCAGCACGGGTGCTGGCGGGGATGGGGGTCCGCGTGGTATCTTCTTGTTAATGCGAAACTTGGGCGGCTCCATGGGATCTTGCTGTGCCTCCACCATGCGAATAACGCGTTGTTTGGCGCCAGAATTGAAAGCATCGCCCTGCTGCGATGGCGTATAGCGAATGTATTGCGCAGGTGCTGCCTTTTGGGCATGGCGCACAGGAAGAGCTGAGGTAATCTTCTGGTTGGTCAGTTTCTCGAGGGCCAGTCGTGTTTCTTCGGTTGTCTCGGCAATGGTTTCCTCGTCGGGACGTTGCAACTCTTCAGCGTCTTCGGCTAAGACCTCAGCGGGCAGCAGCTGCGATATCGACGAGTATACGATTTTATCTTTTCCGTGACCCTGACGGGCAATGGCATCATATTTGACTTTTCCTTTGTCATCCAGACGTACGGCAAGCGCATCTGGTTTCTTGCCCATATTGGCAGGTGCCCCAAGACCTGAACGACATAATATGTTCACAAATCTCCTATTACTATTTATCATTGCAAGCTTACCTAGTGGATATTGAGCTACGTGTATTTCGGGAAATGCACCGCCATCCCCAAAGTCAGCCTCTGTGCGTGGTATCCAGTCCTTGCGCTGACCGTAAGGTGGCGCTGCTATTTTGGCGGACACCAGAGCACCAATCATTGGAGCACCTTTGGCTGTCAAACGACGCTCGTCTTCGCGATCCCATACCGCGTTTGTCGGTGTGGGCAGAAGACTTGATAACGACATCACAAACGTTTGGATAATAGTTTTTTTGTCCCTAATTGATATTTGCAGACTGACAATAATGAAAACCACTGCGAAGAAAATGTGAACGCACGCACACACACTATTATACACAGACGTTTTCTGTTTAGTGTGACCGTTTGGCAATAATAAAAAAATACTATGACAGCACAGAAAAATCGAAATGACAGTAAAATATATTCTAGTATTTAATTGCATATGCAAATTTTTGATATTTCTCAACACTGGAATTTAACATTCAATAAATTTAAAAATTAAATGCTTATGGAGAAGTTTATACCTATTGGATTAACTATTGAATCATATAAGAGAACTAAGGCTGAATATAAAATGAAATAAGATTGCTCTAGTCGAGACTGGTCGACTAGCAGATATACCTCAAACCCAACGAAGAGCTGTTATTCCAATCATTCTACGCTTCAATTATATATACATAAGTACATACATACATACATATGTACATATATACATATAATATAGTAAACAAAACATAAACATGCATAAGCAGACGCTCTGCGCAGTTAGCTTTTGCCATTTCAGCATTTTTCTCGTCAGATGTGTTTTTTCAAAGTCCGATTGCGACAATAATTCGAAGACAGCGGGGAGCGGGAATTCTAGCATATTTGAAAATCGTAAAAGCTTTTAGTGATTTATTTTTTGAATTATTTTCTTGATTTTGTATGTTTTTTGTATCAAATTTGAGTATTTCAATACAAAATTACAAAATTATCTATAGAAATTATAGAATTAAATGCAATCGAGCAAAAAACAGGTCGACAAATGCGCAAATGCACGCTTACATACATATGTATGTATAAGCATATTTTACATAAAACCTGCAATGTGTTAAAATCTAGCATTTTGTGCTCTCGAAAAAATGACAGTACTCGTTGGCACTGCTGACTGCGCAGTTTAAGCAGCCACTGCGCATTAGTGGGCTTAATCATTTCACAGAACCGTTATACCCTTTTCAGTGGGAAATAAAGGTATACAATTTAAATGGAGTTGAATTGCTTGCGCTGTTTACTTAATATTTTGTAGGAAGTCATTCCGCATTATCGTACATAATTCACGCTATAAAAAACAGACGACAAGATACAAGACATGAGGACAGAACATTTAAAACTAAGTAACTAATTGACTATGTATTGCGCATGCGTTCGATTGGTTTCCTTGGCTGTATACGCAAACGCTTCGAGGAATTGGATGGTGACTTTTGAGTGCAGGTGGCGTTGTCCAGGGTTTGGGTTCGTTTGCGTTTCAGGCTCTGCATGTCGTCGTCGTCATGAGAGTGAATTGTGCGCACCAATGAGCCAGCAATGGAGGCACAGCGTCTAATCAGGGAACCAGTATTAGAAGTAGACGGAATGTTTTCCTTATCGCCACCGTTGCTATTGGTATCCGTTCGCAAGGTCTGTGGCAAGCGCATGACAGATGAGACCAGGGACCAGAGGCGTCCTTGGCGCTTCTTGTCGTTCTGTGTGGATGCGCTGTTTGGCAAGAAGACCTCTTCCTCATCGTCGCTGCCGATATCCTGGACGCAGCTAAAGGATTTCTGATGATGGCACACACGCAGTGGCGGACGAGCTCGTGGGCCTTGAGGTCGTGGTATCTCGGCCCTTTTCGTTTCGGCCAAGAACTGACCGCTTAGCTGGCGCGGCACAATCTGCTGCCGACGTCGCTCACTGTTGCTGGGCCCAGCCGTCGGGCTGCCAGCAATGGCAGCCAACGGGCTGTTGCTCGGATTGGGCGTATAGAAGATATCCTTATCATCCGGCGTCGAGTCAATCACATGAGTTGTTTGCATACTTTGCTTCTGGGGCGTCTCGAACTTGATGAGCTTCTTGTTGATGATGGCGCCAGGCACACTTGTGATGGGTGTTATCGGCGGCACCACCACGGGGCAGTCGACCTTGGCTGGCCGTAAGTTGGTGCTCAGCTCGGCGGTTGATGTGGACGAGGTAATTATCTCCACGCTCTCACAGGAATTGTAAACTGTGCTCGTGGTGCTGGTGCCCGCCGAGGAGGCAATCAGCGAAAGGCTGTTACCCGCATGCTGGGTGCGAGTTATGATAATCGATTCTCTTGTTAGCTTCTGAGCCGAGAGCAGTATCTGGTAGGACTCGGGACTCTTCGATTCCTGCCCATGATTGTTGTCGCTGCTGCCGCTGCTGCTGTTGCTGCTGCTATTGCTGTTGCTATTCCTATTGCCGCTGGAGTCTTCACTTTGGGTGCGTCGAACAACTGGAGATAGACGCAAGTCCAGAGGTAGGGCAGCATTTGGCGACCTGTTGAGTTCATTCAAATCGAGGCGCATGCGCCGCTGTTCGCTCTGGCCCGGGAGCATGGCCACGGCGCCATGCTCCACGAAGGCCTTCTGTATGCTCTTGGACATGACCTGACGCAAGGGCGTCACGGCACTCATCTTGCCGCGACCACCCACCTTCCAGGTGCGCTGATGCTGCGGCGCCACCAACTGACTGCTGTCTGGTGCCGCATTGGGCTCGTCCAGAGCATAGCCGCTGTGATAAATGCTCGAGACCTGACCACCTCCAACAGTGGATGCGTTGAATGTTAGCGGCTCTTTGGGCTTGGCGAACATCGTGTAGACCTGCAACGGTGTCGATGTGGAGCGTATTACTTTGCCCTTGCTCTTATCATTGTGCACATTATCTGGCGGCGCACACACTTGTCCGATGCTGCGACGCTGCTGCCCCGATAGGTTAACACTTTCGGACGAAAGATTGCGTATGGATGAGACGCTATCGCTGATGAACTCCTCCTGGGTCAGGCGACCTTTGGCCTTCCAGCGGAGATTAAATAGCGAGATGGGCGTTAAATTTAAATGCTGATGCGTTTCGTCCATCTCTTTGGCGATGTGCGGCGAAGTCTGTGTCGATATGGTGTTGGCGGCCACAGTTGCCTTCTTTACCGTCACCTTCGAGGCCTCCGTGTCGCAGGTCGCGTTCTGCGCCGAGCTGGCTGCACTGCAATTCTGGCCCAAGTCAACGCATTTGCTAAACTCTTTCAGGTCATCGATCTTGGTGTAATGGCGCAAGCACTTGCGACAGCGCAGCGGCAGATGCACGCTCTCGATGTGGGCCAGCAGCTCGGCGTGCATCTCTTTGCGCAGCGTGAGCGGCTTTTGCTCACAAATCGGACAGAAGACATAGATGGTTGAGGTCTTCACTGCCATCTCAGTGGCCAGGCCAACCATTTTGGAATGCTGTTCTATCGGCTGGGACACGGCAATGGCAATGGCGTGTGCTTCGAGTTGATGTTTTTGGCGGCATTTGCTGCAGCAAAAGATTCGCTTGCAAATGTGACACTTAACCTACAAGGATATTCATGTAAGATATATGTAAATAAAATAACATTAGCAAATGTTGTGTAATGTCTGACCTCATCGGAAAAACGCATTTTATTAATGGGCCAAATAAATGAAAAATGCGATCACAATTACAATTAACTTAACTTTTACAAGATGCACTAATACAACTATATAAACTTACAACGGTTCTTTTACATATGTACATATATGTATGCATGCATTTAAACAGAATGGTCAGTCTCTTATCCGATATACAACTAATATCGATTATACTCATAATGGTAGTAGGAAATTTGAGGTAATTATTTGGGACATAGTAACGGTTTTTTTAAATGAGGGTTTTTTTTTCAAACGAAACCGTCAGATATGTATGCATGTATGCATACACACACAACTGTGTTTGCAAACACATGCGTTGCAAACATAGCTGACAATGGGAAACAAATACTTAATTTATAATTATTCGCTAAATAATAATATGTAAGTAAGTATAAAGGCACTCTCTGCTTAAAGGTACGTTTTGGTAGCTTCCTTTGAATAAATAAATAATGGCTGAGTTTACATTCAATTCTTTTATTACAAAGAGTGAAATTGTTATTCAGTTTGATCAGTAATAAAATAAAAATTGAATTTTTTTTTGGATATTTGTATATGAATGAGTAGTAAGTGTAGGTATCTTTGGAAAAAAATGTAATACGTTTTGTAATACAAAATTCGAATGTCTTTGGACATATGTATGCATATAAGTGGATATATAAATATGATTTGTAATACAAAATTGTAATGTCTTTGGACATATGTATGCATATAAGTTGATATAGGAATATCAACGGGTTTTAATATTAGGTTTCTTTGAAAAAGAAAAACATGTAATACGATCTGTAATACAAAATTCGAATGTCTTTGGACATATGTATGCATATAAGTTGATATATGAATATCACCGAGTTGTAATATTAGGTTTCTTTGAAAAAGAAAAAAAATGTAATACGATCTGTAATACAAAATTCGAATGTCTTTGGACATATGTGTGTATATAAGATGATATATCCATCTGCAATACAAAATTGGAATGTCTTTGGACATATGTATGTGGGTGGATATATGTATGTATAAATATGCATAAGTAGTAATATTAAGTTTCTTTGAAAAAGAAAAAATGTAATACGATTTGTAATACAAATTGGAATGTCTTTTGACATATGCATGTAAGTGGATATATAAATATTATGAGTATTTATGAAATTAGAAAAAAAAATGGGTCTCATGCTTAGTTGATTACTTCATGTAGGGAGCGTTTAGCTTGATAAATACATTTCTGTATGCGAGTCTCCACGTTCTCATCCGTGTGCACTGGCATGTTAGAGATTATAAAATTCTTCAGGTCATTGCCTTCCCAGTCGTAGATGTTCTTCACGAAAACTATATCATGGAAAGCGAAATCAACTTCCGCTGTGAAAGTGCGATTGTGCTTGCCACGCGGAAAGAAGAATTTGGATCGCACCAACTGTTTGGCATCGTTTGGCCAAAGGCGCTCCATGTTGTAGGGCGTTAGACCTGTGATGCGTAAGTCGAGCGCTTCGAAGGGCTCGTACTTAAACATCTCGTCGCAAACCAGCAGCTCAGATTTATTAACTATATGAAATTCAACGCCAGCATCCATCTGCTTGACCTCGATGCGATTCGGATCGTCTATGCGAGTTATGCCCACGCGTTGATAGAGCTTGTTAATCTTCATCACGCACACGTCGCCCAGCTCAAGATTCATAAGCTTGCGATGATTCGAGCGGTATTCATAATGCAATTGAATTCTTTCGCCCAATTCGGTGACGGGAACGTTCATGTAGTATTTTTTTATATTGGACTTTAAGAGCCTCACAGCGGTCTGGGTCGGAGTCACGCTCTGTTGGTTAGATAAGAATAAGAAATGTGTGTATATAGAATGTTGCATATTGTTTTACTTACTGATATGACATGGAAATTGATTTTGCCCTGGGTTGGAGTATTTTCCGGCAGCTCAGTTTCGAAGTCAAAAAGCAAGTGACGATACTGGCACGAGTGGCGGATGCAATTGCCATAGGCCTTCAACATGCGGCACAGTGGGACATCCACGCACGGCTTAACGTTTTCCGATGCGATGCGGCAATCGGTTAGCATGGTCAGATAAGAATCGGGTGGATATATATTGTGCTTGAGCATAAAATCGCAAATTAGCCAAGTTTGCTCAAAGAGGCCGGGACGCAGGAGTACAAATGCAGTGGTTCTTGGGCTGTTCACAAAGTCCTTCACAAAGTCGCCAAATAATATGCTGAACTGAGCCTTAAAGCGTGGCCAGTTAGTGTATCCGTAGTGAACCAAACAGTCGATATTTATGCCATGCAATTTGCTAATCGCATCATCGGTGACAATTAAAATAGGGGATATAATATCCCTGCACCATTTATAAAAGGTTCGCTCCGTCCTCTGATTAATTTGGTCAATAACCAAATTTTCGATGTTATTGGACGTGAGTAGCCGGCTCAGTTTAGATGCTTCAATTCTTCCACTGCAGCTCACCACTACGTGGTGCGATCTTCTTTCTTCGAGAATTTCCATTATATTTAGATCATATTGAATTAAATTGGATACGAGTAGCTTAAGTCTAATCCCAGTAAACACGGACGCTTCCAATGCATCCTCGAACACGAGCATAACATCAGGTAATTTGTCTAACAATGGCCTCATAAACAAGTCAATCCACAAACGTCCAACGACGAACAGCTGGCTCTGGCCCTCCTCAAAGTGCACCAAACCCAGGAGCCAATCGATTAGCTTCTGGCAGTGCATTCTGCCGCCACGCCAGATGCTGTCGATGCTATCGAAGGCCACAGACTTTAGTGCAGCCGGATTAAAGATGGAGAATGTGTTGCAATGAAGCAGTTGCAACTGCATTAGATGCTCAACAGTGGTTATCAAAACGCCGCAGGGACTTTTAAGACTTGCGGCAACCTCACCAATACAGTTACGACTGAGCGCTTTAACCACCTGCTTCAAGTCCTCGCGCGGTGTGCCCAGCAGTCCCAGACACCAATTAACGATCTGCTCGCCCTGCTTGGCATTTGTGCACAATATTATGGCGCTGGGGCCGCATTCGGCGGCATTCTGCAGACGCAGCGGTGTCTCCAGCAGGATGCGCTGGCATAGCTTGGGTAAATAGCACCAGGTCTTGCCAATGCTCTCATTCCCAATGACGCACAGGGAGCGACCTGCAAATACATGGGGCCATGCAAATCGCTGTACGCTCCTTGCTCGCAACTGTCCAACGTTCAGACGACGCATGGCTTCCTTGATTTCTGAGCAAATTTCGGGAACTTCACTCACGTTGTAACACGAATACTGTTTAACTTTACTCCAAACGAATACTCCAAAATTGCTGTAAAAGTATGGACCGTTTCCGTCATAATTGGTCTGCTGATGCGGATTGGATCGCTGATGTAAAGCAGCTATAAAAGCTAAAGCTTCTGCATTAGCATCTGGCACTGGTCTGGCCACTGGGATCTCCCTGTTTGGAATTGGCCTTGATAAAACGTCAACAGCATCTCTTGGTAGATCATGTGCTGTTGGTGCTTGAGCTTGGACCTCAATCCCTGGGATTTGGAGAACTTTTGGCATTGGGATCGCTCTTTTTGGAACTGGGACCAATTTAGGCATTGGCCCAAAGTCATCATCATCACTTGGTACATCTTCAACAGTTGCTTCGTTTGGGATTTTCCAGTTTGCAGCTGGAACCAATTTGGGCATTGGCCCAAAGTCATCATCATCACTTGGTATATCTTCGACTGTTGCTTCGCTTGGGATTTTCCAGTTTGCAGCTGGAACCAATTTGGGCATTGGCCCAAAGTCATCATCATCACTTGGTACATCTTCAACAGTTGCTTCGCTTGGGATTTTCCAGTTTGCAGCTGGAACCAATTTGGGCATTGGCCCAAAGTCATCATCATCACTTGGTATATCTTCGACTGTTGCTTCGCTTGGGATTTTCCAGTTTGCAGCTGGAACCAATTTGGGCATTGGCCCAAAGTCATCATCATCACTTGGTATATCTTCGACTGTTGCTTCGCTTGGGATTTTCCAGTTTGCAGCTGGAACCAATTTGGGCATTGGCCCAAAGTCATCATCATCACTTGGTACATCTTCAACAGTTGCTTCGCTTGGGATTTTCCAGTTTGCAGCTGGAACCAATTTGGGCATTGGCCCAAAGTCATCATCATCACTTGGTATATCTTCGACTGTTGCTTCGCTTGGGATTTTCCAGTTTGCAGCTGGAACCAATTTGGGCATTGGCCCAAAGTCATCATCATCACTTGGTATATCTTCCACAGTTGCTTCGTTTTGGATATCCCAGTTTGGAACTGGGACCAATTTCGGCATTGGCCAAAAGTCATCATCATCACTTGGCATCTCTTCCACAGTTGGTGTAGCCAGAGTAATTGGCTCTTTAACTTCGGGGATTTGTTCCGGCTTTGATGAAAAGTCCTCATCATCACTTTGTATATTTTCTGCAGTTGTTTCTTCTGGGACCTCATTCTTTGGAATGGGCATCGATTTCGGCATTGATGTAAAGCCATCATCATTACTTTGTATATCTTCCACAGTTGGTGTAGCCAGAGTAATTGGCTCTTTAACTTCGGGGATTTGTTCCGGCTTTGATGAAAAGTCCTCATCATCACTTTGTATATTTTCTGCAGTTGTTTCTTCTGGGACCTCATTCTTTGGAATGGGCATCGATTTCGGCATTAATGTAAAGCCATCATCATTACTTTGTCTATCTTCCACAGTTGGTGTAGCCAGAGTTATTGGCTCTTTGAGTTCGGGGATCGATTCCGGCTTTGATGTTAAGTCATCATCATCACTTTTTATATTTTCTGCAGTTGTTTCCTCTGGGACCTCATTCCTTGGAATGGGCATCGATTTCGGCATTGATGTAAAGCCATCATCATTACTTGGTATCTCTTTCATAGTTGGTGTAGCCAGAGTTATTGGCTCTTTGAGTTCGGGGATCAATTCCGGCTTTGATGTTATGTCATCATCATCACTTTGTATATTTTCTGCAGTTGTTTCTTCTGGGACCTCATTCTTTGGAATGGGCATCGATTTCGGCATTGATGTAAAGCCATCATCATTACTTGGTATCTCTTTCATAGTTGGTGTAGCCAGAGTTATTGGCTCTTTAAGTTCGGGGATCAATTCCGGCTTTGATGTTATGTCATCATCATCACTTTGTATATTTTCTGCAGTTGGTGTAGCCGGAATTATTGGCTCTTTGGCCTCTGGGATCTCCTTCTCTGGAATTTGGACTATTTTTGGCATTGATGAAATGTCATCAGATGCACTTTGTATTTTCCGTGCAGTTGGTGCTGCCGGAATTATTGTCTCTTTGGCCTCTGGGGTCTCATATTTTAGATTTAAGGGCAAGTGTGGCTGATTGTCGGCTTCGCATCTTATCACCATCACGTTTGTACCCTTAGCGGGCTGGGGAATCAGCAGTTGCAAACGCTTTTGAAAGATATGCGGCAATGTTTCGGTGTAGTGCACCAAGTAGTTAACTTTTAGATTTTCACTCGCCGACAGATGTTTCAACATTGCATCGCATACAACCATGACGGAGTTGAGTTGCTGTCGGAAGAAGGGGGGAAATGTAGTCTTGTAATATAAGCGTATAATCGAAACAATTAGACTACTTACACTTTCGGTCCATAGGCGGACACCTGAGTCAATTGCCTCTGAGGCCTCGTTTACCAAAAGGCAGCCAATGCTGCGTTTGCCCAATTCTTTCATTACCTGTTCTGCCTTATTTGCTAGCTGGCAGACAACCACTATGCGAACGGTATTCAAATCCTTAGTTCTGATACTTGCGGCCAAGAAATCAAGGCCATCATTTTCGGATGATGGCGTCATATAAGTATATTCAATATCGTCACAAATATAATTTGTGACTTGCTCACATTCATTCAGATTTCCGTTCTCATTTATTTTCGCTGATAATGCAGCGTTCTCGCATGGCTGCGATGCCTTATACTGATGAATGCCTTCATCTCGCTCGTTAGATGTTATAGACTGTCTATATATGTTCGCACGGCGCATGCCACCAATTATTGGGTTAATCAAGCTGAATAATGTGTAAAAACATATAAATTCGAGTACGATGCGCTTAGATTAAGATCTTTCAACACTTTTCACTTCTACTTACCCATTATTCGAATCCATATTTATAGCTGCACCGAAAAACCAGTACACTCAAGTTAAATGTCAAATTGAAAAAGAGCAAGCTTACTGGTTATCGAAATGGCGCCGATAGAGATTCTTACAAGTCCAGTGTTGGTTAATTGTGTCTTATACGGTATTAATATATTCACATAAAAATCCCAAAAATAAATAAATTCAAATAAAAGTAATAATGAGACAAGTAAACCAAGTTTCTTATTGACAAGTTTTACATACTAAAATTTACATCAACTATTTTTGTTATAATAGTTATAAAGTAGTCATCGATATTTGTCTAGTCTCCTATATGAACGAGCACATGCTTATCGAGAAATCAGGGGAAACATAAATTAGAGCTTTTATTATTTTTTAAAATATTTATATCCATTTAAATAGATGAATAAAATCTATATAGTTTAGTTACTTATTGGAAGCGTTAATAATGTAAATTATAATTCGTGCAAGATATTGATATTGCTATTATCTAGAATATACCAATATGGAATCGTTATTGAAAGCGTTACTTATTATTAATATAGTAATTGGAAACGTTAATGTAAATAAAATTCGAGCAATATATCGATATCTCTATTATCTACAATATATGTATATATCGATATGTTATTTCAACAGCACTTGTAAAATTATCACTCGGCCTGTCTATAACTTGTGTTGTTTTCGTTGCATCTTTTACAGTGATGATAGGCCAGAAATTAGACGACAGTAATAACAACTGTAATCCAAATAAGCTACCATTAGACAGCCTAAAAATAACGCTTATTGCCAACGATGGCGTCAGACGACAAGTGCCTGCACTTGTAAGCATTTAAATTAAGGCTATCCATAACTAATAACGGCTATAAATTCTCGAATACTTATTACAGGATGTGCATTGGCTGACACGTGGTAAGGTTTTTCACAGTTATATCTGTATGCTACGCTCCTTTGGGCGCATCAAGTCAGGTGCCGAATTGGACGAGTGGCGTCACACGGCCACTAGTTGTTTGCAAGACTTCGAGTTCCTCCTTCAACTGAATCATCATGAGTAAGTGCATCTTAGGTGCAGACACATGCAAGCTAATTTCAATTTACATCTGCAGATTCTGGTCATATATGGTGTTTGATGAATCAGCAATGGCCTCTATTGTCACATTTCTTCAGCGCGCCAATCCCTACTATCGAATGGACACGGGAAGCAATGCAACTGACGCAAATGATGTGGCACTGGTCGAGGCAAAGGCGCTTTATGCTCAACTGCTCAATCGGGCTGTGCGTGTAATTATGCGCCTACTGACACCAAAGGAATCGCCAACAGAATGGATTACACCAGAGCATCACAGCTCCCTATTGTATGACAATTATTTGATGTCTGTGCCATTGCTGTGCGATTTGGTAATTGCAGTGGGCGATGCCGATAAACAGAACTTGAAAACGCTGCAAACTATATTTGAGGCTGTGTTGCGCATTCAGCCCGACTACAAAAAAGACTTGGAGGAGGGCTTAGCCTTCTTTGAGAATGCCTTTCTCAGCATGCAGATACAGGTGGAGAACGAAGGCTGCGAAGGTGCCGGCGGTGGCATGCTCCTCGTTCCTGATGCCGAAACACCCTACGACGATGTTGTGCTATTTGCCTTAGACTGTGCCTACACACTACGCTTGCTCATCCAGTTGTGCCCTGCCCTGCTTGAGGTCTGCGAGCAGCTCAAAATTGTACAAAGGTATAAAAGAGATAAAAAAGTGAAAGAGAAAGCAAGATACAGACAGAGAGAGAGAGAGCAGAGTGAGTTTATATTTTGCTGATTCGTTTTTCATTTCTCTACAGCATTGCCAATTTCTACGATCTGACCGTCCCAATGTTATATAGAAATATCTATTTGAATAACGCACAAGCCAGTTCCTTACGCTGGCTGAATGAGGCGCGTCAACAATTCCTGAACGTTGTGCGGTGCATAACCAGTGCGCAAGTGAAAGCTGGTCATGGCCAGCAGCTGGTGGAGCTGCTGCAGGAATGCCTCTCGGCGCAGACCTTTGTCGTGGACTATCAGCGTCAATATCCGGTGGAGCACGACATCAAATTGCTCCTGAAGCAGTGTCCCAACATGTAAGTGGCTGTATGGGTGTGTATCCAAAACATGACGTTTATATACCATCCGCAGCAAAAACTACAAGGTGGACTTTGTGATAGCCGGCTACCAGAAGGCGCTTAGCAGCTGCACCAACGGCACCCTTGCCGATGAATTGCTCGCCAATGGTCATAACTCTGATGATGACGTTGTCGCAGGCAACTCACGTGCTGCACCGCCAACGACAACGCCTGCTGTTGTTGAAAACGGCGTTGCTCGCGACATTGACTTGGAGGTGACCGCCGTGCTGGACGTGCTGCCAGACTTGGGCATGGGCTTCATTCGACGCGTACTGATGCGTTACGAGAACAGCGAGCAGGCGATTGCCGCCATACTGGATGAAAATCTGCCGCCCGACCTGGCGCAAGTGGATCGCCAGGAGATATACATACCAGCCGATCCGCAGGACAAATTACAAAGCCAAATTGGTGTACGCCACTACAATGTCCACGATGGTGACAAATACGACGTGCTCACCACTGATAATCCGCAGTGCATTATTAAGCAGGGCAAGGGGCTGCCTGGAGGCCCGCGCAATGCAGAGCAGCTGCTAGACGACAAGCGCGACATTACCCAATTGAAGCAGCGCTATCAGCAGTATGCTCTGGTTGAGGAGACACCACACGAATGTGGCGCCGAGTACGATGACGAGTACGACGACAGCTATGAGGCACTGAACGATGGCCAGGCGCCGCCGCAGAGTTTGTTGCGTGCCAAACTACAGCAGGCATCGGCGGCAGCTGCCAGCAGTGCCTACGAGGCGCAGGACGCTTTCGATGATGACCAAGATGATGATGGTAGCGACGATGACAATCAGAATGCGGCGGCAAACACAAAACGTGGCGACTTCTGCGAGAATCCGGAGGTGATACGCGCCCGCTATCAGCAACGGCAAATGGCCAAGTACGGCCCGCGTAACCAGGCCGATGTGGTGGGCGGGCCCAAGGGCCAGGGCCAGACACAGCAGACGACGCGTAATCGCAACCAGAAGGAAGCACACAAATCATCGCGTGCCAATCACAATCGCAAGGCAGGCGCAGCCTTCAAGCGCAGCAAGGGCATGATGTCCTAGTTCCGTTTCCATTCTGCATTAACTCATACAACTAACTGGCTTTAAACGTTCCAATAAACTGAAATTGTTAAAATTGAAAATGAAATGACTCTTGAAGAAACTGATTTATTTAAAATTATGTCAATGAAAAACAAGTAAGAGTGCTCCAGTCGAGACTGCTCGACTGCCCATTTCCAATGGGTTGAGGGTATAAAAAGGGGGGAAAACAAATATTAAAGCTTCTTGCTTTGGGTTCAATTAGAAGATAGCTGCTGCTGCTGGTGCTCCCTGTATAGGACGTTGAGTGCTCGCATTTTGGCGCTGTGGCCGCTCTGCTGGCACTTGCCGTAGTTGGCGCGCACGAACTCTTTGTAAGGGGTCACCAGCTGATCGGTGAGGGATAGGTTATAGATGTCGTCGCTGCAGGACTCTACATTCACCTCGAACTGGCAGTAGTGGCAACGCAACTGCGACGCCTCATCCTCGAACTTGATGCGCCCGAAGGAGCGGGCACGGCATAGAAGACAGGTGTACTTGTAGCTGGCATTGCAATCCACTATTTCCGGAAGCTCAGGCAGCATCGATTTGGCGCGATAAGCCCTGCATTTAGATTACATTAATTATAGCGATCAAATTGGTCGGATTTCCGATTGGGCATTTACCATTTGCGGCAGTTGTCGCCATGCCCCGTCTCGCCGTGGTACACAAAGGCAGCCGCATGGCACATCTCGTGGAGTAGCTCCTTCACCACCATGCCGGGATGCTTAATGTTCTGCCAGAGGATAATGCGCGATCTGCGCTGCCCACCAGCTTCGATGCGATGCTCGATGCTGCTGGGCGAATTCATGCAGCTCCTCCACACGATTTCGAGACGCA
The DNA here is from genome assembly GCA_035045345.1 of Drosophila hamatofila. NCBI lineage: Eukaryota > Metazoa > Arthropoda > Insecta > Diptera > Drosophilidae > Drosophila > Drosophila hamatofila. Next base: position 11,775,623 of record JAWNPA010000039.1, on the reverse strand, counting down.
GGCCACAGTGAAAGATTAGGTGGTTGAGTATATGGAATAGGGTCTTGGCTAGGTGCTCCTTGCACGCACCAAAGTCCCGCTTCCGATAGTTCACAGCGAGCGGATGACACATATTCAAAGGCGTGGTTGCTGCAAAGATCGGATTGTTAAGCTAATGTGACATTCAATTTTTAACTATTACATATTAGTATTCAGTTCATTTTCGTATATTTTCGTTCTTATATTAAGCAGCTTCACTCTCTTGACTCTTGACTCACATCGCAGCGAATCCACGAAGTTGTACAGGCCGGAATGGGGCCCAATCATACTGGTAATCTTCTTGTGCTGCTGACAGGTGAGCGCACGCTGCTCCTCGCTGGGTAGGCCGCTCAAGTCGATGGGCTCCTTGATATGATCGGGTGTTTGGCTCTCAAAGTAGTTGGCATTGGCGCGCTGCACCATGTCGTCAAGGAGAAGCATTTTCATTTCATTGGTTAAGTTGGAGCCGAGCGGTGTGAGACGAGCTGCCACTGGATTTCGTTTAACCGGCACTTTGGGCGTACTTTGGGGCTGGATGTTGTTATTGGCTGCCCATAAGCGACTGCGTAACAGGGGCGGAGGGTCGTCCTCATCCATGTGGTTGTCCTCATGCTCAAAGTTGGACATGGGATTGTAGAGACGGCGCTGCCGGGCAACAAGGCCCAACAACTTTTGCAAACGTATCTTTAGCTCACTATCGAGCTCGACCGCTTCGTCAGCGGTTGGTTCGTTTGTGACAATTGCAACGGGTCGACTCAGATCCAGATAGATGAATGCATCCGATTCGAGCAATGAGCTGGCATTGCTGCTGCAGCAGCTGTTGCGCATGGAAGTGAGTCGCTGCTTACGCATCGGTTGACTGCTATTATCTTGAATATATTCTTCGTCATCGTCGTCGTCATCCTCAAGCTCATTATCGCCAAAGTCAGGGTCATCGGAATCATCTGAATCGACATCCTGCGGCTCCGACGAATAATCGAACTTGTTGTCAATCCTTGCGCGCACAGCTCGTCCGCTGCGCGTTGTCGTCGTCACATTGGGTTTCAGCACGGGCGACGCATTCACATCTGCGCCCAGCTTAGCAATGCGACGCAATGGGCTGTGTGATGGGCCAGCTGTGAGAATAAACCATATTATTATAATTCCATGTCACAATCACAATCACTTACATTTACTCTCCTTCTTATTGAGATATTCGTCGTGCTTGCGCTTAATGGGAGTGCTTACAATATTATCCATAGTGCAAGACTCTTCTGCAATAATTGATTTTCATTTTGAAATTGATTTTGATTTTAGGCCATATTTACAATGGACAACTTACTACTGCCATTGATGTTGCTATCACTTTCGGTTTCTGGTATGGTTTCTGTCTCCGAATATTCCCACTGATCGGCCTCTAATACTGATTGTTGTGATGATGTGCTACTATCTGATGACCAAAATATGCTTACATCTGACGAGGCACTTGAGGTATCAACAACAATCACGTCCGAGTTCATATCCATGTCGTCACTGTTGTCCATATCACCTGCTGTTTGGGGCGTTCTGCACGGAAGATCGTGAGTGCTGTTTGGCACTTGGTGCTGCACGTAGTTTGAATAGTTTTGTTTATCAATCGACACACAACACATTGGGCTTGTTTGACCAATACTAACCGTGTTTGAGCTGTATTTAGTGTCAGAAAGCATTGTTTCGGTGTCTATGCTCAGAGTGTGCAATGCCTCCAAAATACTATTGTAATTCGACTTCTTGTCAGACATTTTTATTTTATTTTGCGTTGTTTCTTGGCGAATATGCCGGCATCATTTAACATAAGTATCGGCAGTGCTGCCAGACTGTTGCGTTTGGCTCGTGACTATTTTATGTACTCATTAATGTTAGTTGTTATCGAAAAGTGCACTTCGCTATTCTATGTTTACCAGCACTAGAAATTTGTTAGCCGAAACGCCGGAAAGTAGACGGCCTGTAGTAGAATTCTTTTAATTAGATTATTTAACAATACGTTGAAGATGGGGCGACGCTCCATAAATACCACTAAAAGTGGTAAATACATGAATCCAACAGATCAAGCCCGTAAGTATCACTTGTCTATAATATACACATGCATATGTTAATCCTCATGCCCACACAGGCAAGGAGGCGCGGAAAAAGGAGCTTAAGAAGAACAAGCGACAGCGCCAAATGGTGCGAGCTGCTGTACTTAAGAACAAGGATCCATCACAGATACTTGAGGAGATGGAGAAAATAGACGAGATGGGTAAGTGGGATAACGTTAACATTGATCAACAATCTTAGCAAATTCTATACGTTCCGCATCCTCATTTAGAGTACAACGTGCTGCAGCCATCGCCTCTTAATGAAAAGGTTCTGCGCGATAAGCGCAAGAAGCTAAAGGAAACCTTCGATCGCGTTATGCGACTCTATGTAAGTAAATCTAGAAATATGCATACATACATACATAAACAAGATCTCTATGTAGCATAACGATGAGCCAGAGCACTGGGCGGAACTGAAGCGCAAGGAGGTGGACTACGAGAAGAAACGACTGAAAAAGCAACAGTACTATGAGAGCGTCAAGCATGCTCAAAGCGTGCAAGTCGATGAAATTCCACTGCCAGCGCCAGTGACAGCAGCCAATGCCAGCGGAACCAGTGCGAATACTGCGAACAATAATAACATCATCTTTCCAGGTGGTTCAGGTGGCATTCGTATGCCACCGCCCCCTATGACGTTAGCCCTACCGCCCTTTGCTCCTGGCGCCCCGCCGGGTGTGGCTAAGAACAGCGAAGCTGCAGCCGACTTACACTCGGATAAATCAAAAGACGACGACGAGAGGGAATGGCTAGGGATACCGGCAGGGCCGCCGCCAGACCTGTTCGCCATGCCGGAGCTCGACTCGGATGCAGAAGGCAATACCGACTACGAGGGCGATGAGGAGGATGAGGCCACCAGCCCCATGCTGCAGGAGCGAATGCAGAGCATCGACGCCTTCATGAAGGCAATGGAATATGTGCACAAGCGGAAGCATCGCAAGCTGCGGAGCGACGAGGAGCACGAAAGGGAACATGCCGAAAAAGACGACAGGCGGGACAGCACTTCAGAGAGCAAATCTCCGCCAGCCCGGCGCCGTGTAGCCAGCAGTCACAGCAGCAGCAGTAGCTCCAGCAGTGGCGACGACGATGATGACGAAGATGCGGATGAGGATGTAGGCTCTGATGCCGATGCCAAGCAGCCCGCCAAAGAGACAGCTAAGCCAGTGGCAGCTGCTGCGGCATCAGTGCCAGCACCGCCCACGGCGCCCTCATTGCCTGCCATCCCGTTGCCGCCAAGCGCGCCAGCGCTGCCGCAGCTGCCACAATTGCCGCATTTACGTGGCATTGCGCCACCGCCGGGCATCATGTTCCGGCCACCGCCTATGCGACCACCTGGACCGGGTCTGCCCGGCTTTGGGTTGCGTATGCCGCCCGGGCCGCCGCCAGGCACTCGACCGCCACACCCTCTGGGCCCGATGCCGCGCATGGGCATACGCATGCCACCGGGTCCGCCGCCAGGCTTGCCGCCGCGCATGAGTGGCCATCATCCCAAGCATGGCAACGCCAATGCACCGCCCAGCAAAGAGCCCGGCAAAGGTGTCACCATCATCACGGCAAAGCCACAAATTAGGTATGTTCTGCCAAAAACTTTTGAATCTTTGTCCACCTCTAGTTCCCATTGCGTGTACTTTGCAGGAATCTGAGCGCCGATGTTACACGATTTGTGCCTTCCACGTTGCGTGTGAAGCGCGACGATCAGCGACGAACAGCACGAGGCAAGCAGCACATGGGCGTCCACGAAGTCGGTGATCGCGGTGTCCACGCCCCGCCCGAAACACACAAGCCGCCCACCAAGGACGACGCCTACCTGCAGTTCATGAACGAGATGCAGGGCCTGCTGTAGCAGCCATCTACAGATTATGGCCAGCCTAAATCAATGTACATTGAATAGTTTAATTTCGATAAGTGTACGATAAGCAACCAAATCCCAAATTGATATAAACAAAATTAACGTAAACATAATTCAGCTAAGAACTCGGCATGAAAGTTTATTATGTTTAAAGACATGCAGCAACAACAGCTTATACTTTAAGCCAGATACACATTGGCAACTCGAGAAGGCATAAGAAACATGATAATGCTCAAATTGAGGCATATATTTATATAACAAAAGTAGTTTATAGTTTTTAGATCGTTTCTAGTGAGAGAGAATAATAAACTTATTGACTTGAAATTGAATATATTTTATTGTTTTATGTTAACTTGAAGCTTTTCCCACTTTGCTTGCTTGTCTTACTCGGAGTATTTCGTCTTTTATTTATGAGTTTACTCTACTTTAAACAATATTCAATTATTATATCAACATTAAGCAAACGTTCAATTCCCAATAGCTGATTAAAAAAATAAAAACTATTTACAGTTTTATATAGATATATTTCCAGAAAGTTATCCGAAAACTATTATGATAAGTTGCAGTTACTTATGTCGCTGTTGTTCCTGCCGCTGTTGCTTTTGTTGGCGTTGACTTCTTCTTGGCAAATGGACGCAGCTCCATCAGATCGCACTTCAGGGAGCGAATGCTGCGACGCAATGAATTGGAGACCTTTTTGGTGTAGCTGGTGCTGTTGCTGCACGTGGAGAGCTTGTCGTCGTTGGCCACCTGGAGACTGGAGCGCGGCTCATGTAGTGGACGCAGTACATCCTCCTTGGCTTCGTTGGACACGTCGCTGGACGTATTCAGATATTTGCGATTGAAGTGCAACAGCGGCGTGCCCCATTTGCGCTCCAGCTCCAGGGTGGTGCCGCTCTCCTCGGCTTCCGGGGTCTCTGGCGCAGCTGCTATATTGACCACCTCGCCGATGGCCTCCTTGTAGGTGCGCGTGATGATCATGCAGGCGGGCACGCTCTTGCCGTTGACGCCGGCATTCTTCGTCTGCTGATAGTCCAGCGGCTGGGGCAGACTCTGTCGGATGGGCTTGGAGTGGCGCGGCGATCTGACCGCCATGACGGTCACCCGATAATGCAGAAGCTGTAGGGAGATAAAGGCTGTTATTAGACATACTCATGTGGCATTTTCTACTTCATTCATTCTCACCTTATCGTCGTCGACAAAGCGTGAAAGCTCGTGGAGTCCAATGCTGACGCAGGTGCCTTCCAGCAGAATGTCCTTGTCGTACTCGCTGTGCACGGGAAACTTCTGGGTTAGGGACAGCGCCTCATTGTTCGGCTGCAGCAGCGTCACCTCGTAGGCATAGTTGTATTTGCTCTCGCGCCGATTCGAGGTGCAGGTCATGGTGAACAGGATGCGTTGCTTGTCGTAGATCTCGTAGAAGTTGAACATCTCGTCGTATGCCTGGAACACATAGTAGCCCGTCAGCGGTCGAATCTGCTTGGCCATGTTCCACACCAGATCCGCACTGGGTGCACAGAACAGCTTCGACGTGTGCTGCTCCTCCAGGTGCTGTTTCCACTGCACCTCTCTGCCGTGCCACTTGCAGTCGCCCCACACGCGTCCCATGAAGCACTTCATCGGCTTATAGATGCACTGCTGTTCGTGCCACGGCAACAGCGCCACCGGCATCCTGACCACACACCCGCCCGCCGCGAAGCTGCAGCCGAAGTGCGCCTTGGCGCACAGCGCCTCAATTGTCAGCGAGCGCGATGTGGTGAATCCCTCCTGAGAAATGAAAAAAAAATATTTTAAATCAGCAAATTATGTGGATTGCAATCCTTATATATGAAGTATATCTATGCTAAAGGACTTCCAATATACAGATATACATATGTACATTCTTACATAGTATGTATACACAGTAGATATGCATACATACACATACATACTTTGATACACATACATATGCATGCAAACACATGCCTACATATGTATGTATGCACCTAAATATAAATACATACATATATACACACATATTTACATAAATACATGCACACATGCATACATGTATAGATGCATGCATGCTTACATGCATATGTATTTACATGCTTACATATACACATACACACATTCATACATATATACAGTAGGCAAATAAAGTTTACATACACAACGCTTATTCAACTATGTAAATTCTATTAAAGAATTAAAAAAAAAAAAAAAACAGACACATTGTTTAGTTTTCTTAATTTATGAATATACATACTACAACTATAATATTACAAATTTTGAAGTTTTGGAAACATAACAAATTTGACTTTTACCAAAATTTCGGACTTTTTGACTATAGTGCAATGGTTAAAGTACACAAATAGCTGCAAGGACGTGCCAGAGTCGAGTGAAGTGGATGGCAACAGCTATGCGGATAGATGGATAAAGCGTCCATTAGGAACAACCCAGTGTTAAAGCGCTAATGGAGAAATTCTATCTAAGATTGAATAAGAGGCAGGATAATAGGGCACACAACATGGGGAAATATGTTTTCAAAGAACTGTAAATTCTCCATGATATTTTCAAAGCATTGTTAAGACTTTTTCCTGTGTGTATAGACTTAAGATCAACTTGGATCAATGATATCTTAATATATGAAATATTTGTAATCAAATATTGTAACATCAAAGTTAAGCCACTAATTCTTATGATCTTAAAGTATTTTTAAAGATTATAATAAACTTATTTTGCTTTCTGTATAGAAGAATATATATATACATATATATATTTCAAATTTAAAGTCTGTAAGTTTTAAAATGTATCACACGCAATAATACTATGATGAACAAAGTTTCTGATGCACGCAGACATTATTGGTACACTGTCTACATACATATGTATATATTGTTTTATGGGTACTGCCACGCCTTCCTCCACCTGTTGAATAAACTTCAAGTCTGACAATATATGATATTGGCTAAATGATATAGCCTGACAATTCTTTGTAAAAACCATATTTAGAAACATCTGTGTATGCATTGCTCTTGAGTTCTTGAGCCATTTTTATGATGTTTAATGTTTTCTTATCTATATTTATATTATAGCTCTTGGCTATAAATGTGAATCGAAAACATGAAGAGGCTATGAAGTCTGAAGTCTGCACCCATTGAAAATGGGAATTCAGGGCTTCATTATTTTGGGAAAAATTTATTTAGCAAGCAAAAGGCGTGGCAGCACGCATAAGATATAACTATTTAATATACCTATGTATATATCTATCAAATATATTAATCAGACTGAGTTGATCTAGTTATGTCGGTTCACCTGTAAATCAAGCTAGGGACTTGAAGTTTTTAATGTCTATTCCTACTTAAAATCCGCTGTAGCTTATAATGACTCTTTCTCTTTCTTTATTATCGATAAAAATCGATCTTTTTTTTTTTAATACAACAAAAACTGGAGATTCGAAGTTTACTTTGCGGATTTTTTCATAAATACATGGATCTGATATTGATTTCATATTTGGACTACTGGATACCTTCTCCTCTTCTCCTCTTTTCCAACATTTAAAGACGGACTTGTGCTAAGACACAGATGTTTCCAGATGGAAAATTCATCTCTAAGCTATTTATCAATAAATTTTATTGGCCTTACGCTAAATTTTCCATAGTAATATTGGTTTTACTTTCTGAAATTTAGTGCTAAACAGCTGTAGTCGCTTCGTAAGGTAGCTAAAATGGTGTATGTGAACCATAGAATGTTTGTTCTTATCAGAGCTCAGGATATCTCTTAGTCGGGCACTCCCGACTAGGTTACTCTTACTTACTTCACCCAGAAACCTTCGAATTTATATATAAATAAATAGCTTAAATATAAAAATAAACTATAAAAATAAATGAGTTTTCCATAGTAAATTCCCAGCTCGAAATTGATCTTTCATATCAATCAATCAATCAACTATCAATGAGTCAGTCAATCAATCAACCATTCGCGCTAATTCAGATTGCGCAAAATGATTCCCGATCAGTGTGCTCCTGATACATAAGTATATGAAAACAATCTAAATATGTTCATATCTTTTTCTTGTAGCTGATTTAAATTGGAGCTTTAGGTATGAGGTTTCACTGTAATTGGAATTGCCAACAAAACGTCACATAAGCAGATGAGCGATAAGCAGGCAATGCCACGACGGGCGCTCTGAAGTGCTTTGATATCGCTTACCTAACGCTGACGTCAACCCCAGAAGGGAGTTGGAGCTCCATGCATACATATATATGTATAGCTGTATCTGTATCAGTATCTAGTATCCATTATATGATATCTACATATATGGATATACATACCTTGCACAGCGGACACATTAGACGAATGCGGGTGCACTGCTCGCACACGCTGTGCCCGCTCTTGCAGAGCAACACGGGCGCCTTCATTGGACTGGCACAGCCGGGACAGCGCAGCTCCTCGATGAGGCTCTCATAGTGCTTGCTTGAGATGGTAGCTGGCGGCGCACTCGGCTCAACGGATGACTTTGTGGTGGTTGATGTTGCTGATGTTGAAGCTGTTGCTGCTGCAGGTGTTGCTGTTGCTGTTGCAGATGTTGCTTCTGCAGATGTTGCTGCTGAAGGTGTTGCTGCTGCAGATGTTGTTGCTGCTGTTGCAGGTGTTTCTGCTGTGCCTGTTGCTGCTGCTGTTTCTATTGCTGCTGCTGTTGCCTCTGCTGTTCCTGCTGCTGCTGCTGCTGCTGCTGCTTCTGTGGTCGCTGCTGGCGTCAGGGCGGTTTCTGTGACACTGTGCCGCAGCACAACCGCCTCGCCATTGCCCAGCGGCGAGCGTGCATCCCCCGAGCCTGTGCTGCGCGTGCGACTTAGCATCGGTGGCTTCGGCGGCGGCGACAGCGGCGAGCGCACCAGCGTCGATGTGACTAGCGAGGGAGTTGGCAGCGTGGCATATTTAACGCTGAGCGCCAGACTATTGGGCGGCGTCACTTGGCGTCGCAGCTCGGGCAATTCCTCTGCTGCCTCGCCTCCGTTCTCCTCCTGTAGCTCGTTGATGGTGCTCTTCAGGAAGATGCGACGCTGCTCGTTGATCTGCTCAATGCTGCGCAGCTGGCTCATGATTTGCAGCTGGTCGTGGTCGTTGTTGCTCAATGGGGTTTCGCTGTCGCCATGCCCATTGGCACTGGCAATGGTTGCGCTGACTTGGTCGGCACTGCTCATGGCTCCTGCTCCTTGCTTGCTGCTCTCGCCTGCTGCTAGTAATTGTATAATCACGACTAGTTCTTGGTGGGACTTGGCGCAGCTCTCGATGTTTCACTCCGGTTATGTATTGCTTTTTCTGGAATGCCTCTGTGTGTGTTTCTCACTCTCTCCCTCTCGCCGTCTCTCTTGCTCTCTTTGTACGTGTGGCTGGCTCGAGGCGTCTTCTATCTTATCAGAAACGCCTAACTAGGCAGCCAATCGATTTGGATTTTTTTGATATATGTACTCACATACATATGCCTCTATGTCCGTATGTATGTATGTAGGCTCGTTGGTACATATATATTTATGTGTTTATCATGACCATTTACGCATGTATTAGGTGAGCGCCTAATTGCTTAGTACCAAGTAGTCGAACTACTACTATCTCTGCCAGCCGTCTCACAGCCTTCTTCGTTTCGTCTTTCGGCCAGAACTACGCTGTAGAGATAACGTGGTTGGCACTGTATTCCAATTATTACCATTGCCAATTTTTGCACGTTCGTTTTTCTTTTCCTTTCTATCTTTTAACAGCTTTTCCCTTCCATCAAGTTTAACTGCATTTGTTTTGCCTCAAATCGTTGCCCATGTCATAGTGTGGTCAGGGCTTACTTTCATTTTCATTTTCGTTTCTGTTTTCCTTTTCCATTTTCCGATTTTTGAAAACTTGGGCATGTCGGCAGGTGTGCGTATGTATGTGTATGTGTCTATGGCTTTAGTGTACTTAGAGACTTTCCTAATGTCAAGGCTAAGCGGTCATGAAATATCATATATCATTTGCTTAACATTGGACAGCAATCTTAAAGCTTAATACATGAGCAGATAGATTTGAAATATGATTTAATGCTTACAAGAGATCAAATATCGAACCAAAGAAAGAGGCTTATCTTGCCATCGATTAGTGGGAATTACAGCTTGAAAGCTGCCAAAATAGTGTATTATATTTAGGCATTTATATCAGATGGAATTCCATAGAGATCATTTGTCAGCTCAGCCACAATTGTTGCAACAGGGTGATGCTTGACAGTCGTAGCAAACTGCTTCGTCATAGCAATTGGAGACTAAAAATCATAATCCCGTTACACGTGCCATCATCCAATCAGTAGGTATCCTAAAAGGCCATTCCAAAGAAAAAACAATAATCTCCCTGAAAACAAAAACATGGTTTTAATAGCGCAACGTAAAGAAGACTTATACCCTTTATAAAAACACATATTCCAGCATGACAAATGAACCCTGCGCGCCGCTCTTGAAGTTATCTAAAATATGGTAAATGCATCGAATGTGTTTTACGCGCTCTGAGAAGATTCCATGTCAAACTGTTGATTAAGCAGCTGCGTTGCGCATTTAATACACAAAGAATGCTACGTCTGCTTTGCTCATGCGTAAATACAACTTAATTGAAGTCATTCTAAAATGAAGACTATATAAATGCTACTTAATAATTTATTTCTCACAAATTGCAATAAATTTCAAAAGCGATTCATTTGAAAGGGCAAAATGTGCTCGAATACGGTCACACTGTTATCTAATTTCAAATGTCTGTAACAAGTAGCCTGTCCAAGGTAAATTTATTTCAGCGTCTGGCAGCGCTGGCAACCGCGCGCTATCTTTATGAACGCAAAGGTAATAAAATTAAGCTTTAATGTAATGTAGTCTAGAGATACAATGTGATCGGTGATCATGCGTTGCGTGTTCGCGGGCTGAAACAAATGATGGGCATGGAAGGGCCACATGGGATCTTATCTGCCATAATAACAAAATAGTTGTTGGCAAAATACTTAAATCATGAGATAAGTAGATACACACATATGTATGCATACATATCAATAGTATATGTATATATTAGCAGCTAGAGCAAAAACAGTTCAAGCAACAGCTAGAACTTCAATGTGACGTTGAAGGTTAAACGGCTGCCTTGGCATTCAGTACAACTGTTAATTGACGTGCGCGCGCAACAGCATCCACCACCAACTTCGGCCGCCTCCAAGCGACAAACAGTTATAATAGCGGACAGAGCGCCCCGGTTAGTTGCGTCCACAGTTTCGTTACCAACGGTTGTAATTGTTAAAATGGCACCCCGGCACATACTCGATCTTAGCGTTGAGGAGCAGCGCAACTTCATTGACTCCTTCGATATGGTAATTAGCGACTGCGATGGCGTTGTTTGGTTACTTCATGGCTGGATACCAGGCACCGGCGAGGCGGTAAATGCTCTCAAGAGTGCCGGCAAGTCGGTTAAATTCGTGTCGAACAACAGTTTCCGCACCGACGGTCAATACATGGAAAAATTCGACTACATTGGTGCCAAGAATGTACAGCACGATGACGTAGTTCATCCGGTTAAGAGTATTGTGCGCTATTTGCACAAGCACAAGCCCGGCAAACGCGTCTACTCGCTCATGTCGCTGGAGGCCAACGAGACGTTGCGTAAGCACGGAATCGACTATGAGTCGCTGGTGAGTTTGAGCTGTTCCAGAAATAAAGTGGAACTCTAGACTAAAATCATATACAAACTACAGCAAATCAAGGAGCATTTGACGTCAGCCACACTGGTCGAGCATCTGGCCATTGAGCAACCTGTGGACGCTGTCCTATTCGACATACACCTGGATATGTCCTATGTGGAGCTGGCCAAGGCGATTCGTCATCTGCAGCTGAACAAGGACTGCGAGCTGATTGCCGGCGGCAGCGATGTTATTATGCCACTGGCCGATAATCTCAATGTGCCGGGCTTCTATGACTTCTTGCAGCACATCAGACACTACACGGATCGCGATGCAACCTTTCTGGGCAAGCCCTCGCCCATACTGGGCGACATGCTGAAGGAGATATACAACATTCAAGCGCCAGAGCGATGCATTTTCATTGGCGATATGCTCGTGCAGGATGTGCAGTTCGGCAAGTCCTGTGGCTTCCAGTCGCTACTCGTGCTCTCGGGCATCCTGACCAAGGAGGACATGGACGCGGCACCGCCAGAAGCACAGCCAGACTACTATGCTGACAGCCTGGCCGATTTCCTGGAGTTGTTTAAGAACTTGCAGTAGACGCGAATTGCGCACAGTTATTATTATTATTTTATTTATCGTTGCTGTAGTCTTGTTATTGTTGTTGGCCAGGTCCATTGCGTTACAAATATATACATATAATGTACAATCGGTTGAGGAGTTCGGTTTCACAGTTTCACAGTTCCAGGTCGTCTGGGTGATAAAGCTCGGAGAGCAAACGGTAGACATAGGAGGGAGCATGACCGCCGCTAAAGAGTAAAACAAATACCATGAGAATAGGAAACTGATTGAAGCCTAATTCGGATAATTGGCCACTCACGCATTCGATATGAAGAGCGTGACCAGCTCGGGTGCCACATAATCGAACATGGGACTGTAGACCTTGGCGTCGCGCGCCGGCACCGAGTCATACGCAATGACGTCCTCGGCACAGCCGACCATATTGAACGCATCCTGTTCGCACAGATGCAATGGCGACAGCTTGTACATGGGCGCCAGCACAATGACCGGCACTGAGTAGTGTTTGGCCGCCAGGGCAACTGTGTTCGCTCCGCAAGCCGCACGCAGGCCGCCATTGGCCAGGACACTGTGGGTGCCGATGATGACCTTGTTGATACGCGACATCATGGCAAATATGGATGCGTCCGGTATTACAATAATCTCCACATTCTTCTCCTGCGCTAAGGTCGCCGCTAAATTGTGACCCTGGCGGATAGACAGAGAAAGCACGCATTAAACGAGGACTTTTCAAGGACATCTAAAAGTATTTATAGACTTCTATGTATATATTCGTTCGTGTGTGTACTCAACCGAATAGTCAAAGCTAAACCGTCGGTTGACTTCGTAAATTATGTTTGGAAATTTAACAGGTGTTAGCCGAGTCGCAGGCTTATTTGAAAATGTTTCTTCCAATTCAAATTAGTCGCGTTTGTTATAACCTCCGCCCGGCGCCAATCAGAGCCTGTTGTACGAGTGATATGCTTGAGGAAGTACGTCGCTTAACTCACCCGACAGGCCGGCGCGCATTCAGCCACAATTATTGTCAGAAACTGCCGCTTCTTGATGGCCCGTTTCAGGAAATTTTCGACGCTGCGCGAATGCCCAAGCGTAAGTATTATCTCTGAGGAGTGTATGTGCTCTTCGGCTTGCACACTGATGTTTTCCGAGCTGGTCTCCAGTTCAGTTTCCACCTCTTGCAAGTGATCCAGCAGCGCTTCGCGCAATCCCTGCTGCGGCACCGAATAGTCCACGCTGACGCAGCTTTCGCTGGTCTGCGTGACCAGTTTGTGCAGCGATAGCGAAGCTTGCGAGTCGTCGGCAAAATGCTGCACCTTTGCCTGCAACAGTTCGAACTCCTCGCGCGTCAGTTTCAGTATGCGTCGGGCTATATTCGAGGTGACGGTCTCCTGGGGCAGGGCAGCTTGCAGGATTCGTGACTGGGCGCGAACAATTTGCATGAGAGCGCTGTCAATGTAGACAAAGAGTTTAATTTATAGTTAACGACAATGGCTCCAAATCAACTCACTCGGCGCTCTCCCAGCTCTTGCTCATAATGATATACTTAAAGATGTCTAGCGTTTTGTTGGTAATGCTATAGGAACCTTCCACCAATCTGCAAATACGTTTTCTCTTAGCTCTGCGTAATGGCATGCATTGCATGTTGTACGTGTCTTACCCCATTTTAATGGCATGTATTAGTTGTGTAACCTCCTTTAACGGCTGTTCGCGCATTTTGGCAATCTGTTCTATGTTGTAATAGCAAATATAAGAGAAAATAACAAATTGCACAGGCAACGTTGGTTCAATTAACAACAACAACAGTGAAACAAGATGTAATCGATATCTCTGAACATGTAAATCAGCGCGTGTTGAATTTGTACTCGATACCCGAGACCCGGACTATAGTTTGAGCAAACGTTATCGATATCGAAAGCGATTCCATTGGAAAACAGCAACAAAAAAAAAAAAAAAGAGCAAAAGCAACAAGACACGATAAAACTGGACGCAATATGAGCTGAAAGCTTGTTTACGTGTCCGTGCGTCTTCATAGCCGAAAAATCGTTGCAGACACAACGCGCACGGCAGGCGGGCAGCGCGTACTGTCAACGCAGCAATTGTTTATCACCGAAACAGGTGTTGCCTTTATTTTCTTTTCTTTTTTCATTTTTGTTTTCGGTTTTGTTTGTTTGCTTTTTTTTTGCTCTAAACTATTTTGGTTTAAACTCACGCTTTGCCGGCTCTGATATCAAAACAGACGCTAAGCGCAAAATGAATATACACGGTAAGTGGCTATAGTTTTTTTTACACAATTGTAATGGTCAATTGAAACCGCCAACATGTTATTTTCCACTCTTTCAGTTAACGCCAACACGCTCAAGTATGTGAGCCTGCTCACGTTGACCCTACAAAATGCGATCCTGGGCCTCAGCATGCGCTATGCGCGCACTCGACCGGGCGACATATTCCTTAGCTCCACAGGTGAGATATTCCAGAGAGAAGAGACGACGTAAGCAGATGCGCTGTTGGCAAACCCCACGCACACACACACACACACACACACACATACGCGCGCGTACACTCATTTACGTTACGTTGCTTTAATGGGATCGCTAAAGGTTCGTTTTTCAATTAGGGGCAACTACAATGGCAAAACATTTGGTGCACCCAGCTGATAAGCAACTAATGTTATGAACGACTTCCTGTGCGCAAGTTTACTTAGTGTTGCATGAGTGTGTGTGGGAGTGAGTGTGTGTGTGGGTTGGTGTGGGTTGGTGTTTGTGTATACGTGTGTGTGCGTGTCTCAGTCTCGCATCGCTTCAACTGATATGTGGACTGAATTTTTCTATAACTTCTCTGCTTGCAGCTGTTCTAATGGCGGAGTTTGTCAAGCTGATCACGTGCCTGGTGCTGGTCTTCAATGAGGAGGGCAAGGATGCCCAGAGATTTGTGCGCTCGCTGCACAAGACAATCATTGCCAATCCGGTGGACACACTGAAGGTGTGCGTGCCCTCGCTGGTTTACATTGTGCAGAACAATCTGCTGTACGTGTCCGCCTCGCACTTGGATGCGGCCACCTACCAGGTGACATACCAGCTGAAGATCCTCACCACGGCCATGTTCGCCGTTGTCATACTGCGCCGCAAGCTCTTCAACACACAGTGGGGTGCTCTGGTGCTGCTCGTCCTGGGCATTGTGCTGGTGCAGTTGGCCCAAACGGATGGCGGCAGCAGCAGCGGCGGCGGTGCCACTAGCAACACCATTTCCACGGCTGCTAGTGCAACGCTGACGTCCGCCCTGGCGCCCGCACAGAACCGCATGCTGGGCCTGTGGGCGGCACTGGGCGCCTGTTTCCTGTCCGGCTTCGCGGGCATCTACTTTGAGAAGATACTGAAGAGCGCCGAGATCTCCGTGTGGATGCGCAACGTTCAGCTCAGCCTGCTGAGCATACCGTTCGGGCTGCTCACCTGCTTCCTGAACGACGCCAGTCGCATCTACAACTTTGGCTTCTTTCACGGCTACGATTTCTTCGTGTGGTACCTGGTGCTGCTGCAGGCAGGCGGCGGTCTGATCGTGGCCGTCGTTGTTAAGTATGCGGACAATATACTTAAGGGATTCGCCACCTCGCTGGCGATCATCATCTCCTGCATCGCCTCCATCTACATATTCAACTTCAATCTGACGCTCCAGTTCAGTGCCGGCGCCATGCTGGTCATTGCCTCCATATTCCTCTACGGCTACGATCCAGCCCGGGCCAATGTCAAGCCCATATCTCACCCGGACGCTGGTGACGAAGAAAAGCTACTGCCACGAGTCTGAGAAAATGCAATACTCGCGACTCCAATGCCCCATCATAATTCTAATCCGATGGCCCATCTGATTCTAATCCAAGGCAACATCATAATTTCTTTTCCTTTGCCAACAGTATTTGTTGTTGTTTTTTCTCTGCTTTCTTTTTTCCTTTTACTTCGCCTGTGAAGTCCACGTGATTATTGTATTTGTACTTCAATTTGATATTCGTACTGCTTTTGATATTTTATGCGGAAGCCTTACGTATTCCGAATATCCTCATATACATACATACATACATGTATATATGGATATATATATATATATATATATATATATATATATATATATATATATATATATATATATGGATATATATATATATTTATATTAAGTCCCATTGATCGAATTATTTAAGACGCTCGGGCTAATAATACGTATTTATATATATAGTGCTTTAGCCGGCAACTGAACTACTCAGACCATCAACAGTTTTATATGTTAAATAAATTCAAAAAAATTTTAATATATAAATATATATGTATATATTTTGTATATTTTCAAAAACAATTTTATTTGAAAAAAAAAAATGGAATTCATTCAAGTATTTGGCCAAAGGTTTTTTTTTATTTTAAAATTACAAAAAAATGAAAACAACTTAATGTTAAATGTAAAAATAACTAATATTAAACTTCATTAAAAGATCTCATATTATATACATCACTTGGTGCATATAATTAAAATGTTTTTTTTACAGTGAAGCCTACTTTGGGCTTCCATGGAGAAGTAGTTTGAAGAAAATTTAAGTTTTGGCCAAAGTTTTCTTAATTTTTATAAAAAAAAGAAAACAATTTAATTTTAAATGTATAAATAACTAATATGACTTCATGAAAAGATCTCTTATGATATAGTATATTTATACACGTCAATTGGTGTATATAATTAAAAGGGTTTCTACAGTGTGGTCAAAGTAGGCTTCGACGGAGAAGTAGAAGAAAATTCAAGATTTGGAAAGTTTTCTTTATTTTCATAAAAAAAAGAAAACCTAATGATAAATGACTAATATTAAACTTCATGAATATATCTCTTATGATATAGTATATATATATATATATATATACAACGATTGGTGTATATAATTAAAAGAATTTCTTCATAAAAGTCAAAGTAGGCTTTGACGGAGAGGTAGAAGAAAATTCTAGATTTGGTCAAGGCTTTCTTTTTTTGTATTAAAAAAAAAGAAAATAATTTAATGATAAACTTCATGAATGGTCTGTTAGTCTATAGTATATAGTATATGTACTATAGTATATGAAAAGGGTTTTTCTTCAGAAAACCCAAAGTAGGCATTGACTAAGGATATATATATATATGGCTATATATATATATTAAGTTTGTTTGTTTGTTAAGTAAAATATAAATATGAGGAAATCAAATGGTTTTCATCTTCGATCATCGTCTGATCCTAAACTAGCGAACTTACTCGACGGAGCGTGCATTGACTTCAAATTGAACAAAGTAAAAATATCAAGAAACTAGGAAAGTCTAGTATAAGTATAGGGAGAAGATGTCTAATGACACCAGGCAATGGAAACGTCATCCGTGGATGTCTGCAGGCTAAGGACCAATTCGTAAATGCGCAGAGCTGGGCCCAGCTTCAGGCCGAAGCGATCGATGACGTCCTGGCGCGTCAGTACCATCAAGGCGGCGCCATCAATTTCCTGGGCCCTAAAGACGTCAGCCTCGCGTGGATAGAACTTCTCAATGTAGCCAACCACCTGGTCAACATCCCAGTTCTGCACTGGCACCATTTCGTAAATCTCTTCGTCCAGGGCCGGAGTCAAAGAGGAAGTTACTATTATCAAATCCTCTCCATACACTCCATTCTCAATAATCTCGACAGAGTCGCTGTTCTCTCGGGGTTCCTGTAGGAGTGGCAAGGCTATAACCGAGAGCGAAGCGGTTGGTGGGCAAGTAGACGGCGGTGTCAAGTCAATGATGTCTATGTCGTTATCATTCTGGGAGAGCACTGGGACGACAGCGGTGCAGTCGGAAGTCTTTGATACAATGGTCGACGGCTTGTTGGCATTGCTGTCGATGTTGTTGTTGTTGTTGTTGTTAACGTTTATGTTCTTGGAATTCTCGTTAATGCCATTCTTATTTAGGCTATGATGCAATGCAGTCTTCTTGGCAACGACAGCCTCAGCAGCTGGATCTGAAATGGCCCGCTTCTTGCGACCCGCCTTGGACTTGCGCGGCGGAGATTTCGGTTCAGGTTTGGTAGAACCAGAACCAGAAGCAGCAGTAGCTGCATCAGCACCAACAGCATCCGCCTCAGCGATACACGGATTGTAGTTGGGGCAACAGGTGTAGCATTTCCACTTCGGATCCTTCAACTTGTCGGGCATGATCTCTGGCCAATGGCAGTCCAAGTGATAGACATTGGCGCAGAGACAGCAAATGATCAGCTCCTTGGCCTTGTTCTTGTTGCTCATGCAAATGACACAGCGACGACATTTCTCGCACTTGAATTTCTTGCGCGCATTTGTTAGAACTTCAAATGTGACTGGCAAGCAGGCAAAATGCCCTGTGAAGCAACAGCAACAATGAGCAAATATCTGTTGAACTCAATAAAAATAAATCAAAAATCTACTTACATTTCAACATGCAGGTCTTGCATGTGATAAAGTTGCTTCTGTATCCAGAGCCACGCTTGGCCTCGCTCTTGCCACACTTCATGCACGTATCAAAGTTGCGCTGCTGTTCTGCGCTGGGCACTGGCACCGTCTCCTTGGGCTCATCTTTAACAGCTGATTGGGATGGCGTCTCGCCGGCAAGCGCTGCCTGCTGATTCGATGGCTTCGCTTGCGATGTCGAGGGCTGCACTTGCGATGAGGCCGACGGCTGCGACGCCGTTGCCTGCTGTTGCAAAGCATTTGCATTTGCATTTGCATTTGCATTTGCGTTGGATGCTGTGGCCTGCACTGGCTGCGATTGCGAAGACGATGCCACTGCGGGCAGCGAGTTGCGCGATCCGCGTGATATGTAGTTGTCAGATGGATCGTATACTAACTTTGGTTTCTGCGAAATATTGAAGGGAATATAACATACGAGTGCACGCATTGTCAACCATTTACAATACCTTTACACGGCCCGTGGTGCGAACTGCGCTCGGCGTGCTGTTGCTACTGCTATTTGCATCGGCGGCGTTGCCGGCTACGTTTTGCGATTCCTTGGCTGTTTTTGAATTGGTGGTGCTGCTGTTGTTATTGCTAACTGCAGCATCATCCTTTTCCTCGTCCTTAACACGCTTCATATTGAGCTGTATTAATATTTTGTAAAGTCACAACCAAACGAATTTCTTGCCTCTGTTGCAATGCGCGCTCGTCGCTTGTTTAACGTCTAATATGATAAATTATCGATACCACACATAATGAGTATATATCGGTTTGATTTTTCAAAAATGTTTTTTTGTTACTTTAAGCAGAATAAATATAAGTTCGAATGAATATACATTTCAAAAAAACGCTTTTTTAACGTATGAACAACGTACAAAAATCGCCACTTGTTTAATATACAATCCGATAAGTTATCGATGCCACATAATGAGTATGCATCGGTTTGATTTATGCACGTTGTTGTTGTACGAGTACGCGCGTACAATTTTAAAATGTACTCAAGCACGCATATGTGTGTAAAAATATATATATGTATAGAATATATTGTACATGCGTGCGTGCAACAAAATGATTTCTTACGCACTTTTTTGCCGTTTCAAGGCTATGCACATATACATAGGTATGTACATTTGTATAAGTAAAATAGGAAGCCGTTAGATTTTTGCATTCCTTTACATTTTTGGCTTATTTTCGTCATTGTCGTTTCAAGGCTATCTACATTGTATATTAGGTATGTACATTTGCATAAGTAAAATAAAAAGCCGTTAGATTGTTGCATTCTTTTACATTTTTGGCTTAGTTTCATTTATTTCGTTGTCTTTTTATGCGTATTTAACAATTTGTAGCGAAAAGAAAAACATAAATAGGCAAATTAAACATTTTTAAACATACAATAACTTAACTAGAATTTATTTTATTTTCAACTATATATGTATGTATGTATAAATGTGTGTATATAAATAGTTAAGTATTTACGTATGTATGTATGTCCAAGATGATGTGCGATTCACATAGAAGCGTAAATTGTGCCTCAGGTTAGGAAGTAGAGCTCGTGTAACAGCAGCAACAAAGGTAAACAAACTATATCAGCTCTCTACATCATTCGATCTTGATGCGACGTCCATACTTCCAGCCTAGCAGCATCAGATCCCGATGCGCCACAGCCCAGGCAACCAAGCACAGGACTCCAGTGGCCAGACCAATGCCCATGTGCGTGCCGAAGACAGAATTGCGATACTAAGAGAAGATGAAAGTAAATATAGACTCAGGAATCACTGCAATCATTAGTGGATCTCACCCAGTAGCAAGTGAGGCCGGCTAGCGCGAGCGTGCCACCAAACAGTTTGCCCGGCCAGAGGCCCTGGAGCGGATTCAGGCCGAGTGGCTGATACTGCTGTCGTATATACCGGGTGCTGTACAGGATGCGTCCCAGCATATTGATGCAGTTGGCAAAGATGAAGCCAACAGGGCCGAATATGCCCGTCAGGATGTATGAGAGCACCAGGAAGCTGATTGAAAATATGGCCATCAGGTAGTTGTACTTGTCGATATCCCGACTGGTGTTCGTCGCAAACATGTAGCCCTCGCTGATGCCATTCACGGACAGCAGATAGATGGCCAGGCAGTGCCACTGCAGCAGGCGCTGGGGCAGACCGCCGGCAACGAAGTCCTCGCCGCCATACAGCAGCAGCAGTGTGTGCGAGTAGCTCTGGCCGAAGGTGAAGGCCAGCAGCCCAATGGAGCTGACGCCCAGCAGGAGATTGTTGAGCACGTTGCTCGCCTGACGCACCCGCTCCGGCGGCTGCTTGTTGAGCCTTGTGTCCCGGGCAATTGTCTGCGTGAAGTAGAAGTAGGCGCTGTCCTCGATGGGTCGGAATATGAAGCGAGCTGCCATGCTGCCCAGATTGTTCACCACATCGTAGGTGGCCTGCTCGCCAAAGCTGAGCACCGGCGATACAGACATCACGTACTTCTCGCCCTCGGTTAGGATCTGCTTGAGCACGCCCTGCTTCACAAAGCTGAGCGTCAGCGTCTGCAGCTCCCGGTTGAGCAATGGCTCGCCGCCGGAGCAGCTCAGCACGCCTGGCAGCAGCTGGGACAGCTTGGTGAATGGAAAATCGTCCATGTGATCGAAGAGCGAACGTTCCCAGGAATTTGAAGCCTGGACAGCTTTGCTCTTGCGCGATTGCTGCCGCAGCTTGAAGTCATTGAATCGGTTAATGTAGAACAGGAAGAATCCGTATTGACCCAGGACAATGGTCATGGCGCTGGCCAGCTGGGCAAGGGCAAAGGCATTGATGGCCACACTCCGATCGCCCGTGACAATCCACAAGAAGATGGCCGAGCGTACAAAAACGTGCAGAGTGTTGAGCACAATTTTCAACTTGACAAAGCAAAAGACCTGAGCCACAAACACCGTCGACTCGGCAACCAGCTCCAGCACGCAGGACAACGCCACGGCGTAGCAAGCGAACTCGTACTGTGCGCTATAGAGTGCATCCACAGCTGAGAGCCAGTGCAGCCAAATGTAGAGACAGGGAACACAAAGAGTTGCGCAAATGGGTACGCTAAAAGGGACGGAGGAGACATAGATAGATTGGAGCTGTGGCAGGATGAATGGGATATGTGACAGATCTGGCACGCACTTACGTAAGCCACATCTGATTGATCAACTGCGCCCACGAGCACTTCTCGCGTTGCTGCGAGTTGGCGCTCAGCGCGGCCCGGTTGATGGCCTCGCGGGATAAGAAGAGCAGCGTGCTCTCGAGCAGCAGCAGGCGCACGTTCATAATGCCCAGCACCTCGCGACCCACATTGCGTACAATGTAGGCGTTGATGCCGAACGTAAGGATGCGGCACAGTATCTGTAAGATAACGACGACCAAATCTGACTCATCATACCCTACGAAATTTACGTGGCGGTTTGTCTCACCTGAAAGATGATACTGAAACCAGCGCCCATTAGGCTGCTCTCTAGCACATTTCGCGCCATTTAGAAGGTCTTAATTAATGAACATAAACTACTATATCATAGCGTGAGGCTAGATCAAATCAAATCAAGTGCCAACAAAAAATAACAACAATAAATCCATCCAGGTGCCTAAAAATCGATACCATAACACCCAAAAATAAAAATATTCGATAACAAAACAGTTGTTGTCAACGAAGAACAGCTGTTCTAAATGAGCACACTTCGTCATTTTGTACGGCAGGTGGCAACGACGGCACGTTAAATTCAAATTTAAATATGAATATAGCTGGCAGCGTTTTGAACAAGGAATGCAAAAAAATTTAAGGAATAAAAAAAAAATGGCATAACTTCAAAATCTTGTGGTGCTGCCATACACTACAAAATTATAATAAAATATTTTCTGCCATAAAACAACACATTGATAACAAGTAAAATTGTGAACGATAACAGAGTTCACAAGCCGAACGGCAACGGCACGCTAAATTCATATTTAAATATATGTAAATAGCTGGCACGGTTTAAAATAAGGAAATACAAAAATTTGTGAATGAATGGATATCTTATATATCTTATAATGCGAATTTAAAAATATCTATCCTAACATCAAAATCTTATTCTGTTGCCATACACTAAAAAATTATAATAAAATATTTAGTGCCATAAAACAACACATTGATAACAAGTAAAATTGTGAACGATAACAGAGTTCACGAACCGAGTGGAACTGCATCAATATAGGAGCGGGAGCTTTAAGTCAACATTTCACTCAAGAGATTGTAGCTTTTATTTTATACAAAATTTTAATAAGATAATACAATTTTTGCCACACAGTTTTCGCCTCTTGGCCAGCGTCCTTGCGCCCGCATAACAGGTGCGACCCGTTTCAATAATTCATTTTCACCATAAATCGCCGGCTTAAACGCATGTCCTTTGCGCTAATCGGTCGGTCGCTTGATTGACCGCCCGCACACCCATATTGCCCCCCTGCCAGCCCGCCTGCTAGCCAGGCCGCCAGTCTGAATGGGCCACAGCCGTCAAACTGGTTGCAACAACTTTCGTTGCGGTTGCGTCGTCGAAGAAGTTGCTCAGCTGCGAGTGGCTGCGGGCTGTCGCATTTCGAAGACAGTCAGCTTTGAAACGCGGCCAGAGACGGTCGCTTGTCGCGCTAAATAAAAATCGTCAGCAGTTATCCAATCTCTACTGCGCTCTCTTTCCCACTTGCTCGCTATAAACCGTTGTATTACTTTTGGGAAAGGCGCGCGCGTGCGCTCTCGTTTGCTAAAAAAGCAGAAAAAAAGCAAATAATAAGAAGAAGCAGAAGGCGGCTGCGGCGGCGGCTATCGAGTGTTCTGCAAGACGAAGCGTGAAGTGCAGCCACACGTTGTTGTGTTTTTGTTTTGTTTTTTTGTTATTGTTTTGTTTGGCATTCATATCACATATACATACATACATACGTATGCGGGGCAGAAGCATGCGAATAATTTGATCCGGATCTGATCTGATCTGATCCTGAGAGGCAACACAATCTATTGCGCAAGCGTCTAAACGTTTCGCTTGCAATTACGTTCGGGTGACACCTTTACCTGTGCGCAACAATTACACCTGCCGCAGTGCTCGGGAACGCGGTCATGTTCATCATTCCAATTGGCGTCGAGCATAAGAGACGAGAACTATCATAACACACGATTTCCAAAGCTGTTCCAGGATGTCAGACATTTACTATTGCAGCAATAGCCAGGTAATTCAATTGTGATATCTAACGACTAATATACAAACATACATAACAACATATATTTTTAAGACACTTAATTACTAAACTAAACATTATAGTTCGTCAGCTTGACCATTTATGTTGCTGTTAAACGCTCTTCCATTCGCTTTTGTCATTTAACCTAATTGGAAATTTGCTTGACGATGTTAATTAATGAGAGACAGAAAAGTAAAAGTGAAATTAAAACGCCATTAAAATATGAACTAGCTATTTGTCATATTTGTAGTTCGTAATTCGATTATGCAATCGGAGTGCCTTATAATATTACAGGCCTATCGATAACAAGTTAATTTGCTCAAGAGTAACGGCACTGCAAGTCACAATTGTTATGCTCCAAATGCATGCAAGTCGACTGCTTAGCTACCTACATATGTATGTACATATGCATCTATGTGTGTTTGTGTGCATACATGTGAGTCGCTTGCCATATGGCACCAAAACTGGGACTTTTTTGCCATACAAGGGTACACTGCACATTTCTGCTATGAAGTGGTACATTTCGTGGTATTTCAATCAGATGTAAAAATATTTTATACATTTCTTAAATGTCTGAAAAGCACTTTGTCTTAATGGAGAATTTTTGGATCGGAAATTTGATAGTATTGGTACTTTATTTTATCACATTTTTGTCTTGGTAGATTTTCATACATTTAGTATATTTGGTACAATTTCTAGTTATATTTGGCACACGCCTTTTTTCATTTTCTTGATATTGGAGAATCATATTTACATTATTTTCGGGATATTTTTGGAAAAGTCTTTTCTATTCCTTGGTATTTTTAATAAATTAGTTTTCCTAATATTTTTGGTACTCACATTTGTTCACCCTTTTCTTCATTTTCTTCTGGTAATCTCCATCCTTTCATTTTTCTACCCGTTTCTGGAAAAATTCTTTTTATATTTTCAGTACATATTTTTTCCATTAACTTGGTATTTTGGTACACCAGTTTTTTTTTTGTATACCTTCTTGTTTTTTGTAATATATTCTTTATATATTTTTTGTTTGTACATAATTTATTCCTTCATTCTTTACTGGATGTTTTTGGTACACGCTTTTTACCTTTCTGTTTTTGGTACATTATCGAGATATTTTTGGTACGCCCTTCTACACCATTTTAATATTCTTTTTTTTTGTATTTGTGGTACACCCATTTCTATATTATTTATTTTTTTGTATTTTTGGTACACCTTTTACTGCAGTGCTTTTTTTGGTACATATGTTAAGCTTGCATTTTATTCAAAATGTGTTTGGCACAGGCTTATTACCATCTTTTTTGGTACATTTTCATGATATTTTTGGTACGGTTTTTGTTTTCTATCGGCACATTTTCTCGATATTTTTATTACATAATTTATCCATATTTTTTGTTGTTCTTTGGTACATCCTAATATTTCATTCTTTTCTGTCCTTTTTTAATTTTGGGTACAAGAGTCTTCCCTTCTACTCTATATATTTTTGGTACATGCTTTTTAATATTTTTCTTCTTGGTACATTATCGTGATATTTGACATATTTTCTTTTTCTGAAGCTTTCGACATATTTTCTCAATATTTTTGGTACATCATTGTTCTATTATTGTTTTGTATATTTGATACACCCTAGTTACTACATTGTTATTTCATTTTTTTTTTACTTTTGGGTACATTCTTTCATACTATTTTATGTTGGTTTTGGTGTTGATGTTTTGGTGCGTCCTTTTTTTAACTTTTCGACATATTTTCTCAATATTTTTGGTACATCATTTTTCCATTCTTTTTTTTTATGTATATTTGGAATATCCTACTTATGTATGTACTTCAAATTTGTTTCTGTTTTTTTTTTTTTTAATTTTTGGTACATAATTCATCTATTCTCCTTACTATTCTTTTGTTAGTAAAATTCAATGATATTGTTTTACGGCCTTTTTTCAACCTTTTTGCACATTTTTCGATTTTTTGGCAGACCCTAATTCTTGGTACATTTGTTGTGGTATTTTTGTTACATCCTTTTTCTTGGTATATTGTTGTGGTCTTTTTTGGTATACCCTTTTTTCTTGGTACAATTTTTTGTGGTATTTTTTGAACACCCTTTCTTGGTACACTTTTTTGTGATATTTTTGGTACACCCCTTTTCTTGGTATTTTTGGTACATACTGATATTTATCAAGCTGCTGCCGGGCTGCTGTTTATAAAAATTATGCAAATTATAAAGTTTGATCGCTGTTGGCACGCCCCGCAGTAAGCTGATGGACAACCGCCAGCAGCAGCAACAGCAACAGCAACAGCAGCAACAGCAACAGCAGCAACAGCAGCAACAGCAACAGCAGCAGCATCAACAGCAGCAACAGCAACAGCAGCAGCATCAACAGCAGCAAAAGCAGCAGCAACAGAAGCAGCAGCAGCATCATCCATAAGTCAGTGAAAGTTCGTCCCGTTATAAACCAATTTGCCTTAGTAACTTACTTTTGCTGGCTATACTGCTACTATTATTGTTGTTGTTGTTGTCGTTGTTGTTGCTGTCGTAGTTTCTGCTCTGGGCGCATGGCTCCGTTTGCCGCCTCTTTTTATTGTTGTTGTTGCTGCTGCTGAATATCAAAAGAAATCAAAAGTTTTGCTGCGTGCGTTGCTGACGTCTTATGTTGCTGTTGTTGATGTTGTTGTTATTATAATTTGCAACTATTTTAATGCAAAATTGCTGCTGTTGCTGTTGCTGCTGCTGCTGCTGCTGTTGTTTTGACAACCAACTTAATGCCCATGTCTAAAATTTGTTGTTTGTGAAATGAAGTTGGGAGAGACTTTGACTTTTGCTTTGTTTTTTTTTTTTTTCTTTTTGTTTGACTTTACCGCTGATGGTGAGAATTTTTCCATAGCAAAATATGTCGCCGTTAACATTAACAACAATGACAGACAGCGGCAACTAAACCAAGGTTTTCACTGACCAAAAATTTCTGTTGTTGCTTTTGTTTTTTTTTCTTCTTTTGCTGTTATTGTTGCAGGGCGTGCGCTTTTGTTGTTGTTGTTGTTGTTGTAGTTATTGTTGACTATTGAGCAATTTGCAGCCTGTGATCGGTCTTTGTAATTTAAGTCGCGATATAGATATTTGTATGTATGTTACATATATATTTACATACATACACTTATGCATATACATGCATGGCAAAGCATTCCATTCAGTCTAGTCTAGAGTCTAAAGACTCGCACGGCCAAAAGTGATTGCGGCGACAACAACAACAACAGCAGCAGCAGCAGCAACAACAACAACAAACTTGTTTGGCTTAGAAAAAAAAAACGCAACAACTTTCAGTTGTCTGTTTAAAGCCAGTCTTATCTTGGTTTTGCCATTATATATGTTGTAGTTGTTGTTGTTGTTGGTTTTTGGTTTTGCCGCTATGTATGTTTTTTTTTTTCTTTTTGCACAATCACCAAAAGCCCAGCCAGCGGCTAAGCTGACGCCATCGTCATCGCATAACACCCACTCTCACACCTCACACCCCACAACTCTTATAATATCCCAAAATAACATTTGGCTACTGAATACGCTGCATAAGCAAAACTCTTATACAAAGGCCAAAAAAATCCCAAATATTTCCCTTAAGCTATGTGCGCTCTGTACTCAAGGATTTACAAGAGAGATATAGAGTAGGAATAGTGAGAGTAGATTTTGCATATCTGTGTCTATGTATAAGTGTATAAGTGCCGGAACGTCTAGTCAGAAATTATTATTTAGTTAGCCTGCAGATCAACGCGTTTTCTACTCACAATTGGCTGCCATGTGCTGCAACAGGTTCAGCAGCAACAACAATATCAAATGTTGTTGCCATTTGCCAAATGCCACAAGACAGCGACAGCGACAGCAACAGCAGAAATAACAAACTAGTAAAGTAGCTGCAGCAGCAACAGAGACTAGAAAAATAATAATAGCTTGTTTTCTGTACTTATTTCAATGTACATACATACAGCTACATACATATGTATGTCTGTGTGTATTTCTTTTTTTTTTTAAGTCATGCTCCGTTATTACTTGAGCTTTTCTATTTGAACGCAATTGACGCTTGATTCGAGTGCTAAAGTTGAGCGGCAGCTTGAGTGACCTTTCATGGCAGCTGGCACAGCATCGATCTGGCCACCCGCTAAACGATCGCTAATGGCAACACTGTGCGCGCACACACACACACACACACACACAGTTGCATGAACTTTCTCTGGCTGCTGTAGAAAGAACAGCAGCAGCACAGCACAGCTTTCTGCGGCTTGTGGAGTCTGCTTCGTTTTGTGGCTGGCTTGCATTTTTCTTATTTGAAAAAAATGTCATTGAAATAAATTAGAAGCTAAAGGCAACCGCACAATAACAGCAACAACAGCAACAGCAACAACAACAATAACGATAGCCCACAATAATGACAAAACCAACAAAAATCATGTGCAATTCCAAAGACTTAACAAAGACGTTGACAGCGCTGCGGCAGCGACAGCAACAACGGCAGCGGCAGCGACAGTGGTAGCGGCAGCGGCTGCTGGCAAAGAAAGTAGCACAATTCATTGGCAGCGCCTGGGTTGTTTGTTCATCAGTGTTGCTGCCGTCTTCGTTGTTGTTGTTGTTGGTGTCGGCTTCAAGCATTTTATGACTTTTATAAACGGCGACGCCGCCGCGCTGCCAACAGCTATGCTTGTGTGTGTGTGTGTGTGTGTGAGAATGGATTTAAAATTGAATTTCCTTTCGATTGTGATACGTGTACACATATGTACATACATACGTGTGTGCATGTGTGTGTGTGCGTGTGTGTGTTGGCGCAGCGCCCTTTACTTTCCAATTCCAATTCCAATTCGCAGTGCTTTATTATTTTTATAGCCGCCCTACAATTTGCCAACTAACATTTCTCCTCTGTCGTATACAAATTTGGCGTAGCCTTGAACTGCGCCGGCGCAGACGTCGACGTTGACGGCGACGCAGTGCGTTGGCGTTTCTGGCCAATTCATTGTATAAATTGCGCTTTTTGGCTATCTTCTTCTTCTTCTTCTGCTTTTGGCTTTTCCTGCTGCAATCGTGTGCAAAAACTAATGAACATTTGTTTAATTCAACAATGCAAAATTTGGCAGCGGAAATTAAAATTCATGTTTGGGTGGCGGGCAATCCATTAAAAGATTGGGTACAACCTTGACTTGTTTCCAGACGTCATGTACATACAAACATACATACATACATATGTACATACATATTATGAATACCTGCATGTCTGTATGTGTTGAATAATGTTTTTCTGGATAACAATTAAATAATGGATTGCTTTTAATTGATTGATTTCTATAGGCACCATACCATTACCTATGTATACCTACATAGATACATACTTATATACACACATACATATGCACGTATCGAATAACCATTTAAGCTCTTTACAGTTGCAGCACACATAAAAATGTATTATACATATACATATATGAATATACATACATACATATGCACTTCAGTATTTAGCTATTAAGTGAGAGTAGAATACAGCCTTTGAGCTTTTACTCTTATACTTTGACTTTATACTTTGTCTATAATTAGCAATCGCAGCAACAGCCAAAGCATACAAAACAACAACAACTACTGTGCGAGAACCAAAAACGGTTATTATCTTTCTCTGTCCTTTGTCTTGGTCATTTGGGAGTTCATTGCTGCAAGAATTTGTGAAAAAGAGAAACCTATATAAATTATGGCGCTTTCCTTGTCTTGCACATTGGCCTGTAAAGAGCTCATGCTATGCGTGTTATAAGGTGCGCAAATAGAGCGCGCTATCCTTTTTCAACTGTGACGTCACATTCTACAGGCATGTTTAATAATTAAATTATATATATGCATGTAGATATGCAAAGAAATTTAATATATATTCTTGGCAATGTAGATAAGCAAGGAAATTGAATATATATACTTTATTCAACTGGTTATTTAATAAATGAATTAAATAACCTTAAGATGTGACGTCATGTCCATAACTGGTAATAGATAACTTAATAGAAAATTTTCTGCGCCCAACAAGTGTGTGCAAATTTAAAAGTAACTTGAAGTAACCTTTTTTGGGGCACAATGATTTTGCTGTTCTACTTATTACATACATATACACGCGCATATATATGTATGTTTGTATTTATATGCAAATATGTAGCGACTAATTTAACGAGCTTAGGCTCGTTTCCAATTGGAATTCAAGCGGCATATTTTGTTTGGGAATTTTTAGCTTAGCTTTGAATATACTTATAAGACTGATCTTTGTTATATGATCTGTTTAATATGCGCTGGCCATAACAGACAAATTCAATGAACTTTGTATGCTAATTATATATGTATATAAATGTACATATGTATGTATGTCTGTCTTTTTGTTTGTATGTAGA
Organism: Drosophila hamatofila; assembly: GCA_035045345.1. Lineage (NCBI taxonomy): Eukaryota > Metazoa > Arthropoda > Insecta > Diptera > Drosophilidae > Drosophila > Drosophila hamatofila. The sequence continues at coordinate 11,745,378 of JAWNPA010000039.1, read as the reverse complement.
TCATTTGCTTATAAGATTCTTTCTTATAAGCTTTTCCACCCACCGCATTTCGTGGCTCACATTCTGAATGGTAAATAGTGAATAGAGTAAGATGAATGTTGAGAAAGCGGCCGTCGGCATTTCAATTAATTGTGTTTAGACTTTATTTTAGCATTTTTCTTATATGTTGTTGAAGAACTTTCTACTTCATTTGAATGCAAAGGCAAATCCGTGAGAGACCTCCAAAAGGCAGACGAGGCCAAAGCGTCGATGAGCAGCTTGTTGCATTGCATTTTGATTTGCCATAAATGAATATATATATATAAAAATATATATATATATATATATATATATATATATATATATATGTTTACATATATACATATATATGTGTCTCTATGTGGGTGTTGGCCATGCCCAGTTCAGTTAGCTTTGCATGAGTCAGTTTTCTAGTTTTAGCACACACACCCAAAATCCAATTGGAAAAATCACAGTTTCTTTTGGTTTTATTTTTGTTTTGTTTTTATTTTTGTTTATTTCTGTTTTGCGCTTTGCTGATGCCTTCCAGTCACGTCGAACAACTCCAGCCCCAATTTCAATTACGCACGTCGCATTTGGGGGGCGTGGCAGGTAGACATGCTAAAGCCGCTGCAACTGTGTGCACTGTGCAACATTTTTGGCGCTTTCGCCATTTGGGGTCGCCGTTATTAATTCGTCACGATTGGAGTGGCAGCTGCAACAAGCAGTGAGCAGCGAGCAGCGAGCAGAGAGAAGCGAGCAGCAACGTCAGCTGTTTGCTTAAAGGGAAATTAAAGAAAAGCTGTCACTGCCACAGCTGCCACAGCTGCCGCTGCCGCTGCCGCACGTGGCAAACAGTTGATGTTGCCTCTTCACGATTTCCGTTTTGATGCACTTTCCAATGGGAATCCAGTTAGGAGCTGAGCGGTTGAGAAATCGAAGCTGTGATTAACGATAGCTGCAATGACAGCATATCGATAAATTCAATTTGAAAGCGATTACGCGGGTGAAGAGAGTTTAGTAATGAAAAGGAGTTTAAGTCTAACTGAAACGATAACACTAAATTTCGATATACATAAAAATAGATAACCTTAGTTAAAAAGCTCTGATATAAAACAATTACATAGGTGAAGAGAGTTTCGTAACCCAAAGTTTTTACGTCTAACTGAAACGATAACATTAAATTTCGATATACATACGCATATCTAAAAAGATCCGATATTAAACGATTACTTAGGTGAAGAGAGCTTAGTAACCAAAAGTTTTTAAGTCTAACTGAAATGATAAAGATAGATTTCGATATATATATAACTATCGATAGCTGTACCTAAAATATAAACTATGATATAAATCGATTATATAAACCAGCGAAATTTAGTAACCAAAATTTGTTAAGTCTAACTGAAAATATAACATTAAATTTCGATATACATACGTATAGCTAAAAAGCTCTGCTATTCTCATCTACACTACTCTACACTACTGTTTCCTAATCTACTCTTTTCTACTCCAACCTTCTCCAATGTTTTGTTCTCTTCTACTCTAATCCACTCAACTGTACTCTATACTACTCTTTTCTTCTTTACTCTACTCCAAATTTTTTTTTACTCTACTTTACTCTACTCTACTCTACTTGATTCTACCGCTATCTTTCCTACTCTACTCTTTTCTACTCTACTCTACACTATTCTACTCTCTTCTACTTTACTCTATTCTCTTCTTATTTACACTACTCTACTCCACTCTTCTTCTCTATTTATAAAATTTTAAAAAAATTCTTGAATTAATATTTAATCCAGCTCAAATCGTTAAAAAAAAAACAGTCTGATTTTCAGATTCAATTAAATTTTATTGCCTATCTTCTTTTTTTTTTAAAGATTGTTGCTCATAAATAAAGTACCAAAGTATTATTACCTCTGAGCGAATTCCAAATAAAAAGCTTTTAGCTTGATGCGAAATTCTCTTCTTTTCGTCTTCGTCTTATATGTCTTCTTCTGCTCCTTCTTTTTATGCTTCTTTTTCTTCGGCTATCTCTCTTGCTCTTCATTTTCTCTTTATTTGCTTCTCCCACCTCGTCCATTCTTTTTTGTGTTCTTATCTTTCTTTTCATTATCTTTCTTCATTGAAAATTTGTTGTCTTGTGATATAATTAATAAAATAACAAATATTTATAAATATAAATGATATAGAGTATAAAACTCGTCAATTTTTAAATTAAATAAAATTTAATAATTGTTAATAATAATTGCAATAAAAATTTATAATTGAAAAAATATTGCGATTTCCAGAGCTCTGACCATAAATCATCTAAATCAAATCAGTCGAAAATCTCAAATCGAATTACTCATCTCGCCTTCAGCTTTATTTGAGCCAATTAATTAAGCCAAATACCAAAAGCTTATGAAATATTATTAATTGAATCGTCGCCATATACATGCATCCATATACCATATATATGTATATATATATATAGATTCAAGCTTCTGATTTCCGCATTAAATTGAGCGAAGCTCAAAGCTTTTATATTTAACAAATTTCTATTAAAATTATATATTATTTTTAATAGTTTTTTTTTTTTCATTTCCATTATAATTATACATTTTTTTGTTTTGTTTTGGTAAAAGTCTTACATGATCTATAATTAGAAATTTATGCAGTTTTTATACTCATTCACGAAAATGAAATGAGTATATTGATTTTTTTGTGCAATGTCCGTCTTGCTTTCCGTCCGTCCGTCCGTCTGTCCGTATGAATGCAAACCATTTCTACTCTATTGAAAACGTGGAAAATCAAGCAATACTATATCTTCTACTGTTTTAGAGATATTTTCTATTGATTTGTATACCGATTGGGCACGTGGCAAATCGGAACATGATAACATATTGAATTATTTCTAAATATTTTTGGTATTAGCTCCGTAAAACAAATCACTATTAAATTAGGATTGATTCGCAACCGATCATGAATAAAAGATCCAAGATTTGCATTCCTATTAAGACTTTCAGAAAGACAATAGACCATCGATTGCATAATATTCGTTCAGTCGGTCCAAAATCAGGTTAATATTAATATTTAAATATCGGTATTTTGCGATTGCTAATTCTAGACATAAAACTTAGCCACGACCTCAATTAGCTTAGATATGCATATAAGCTTTTCTATATAAAGATATATGAATATAACATAACTTTAATACTGATATACAAATCAAATAACAAAATATAAATTGAAATAATAATTAGAGTTAAAATCCAAAAATTATACACATAAAGAAAAAATAGATATTTAAGAAAAAATATGTATACTTTACAAAATATATAATTAAATAAAAATAAAAAATTTGTTTAATAATATACAAAAATAAAAATTGTATTTTTATTTATTTTTAAATAAATAACATACAAAATAGTAATAGTATTTATTTATTAAAAAATTATTATTTATTTTTATTTAATTGTATATTTTTTCATCTATATATTTTATATATTTGTTCTTATATATTTATGTATATATATTCATTTTTGTATTTTTCATTAAAAATATTATTTACGTAAGTAAATAAAAATAAAAAAAAAAAATTTTAAATAAATTAAATCAGCTAAAAAATATTTTATTAATTGAACCAAAACAGAACAAATATAAAAAATTTTAAGATATTTTTATTTTTTAATAAGCAAACCATTTTAAAAATCATCATAAATTAATAGTAAAACAAAACTTTCAAGGTGTGATCAAAAAATCATAAAAAAAAAAACAAATCAAAATAATTTACATTTTTAATTTGATTTAATTAAATTAAAATGTTTTTTAAATTTAAAATAAAATTTTTAAGAAAAGCAAATATAATAAAGAAAATAAAAGTAAATTTAAAAACTCAAAAAAAAAAAAAATAAAATATAAAACTAAATGAACTAAACAAAAATAAAAAAAAACCCTAATTTTAAACAAATTAAAAATGAAATAAAAAATCTTAGGCCATGGCATGCTAAATATGTTATAAAAGCTTAATAAATAATAAAGATACATACAAAAATATATGTATTTATGTATGTATGTATGTATGTATATATAATATTTTGTATATAGAATTTGGTTAGCGCATTGAAATTGTTGCTGTGGCAGCAGCTTTGAATCTATATTTGAAGAAGACAATAATACAATTGCAACTTTCGTTTGTGGCCTGGGGAGGTCAGACAGCAATAGCCCCTGCACCCACTAATCTCATCCCACTCCCTCATACTCCACCGTCCACCTCCCCTCCCTCAAGGAGCAGGCTGTGAAAGTGCAGCGTGCAATAGAGTTCAAAAGACTTAGGCCACGAACTCGTTTGCCATTGACAAGTGTCATTGGAAGACGACGACGAAGAGGAAGAAGAAGGCGAAGAAGAAGAAGCGCATTTCGAATAGTTTGCAATATTTGTCGCCATTGCTGTTGTTGTTGTTGTTGTTTGTCTGGTTCCGTAGCGAAAGCGAATTTTTGTGCCAACTGCAGTCAAAAATGCAAAGCCAAGGCGAAATGAAAGTGTTTTGTTTTTGCTTTTTTCTCATTTCTTCTCATTGATGTTGTTGTTGGTGCTGTTGGTGTCCCCCAAAAGACGATACGGCAGCTCTGCAGCGCTAATACACAGTGGGCGACAGCAGCAAATTATTCCCACGACTTAAGTTGCATGCATAAATATGAATATGCGGGAATTTACATTTTTGGTTGTTTTATTTTTGATATATTTTTGAAATTTGTTTTTGTTTTTGATCAAGTTTAATTAGTTAGTTGGCTTAAATTGGAAATTTGTGTAGCTTAAGTATGTTGGGCGCTCCACGGTGCGTCGGCAACATGTTGCGATCAAACATGTTTATAAGCTGCATGCATGCTGGTGTGTGAGTGTGATGACTGTGTGTAGTGTGCATGTGTGTGTGTGTGGATTTTAATGAATTTTCCTAATTAGTCTTGTGAAAGAAAAGCGAAAACGAAACGTGGCATAGGTTGTTGCTGCCTCTGCCACCGCCGCTGCCGCTGCTGCTTTTGGTGTCGTTCAGGCATTGTTGATACAAAATGTTGATAGCAACACATAACAAGAGACAAAGTAAAAGTTGCCGAATCGAAAATAAAAGTTCAGCAACAGCAACAGCAGCGAACGCCGAAATATGTTAATATGTGCATATATATAGATGTATATGCATGTGGGTATGTGTGTGTGTGTGTGTGTGTGGGTAAACGAAAAGATGAGCAAGGGAAACGCAGCCGCAACTTTCTTTCTTTTTGGCGCCAGCGTCGCTGCCGATGTCGCCTCGGGGCGCTGATCGCTTGACATTGGCTTCGTTTATGGGCCATCATTGCTAGAGTCGAATGTAGGTATGTATGTATGTGTGTGTGTATGTATGTATGAATGTATGTATGTATGTCTGTCATATTTGTTATATTTGTAATCTTTTGGCATGCTAACTGAAATACAAACAACACGCACACGCACACACACACACACGCACAGTCTAACTGGAGCAGTTTCTTAAGGTTGAGCTTGAGTCATGGCTCAAACGAACCCGAAACCCGTTGGCCAAACGGTTGGTGTTAAATTTTGTACAATTAGCACCTGTTGGCAGCGTGCATGTTATTGCCATTACCATATCTGTAAATTTACTAAGTTATAAATTTTTTGTTTTTTTTTGCAGATCAAAAAATCTCGCGATGCAGACAAAAATATTGGCGGCAGTAATTCGACGGCAACAACAGTAACAAATACATCAGGAACAGGAACAGCAGCAGCAACGGCAGCAGACAAAAGGAACAGCAGCAGCAGCAACAACAATAACAATTGCAGTAATAATCGCAACAGCAGCAAAGACAAAAGCAAGGAGATGCAAACAAATGGCGGCAAATCCAATTGGAAGGTAATTAAACGGAAATGTAATCAAAGACATAGTTAATAAGTAAGCACACATACATATATGTACATGTGTGTGTGTGTGTGTGTGTGTGTGGGCATGTACATGTGTACATGTGTGGGATATGTACATATATACATACATATAAAGTTTAGTTTGTACAATGAAGTGCAATAATTAAAGAGAAGAAAAGCATAAAGCTGCAAAAGAAAGAAGGAAACAAGCGTGAGTGTGTGTGTGTGCGTGAGTGTGAGTGCGAGTGTGAGGTAACATGAGTTGCTTGCACGTGCGCGCTCTCTGCTCCCGTTATGCGGCCGAGTGACTTTTGACTAACTCCTCTGACTGACATTAATAAGCGAGTGCGAGTGAGCGAGGAGGGGGAGAGACACAAAGAGAGAGCGAGCGAGAGAGATGGATAGAGAGAGAGAGAGAGTGGCGAGTGCTGCTGCTTTGCAATTGCAACAGACAAATGCAAATGGCGCTAATAAGTTAACCCAAAACATACATACATATACCAGGTGATGTATGTATGTGTGTGTGTGTGGATCTGTTAATGTGCGACATGGTCAATAAACGCAGATGTTGATTATGAAATGAGGAAACCATTTACGCACTCTCTTAGCGCGCAAAGTTTAATTACATTTTTGTGCTTGTTGCTGCTCATTTAGTTTATTATTGTTATGTGTGTGCATGTGTATGTAGAGCTTCATATTTACGTACATTGTTCACGCGTCTGACGGTGGCGGTGGCGATGGCGGCAGCATCACGAAGAGAAAAGTAGGCCGCAACTCGACCTGTTTACCGCCAGCAGTCCGGCCTGGCCCGGCTTAGCCCGGCCCTCCCATCATGCCAGACGCTATATTATTTTGCTAAGCTTGCGCTTTAATTAATTTTCTAAATTGTGTTTATGTGCATACACTGTATGTTTGTATGTTCTCTGTACCGTGGCACATTCACAATTGCAACATTACCGACCGCATGGATTCCCTCTCTCTCTCCAACGTTGTCCGTTTTGAATATTGTGAACCAATTGTGATGCAAATAGGCCAGCTTATTATGTAAGCGCTGCCAGCCTTTTGATCCTCTAATGCTGCCAAATATTTTAAATTTATCGGTGTCGCTTGCAGGCGCTGCCAGTCTCTGGATCCTTGGCTGTTGCCGGATAGTTGTCTGCACACTCCATAAGTAGTTCGCTATTTAAAATTGTGAATTAAATGTCAGTTAGACAAATTTCTTATGCATTCTTTTGATCCTTGAATGTTGTCAGTTGGTTGCAATTTATCGTTGTCACCTACCCTTACATAGTTCGCTTTTTCAAGTTGTGAATCAAATAAACTAAATGGCAGTTAGATTATTTTATTATGCAGGCGCTGTAATTTATCAGTGCTTCTGCACCCTCCACACACAGCTCGCTATTTAAAACTTTGAACTAAATTAACTAAATGAACTAAATGGCAGCCAGGAAATTTTATTATACCAGTAATTCATCGTTGTCGTTGTAATTTATTGTTGTCACCTACGCCCTCGCGCAATTCGTTATTTCAAGTTGTGAACTAAATGAATTAAACGACAGTTAGACAACCTTATTGTGCAGGCACTGCCAGCCTATGGATCCTTGAAAGCTGCCAGATCGTAGCATTTTATCGTTTATCGTTTTCAAAATAGATAAAATTGCAAACTGGCAAATTGGTTCCGTAATTATTTTGCGAAAAATGAAATTTAAAGAGCCGCTTCCTTGGTTTTCTGCTGCATGCAAATATTGCATTTGCCGTGCATTTGCCGTGCATTTGCATGTGCCGCAGCAAAGTGAACAGCATAAAAATTCCAACAATTATAAACGCGCTCAAGTGCATTCATTCATTACCAAGGCACTTGGCACTTGGCGTGTTTTCGCGTTCGTTTCGTTGGCTGATTTAACGGCATGATTTGGCGCAAAATCAACGTGTTTAATTTTAAGGCGCTTTTGTGGTCATTGACCAGTGGTCCATGGCCGCTCGAAATCTTGCCGCGTTTTTGGCCATGTCACTAATTATGAGTAAATAACATTTTTGTCTGCCCTTAGGGCCTCGTCCAAAGCAATCCCAATCCCCATGGCAATGGCAATGGCGCCTTGTCCACAACAGCTGTCACTCAGCCGCCCAAGGTATTCCACAACACACGCTGCACGCGACACCATAAGCCCCATCATTCCCACAGCAATGGCAACGGACTTGTGGCAGCAGCAGTAGCAACTGGAGTTGGGACTGGAGCTGGGTCTGGAGTGGATCAGCGAGAGCGAGATCAGCAGCTGCAACAGCATCACCTGCACATGCACAGCCACAGTCACACGCATGCGCATCACGGACTGCGCCGCAAGTCCGAATCCGTGCTGTCCACCGACTCGGACATACGGTTCACACGCCGCAAGCTGGGCGACAGCCAGAAGTGCGGATGCGCTGTGATAGCCGGCTTCCTCATCGCTCTGCTGGTGGCCGGCGCCTTTGTCTACGTGGGCTGTAAGTAACCAAGCCAAGCCAAGCCAAGTGAAGTCAAGTCAAGCGAAGCTAATGTAACCTTCCATTGCAGACACTTATTTTCGGCCGGAGCCGTTGCCGGATCGCGTGTTTCGTGGCAAGTTCATGGTGCTGAACGACAAGTGGAGCATGGAGCTGGCCAATCAGAACTCGCTGCGCTTCCAGCACAAGGCACGCGACTATCGGGAGCGCATCAATCTGACGCTGCGACGCTCGGATCTGCGTGAGGCCTATGAGGGCAGCGAGATTCTGGCTCTGGATGGGTAAGAGATCAGCTTGAATGAGATCAGTAAATATATATTAATATATTCCTTTGCAGGAGCGAGGACAACAACAATATTGTGGTCCACTTTAATATGATATTCGATCCGTATGCGGGCCTCGTCAGCAGCGGGGAGCTGCTCGCCTTGTTCCACGAGGAGCTGAGCAATGCCCACAGGCGACACTTTGCCAACATGACGGTGGACGTGTCGAGTGTGACAATCAAGGAAACCACTGGGCTGATCGAGGAACCCATCATGTCCAGCTCGCCGCTGGGCGGCCACGATGAGACCACGGAACCCACCAGCACCACGCCACGTCCACAGCCGCGCCGTTGCGAGCCGCTGCAGCTGAACTACTGCCGCAATGTGGGCTACAATGTGACCACCTATCCGAATCTGCTAGGGCATGCCACCTACGAGCAGGTGCTGGACGATGTCATTGTCTTCCGCGAGCTGGTCGACGGCGAGTGCTTCCGTGAGGCCTACGACTTTGTCTGCCGCCTCCTGCAGCCGCCCTGCGAGTCCCACGGCATCAGCCAGGAGCCGACGCCCGGCGCCATTTGCCGCGAGTACTGTGAGGCATTCATGGCCGGCTGTGGCGGTCGATTGCCTGCCCGCTTCCGCCAGCATTTCGACTGCGAACGCTTCCCGGAGTCGACGGGCACCCAATCCTGCCAGCAAAAGCCACATTGTGTGGGCGACATGCAGAGCAATGTCCAGAGTCCGCGCCTCTGCGACGGCTATGCCGACTGCCCGGATCTGTCCGATGAGCGCAGCTGCGCCTTTTGCGCCCCCAATGCGCTTTACTGTGGCCGTGGGCGTGCCTGTGTGCCGCGTAAGGCGCGATGCGATGGCAAGGCCGACTGTCCGGATGGCGCTGACGAAAAGGATTGCCGTAAGTGGCTGCTGCTGCAAATTGTTGATAATCTAACTAAACTTGTTTATGCACTCTTGCAGTTTCAATAGCTCCTTTGGCCGCGGATCTCTTGCAGCCGGAGCCTTGGGTACCCTATCTGCCGCGCTTCCATGCCGCCGGCTATGCTGTCTTCTCCGAGAAGGGCATTGTTGGCAAACTGTGCGCTGAGGGCCTGGAGGGTGATGCCAAGCTGGTAGTACGCCAGACCGTCTCGGAATCCCTATGTAAATCGCTGGGCTATGAGTAAGTGCATCCCTTTGAATGTTCCAACGAATTTTTTACACGCAATACACTTGTCTGGCAACGTCATCAACTGGCTGACGAGCTGGCAAAGCTATATTTAAATTTAAATATTTAAATTTAGCTGTTGGGTGGCAGCGCCTCGAGGCTTAACTGCAAAGCCATCGATTGACTAGCGAGCTGGCAATGCTATATTCAAATTTAACTGCCAGGTGGCAACACCACGAACAAAAAGATCAATTTGAAAATTTGAATTTTTAGCTAATATTAATAATTTATTTAACTAATTTTGTTCATCATCAGATCTGTGGAAATCTTTGATGTACAAAATGACACGGAACAGTTGTCGGACTATGTGCGCGTCTTAGATCCGCATGCGCCGGAGATTAGCTTCATACGCACCCATTGCCCCAAGAGGCAGGTGCTATATGTGGGCTGCGGCGATCTGCGCTGCGGCGTGCAGTCGGCGCTGCCCAATGCCAAGCAGCATCTGTCGCTGCCCAAGATGTCAGCACCGGGCGACTGGCCATGGCTGGTGGCGCTGTTCCGCGAGGATATCCATGTCTGCGACGGCACGTTAATCTCGCCGGACTGGGTATTGACCACGGAGAGCTGCTTCCAGGGTCAGCCGAGGGCCACCTGGATGGCCATCGTGGGTGCAGTGCGTCTGTCGGCGAAAGCGCCATGGACCCAGCGACGTCGCATCATTGGCATGATCAAAAGCCCCGTTGAGGGCTCCACAGCGGCACTGGTGCGTCTTGAGACGCCGGTCAGCTTTTCGGACCATGTGCGCCCCATTTGCCTGCCTGACGAACTTCAGCGACAGCAGCAGCAAACGCCGATGCAACGGCGTGCCTATGTCCCAGTGGCCGAGCGCTTGGAGGCGCCAGCTGCATCGCACCCGCAGCGCCGCCTTGCCCAGGAGACACAACAGTTTTTCCTGATACCCTCGCAGCAGGAGCAGCCAGAGGGATCGGATACCAGCACCGAGGAGCATGAAGAGGACATTGGCTTTGACCATCTAATGGCCGAGGCCGCAGCCTCTCAAATGCCGCGTGCCGAGGCCCTGCAACACCTGCCGGATGCTGAGGACCAGCATCCCCAGCTGGATGCCTATCCGCTGCCCGACAGCGCCCCACAGGTCAACTACTACGGCCCATCCTCGGCCTCGCAGGCGTCCAAAACTACCAAGCCACCCAATGCACCGGAGCAAATCTGGACGAACTGCAACACGCTCGGCTGGTCCCGACAGCGCGATCATTTGCAGCGGGTCCAGCTCAAGATCGGGGATATGGCACCCTGCGAAAACGTCTCCATAACAACGGTCAATTCCATGTGCATGGAGGCCACCTACCAGAAATATGACTGCACGGTGAGTAGAGTAGACTGACTGGAAAAAAAAACGGCAATGGCAACACTGCTTCTATATATACACACACACACACGTACAACCTTGCATGAATGCATATACCCTCACACACATTTGCAAGCACCCATATATACATACATATATAGACTTACGCATACACACACTATGATCGTGAATCAATTAGTTGCAGATTCTACTTAATACAAGCATACATATGTATGTATGTATGAATTTTCATATTCAAATATAATATTAATACATATGTACATGTACACGTAATGACGACAGCAATTTTAAAGAAAATGCTTTATCAACTGCTTCATATATATGTGTGTATATACATATGTACATATTTTATCTGATTGGATTTCAGGAGTATTTAGCAGTATTTTTATTGTTGAATTCTATTTTGTATATAAATGTATATACATACATATGTATATGTATGTTTGTATTTGCTAGGAACTATAATCAAACCTTAATGTTAAATGTAAAAAAAATATATATATAAGTTTTTATATACAATTTCGTCCTGGTTAATGGGACTAAACTAGTTGATCCTTAGGCTTAGATGCGTATGGAGCGCTTTGCTGTTGTTAGCAGGGATGCAGAGGGGCCAGCGCTGGGAGCCGATCGTCGCGATCTGTTGGCCAGCTGCAGACGCATTCGCTTGGGTTCCGCATATGGCGCTGGTTGTTCCGGTCGGAGTCGGCCTATCGTCCCGGATGCCGTTTGTTGTTGCCGTTGCTGGAGATAGCGACTCTGTTGACGCACTGCAGCAGCCAGAGCGCTGCCGGGCAGAGCACCGATAAAACAATTCTGACGATGCACTGGCACCGCTTCATAATCCGCCGTGGGATCAGCTTTAGCTGCAGATCGTGACTGGGCCTCGACTAGGTCACCCGTGGAGCGCCGGCGCTTGACAGGCTCTACTAAAGCACGGCGCAGCCTTTGCCAGTTGATGCGCAGCTGGAACAGCAGCTCCGGGCAGGGGAATAGCACCAGAAAGTACTCCAATAGCTGTTTCTCGAACTCATAGCCCTGGCCATTGGTCAGCATAAGGCCGGCCCGCTGCGTCTCGGGAATGTGAAAGCGAGCACATACTATGGGAAACATGGAAAAAATTAAGTTTAATTTGATAAAAAAAAGAAAACTCCATTTACCTTGGCTAATGATTTCCTCGTAGCTGCTGCCCGCTTCGCAGATGATGAAACTCACTTCGCCCTGATAGCTGATCTTCAGGCAGTTTTTTATGTTCAACATGATGAAATTCGTGAATGACGCCTGCACTGCGTTTAACTGTTAGTGTCTTCTTCCTCTTCTCCGTTTGCAACTAATATTGACTGAGTCTTCCTCGTTCCGTTCACTTGCAATGCCGACGCTCAAATGAAAGGGCTTTGGCGCGCGCTATCGCCTTTTATATGCACGTCAGGCAGCTCAACAGGCGAGAAAGAGATGGAGAAAGAGAGCCTGTTCGATCTAGCACTGCAGCTGCGCGGCCTGCGTGCAGATTGTTTTTTTTTTTTTTTCTTTCCTTCTCCTATCCTATTGAGTAGGTAAGAGAGCTGGCATTGTCGAAGGGTGTTTCTAGCATTTGTTATCTGTGTGCGTGTGCGCTCGTGCTATTCTGCATTAGTGCTGCCATTTTCTTTGAGAGCACAAAAAGCTAGATCTAGCTAGAAAGGCAAACAAAAAATGGGCATCTAAGCATTTTTAGACCTTTTTTTTATTTTTGGCGATTTAGTTCTTTAATTTAATTCAATTCGGTAATTTTTCATTACTCAAATTTGATACAAAAAACATACAAAATTAACAGAAATTCGATTCAAATATACCTAAAACTATATGTAGGATATATGTATGTACATACATATGTACATAGAAAGGCAAAAATGGGGAAAGTGATATTAAAAAATGCTACTATTGAAGCTATAAGCATTTTCATAATTTTTCAAGCATTTCCGTTTTTAAACAAGCTGTATAGATCTAGCCTTAAATACGCCAAAATGGCAACACTGCTCTGCATTTGACATGCATGCTAGAAAGAGATAGGGCATATTTCGCTTTGTTATTGTTGTTGTTGATATGGCGTTACTCACATATTATTGTTTTGTTTTGTATTTGTTGCTGAACGCGTCGCTGCATGTCGCGATTGTTACGTGACGTCACAATAGTCAGACACAGGGTGTTGCGTGCTAAGTTCATAAATGTTAATTCATTCATACATACACACATACATACATGCATACATACATACATGTATGTATACATACATGAATGTACATATGTACATGTATGTACATATGGTTAAATTATGTAAATTAAATACTTATTAAATAAATTTTATACATTTACAGCAAGAGGAATATTCTGGCGCGCCCGTCCAATGCCTCATACCGGGCACCAATCAATGGGCACTCATTGGCGTCTCCTCCTGGCGCATCGCTTGTGGACCGACGGGTGTGGAGCGGCCCCGCATGTACGACAAGATTGCCTCCAATGCGGATTGGATACGGGAGACAGTGAATGCGGCGTAGACGCCAAGCGATATCATTATTGCTTCGACATATTGTATAAAAGGAAGGAAAAACTAACGTGTATTATGTAAAAAGCAAGAAGAAGCAACCTTAATCATAACTTAATTGCATGTTTTTTAATCTAATATTATGTATTATTATAACCCACGTTTTTTTTACTGTTTTGTGTAATATTTATTAACTATTTTAACTGTATGCTAAACAAAACATAAAAAAGAGAAGAACACAAAGGACATTTAGTTAGTAATATATTTAGTTGCTGTAATTATAAATTTTGTTTGTATTTGTTGAGAACAATTGTTTTGCTATTGCAAATGCTAGTTGAATAAAAATAAAAATAACAATGTGTAAAATACAGTTGGATTGATCGTTCATCATTCAGATTCACGTTCAGGTCGACACATGCATTGCCTTCCATTGGCCATTCTCCTGTCGGCGATATTGAACCCGATCCGCGATCTGGTTCATGCCCACTTTGAGAAAGTCATAGCGCTGAGCGTCAAACTTGAAAGCGGTGCTGTTTAGAGATGACAGATTGTTAATGTGAAATAATTTCAATAATTTCAAAAACATACAATGTTGAGGGACGTTTCAGCGGCTTTCCGCTCTCTCGATACTCTTTGAGGAACTGATCGTGCTTGGCCTTGAGCTCATCGTAGTCCACCGGCTGGCCACAGGGAAAGATAATGTCACGTATTTTTGCCGATAGCAATTCGCTGTCCCACCAGGCGTCCAGCTCGGACTCAGGCAATTCTACAGCGGTGGCGCCCAAGAGGCGAACCTGCCAGATGGAGGGCGTGGCGCCTTGCGACGGCAGCATTACGCTCGGCATTAAGATGGTAACACCACACTTGGCATTGGCCTTAATATTCTTATAGTTTCGTGTGAAACGCTGCGTTGTATAGATAATACATTTGTCGGCGCTAATTCCACGATACAACACGGTTCGGTTGAGTACGGCAAATTCATCGTCGATGGTGGCCAAATTCATATATTGCTGTGAGTTTGGCTGATTTTTTTTGACTGCATCCAATAGGTCTTGGAGTAGGGCGATAGGCTCATCTGGGTAGTCGACAATGTGGGAAACTGAAGATTCTTCCATTTTGTACGTACGAATGCGCGGGGTTACAAGAGATATTACAAAATTAAACGACTGAAATATGAAATATTTAAATTTGAATTTAAATTAGAACGCTCTGCACACAGGTTGGCAGCTTGACAACTGCCTATCGAAAGTAAAGTTCAGCTAGCGATATATCGTCATAACTATTGTCAGAACACTCATCGATTGTCGATTGCCATGTACCAGGCACGTAAATAAATATAAAAAAAAACTTTTTTGTTACTGTTTATAAATACACCCATCTGTCCATCTCAGGTTGACAACCAAATTGCTGCATGGCAAACGTTTAAATTCTGAGTTTCGCTTGTGGTCAAACCACCTACTAGCTAGCTAGCTGCTCCTGCTGTTTGGGGCAGCGGCTGCCGCAATCACCCAAAGATGTCCATACTGGATATGAAGGCCGGTCCGCCGGATTATTGGGCAGAGATTGGAAACTTCTTTTTGCCGCTCAAATATCTAATTACGAACGATCGCTTCGATGCACTGGTACAGAATATCGACTTGCATTACCTGATCAATGCGGTTTTCTGGATATTTATAGCGTTATCCTGCGGCTTTTATGGATTTCAGCGCGTTTTCCAGGTGAGTGAGCGTCTACTGGGTGCAGGTGCAGTGGCAGCGACAGTGGCAGCAGCAGCGGCAGCAGCAGTAAGCGACAGTACGGCGTCCGGCTGCTGTTTGCTGTTGGTGCCCAATTATTTTGGCGTTTATAAATAGTCGGCAGCCAGATGTAAAGCGACGACGTCGACGTCGGTGGCAGCGCCAGCGGCAGCGGCAACGACGACGTTAAGATAAGACATGCGACCGACTGCCGCGACCAACAACTATTAAGATTAAAAACATTTAAAGCAAAAAAAAAAAAACAAAACAAAACAAAAAACCACACTCAAGCCTAGCTCAGCCACACACACACATACATAAATATATTTGTGCACACATACATATAAATGCATTTGCATAAATATGTCGCATATGTATATGCATGTGTGTGTGTGTGTGTGTGTGTGTGTGTGCATTGCACCGGGAAGTATCTGAATGATCGACGATTAATTGGCAATCGTTTATTCTTCTTCCTCTACTTACTCATCATCTTTATCTTCTTCTCTGTCCCTTGCAGTTCTTTTTGAAATCATCAAACGTCAAGTACTTCAAGCGCAAACAATTCGCCCGATTGATATGGAATATTGCATTCTATGGCGCTTGCTGTCTCTTTCTACACTTTTACAATGAGTTCATGATACTGCCGCAGCTGATGAAGAATCAGGGTCGTTATTCGCTCTTCCACAGCTCCGACAATCTCATCTTCTATCGCTCGCATCAATATGAGAAATTTCAATTTTACTCAATATTCATAATAACGTTTTACCTGCATGGAGCCATACTGGACTTCAAGGAGGCTGACTTTCTGGAAACCGTCTCCAAGGGCCTCTATCTGTTCGCCCTCATCGCCATCGATGTCTACAGGCATGTGGATGATCCATCTACATACCTATATAGACAGTTAATTCAGTGTGTTTCAAATTTTGCAGATATGAAAACTATTTTGTTGGCCTGAATCTCACACTGGGTCTATACAACATTCTAGCAGAATGCCTCTCATTGTTGGCATTGCAGAATTCGAATCGCAACCGCTTGGTGTATCAGGTGTTTATGGGTCTGAAGATTGCCGCCTGGCTGCATGTCCACATCAATCTGCTGCCCTTCAACTACTTCATACCCACGCTGTTTGCCAAGAACTTCAAGTTGCCGCTCAATGTGTCCATTTGGGTGTGGTATGGCCTGGCCATCTGGAACTCGCCGGTGCTGCAGTATTTCTATCATCAGATTTATCATACGACGCCATCGGATTGCTCCGGCGAGGGCTCAGCGGCCAAGTGAGCTAACTGAAATTCTCTTCACATTGAAGCACATTCATCGCCCATCTAATCCCTGCAGATGCATCCTCATCAAGGACACCAGCGAGTATCGCCACTTCAAGACACTGCAGCGGGCCTATCTTGAGGTGAAGCTGGCGCATGAGAAGGCCACCTCCAATCCTCTGCCAGCCACTGAGTCCGCCTCGGCCAAGACCTATCAGGCCATCAAGTGTATGTTCTTTGCATATCAACAAAACCTATCTCAACTTATCTAAATCGTTTTGCAGGCGTTATGATGCTGAAGCGCAAATTGAAGCGTATACGCGAGGGTCGCGGCGCCGAGCCGGAGGATGATAGCGAGGAGCTTAACACGAATTGATCAGATTCTGTTTTTGACTGCACAAAACCAAAAAAACAACAATAATAACAACAAACAAAACTGTTTCTTCTGCTTATAAAAGACAAAGCCCCAAGGCAAAGTGCTCGATGCGCCACATTTTCCAACTACCTCCCGAGTCTTGAGCACGCATCCTAATGCATATACATATATTTATATAGACATACTATACATACACACTTACATACATATATACATACATACTTACATACATATATACATACATACTATACATATATACTATGCATACATACCCAAAAAAAAAAAAACAAAAAAACATCACATCGCGCGTTTCGCACACATTCGACACATGTTCTCTCACTCTCACTCTCTCCTTCTATTTCTCTCTCTATCTCGCGCTCTCTCTCACACTCTCTATCTATCTAGTACCTAGTTAGTTATCGAAAATACCTCACGCCTAGTGAGCTCTGCAGCAATGCTTATTTATGTACTTAGTATGAATATCTAGCAATAGCTTTTAGATCACCTTAGCTCTACAAATAGTTCATCTCTTTTTCCGCTGTGACCTATTGAAATTTCTATACATTTGTAGCTCAATTCTAATAAAGTGATTAACAAATTGAAATCCCAATACATTATTTATTTACGTAAGCTTAAAGGAATGTTATTTTTCAGAGAACACTGATGAACATTATCCGATTATATTCTTGATATATATTCTATATAAGATTGACTTGCTGAGTCGATTCAGATATGTTTGCTTATTCCTTTGCCTATCTGCGTGAACTTATCAACTACAAAGGCTGGAGGCTTATAATTGATAATGGCTTGTAATTTTGATATTGTGTGAAATTGAACCCATTAAATATAATGATTTGTATAGGGCGATGATCTGAGTTGATTTAGCTCTGTTTGTCCGTCTGTTCGTCCGCAAGTTTCTAAAGCTACAGATTTTGGAATTTTATATGTATACTTTTAATATTATAAATATTTGCTCGATAACAACTCACCCGTATTATCGATAAAATTCGATACATCGTCAATGTCGATAAATATCGATACATTATTTTTGTTTTTTAAGCGTAGATTGACAACTTCAACTTCGAATTAATTATGATAAGTATCCAAAATATACAAAATTTCACCCAAATTCGAATAAATCGAAACTAGAGAAAGTCCACCTAGAGACAAAACTATATATAGGGTATAGGTTGCAGGGTATTTTCTAGTCGTGCCATCCCAACTAACTAGCATTTGCTAGAAACTGAATTAAAAAGTCATTATTAGTTTGTTTTTGTTTTGTTTTTTTTTTTTTTTAATATTCTTGCTTTATTGATATTTGAAAAGAATTTCTATTTGAATTTTTTTTGTTTTTGGTTTTGTTTGTTCTTTTATTTTTGTTTTTTGTTTCCATTCACTTTTCCATTAATTTGTTGTTATAAATAAGTAGTTGTTTTTGTTTTTTTTCTTATCATTTTTTGGTTTGTTTTTGTTTTAGTTCTGCTCTCTATCGTGTTTTCTTTGCTCTTGTTCTTTTTTTCTTCTCTTTCTTTTAAAAGTTTTCACTATTTGCTAAGTTTTGTTATTTTTTCATATTTTTTGTTTCTAGATTTTTCATGTGTTTTCTTTTTGGTTTTGGCTTTTTGCCTGTTTTTTTTTAAGTGTAGTTTTTTTTTTTAATTTTATTTTTCTGTGAACTTGCCAATTTGCATTTTTAGAAAATTCTCAAACAGCTTTACGAACAAATTTACGTTTTTCTTTTGTTTTGCTTTGTTTTATTTTATTTTATTTTGTGTTTTCTTCTTCTTCTTCTTTTTCTGGGTGCCACAAATTATTTGAGAGAGTGTATTTGATTTTTGTTTTCACTATTATTTTTGTTTTTCGTGTGTTTTTTCTTTATGTCTAATTTAATTTTTTTTGAAGTGAAAGTGGACTTGATTTCGGTCAGGTGTAGGGCTAGGGTGAGGAGGGTGGGTGTTGGGTGTTGGGAGGGTGTTTTTTATAGAGTGTGCATTGTGTGCTAGGCAAACAACTCGACTATTGAATGCTCTTGCCATGCCAAAGCCATTTCAAATCATCAATTTAAAAAAAAAAAACATTAAGTGTTGGGATTTTTACAATTTAGTTTTAGGTTTTGTAAATCGTATAATTTGTAGATTTTTTTTTAATTTTTAGTTTTTGGTTTAAGTATATTTTTTTTATTTTATTTATGTGTTTTTTTTTCTCCATATTTTCTTGTGGCTTTTTCTTTTGGTTTTCATTTTTCCTTACAAATTAATTCAATTCGTATTTGTTTAGTTTTTTTTTTTTGGTTTTTGCTTTTTTGTTTTTCAAAGTTTTTTAGTTTTTTTAAACAATTTTTCAAAGTTTTGTTAACAATTTGCTGTGTATACCTCATTACCATTTCTTATCAATAATACATTTAATTTTACTATTAAATTTATGTTTAAAATTAATGTTAGTTGTTTGTTCTTCGTCTTCATCTTCTTCTTCCGATTCATCTGCCTCATGTTTTGTTTTGTTTTGCTTAAATTTTGCATTTAAAGGTACTTTCTAAAAAAAAAATTGTTTTCTCTTTTGTTTGTTTTTTGGTTTTTGTGTTTAATATATAATATATATTATATCATTATATTTTATGTTATGATTTATATTTAGTTGTTATATATCTCCCCCCCTTTGCACATATAAATTGTTGCTCTTCGCTTGATAATACACATATATTTATATATATATGTATATATATATATATATATATATATATATATATATATATATATATATATATATATATATATATATATATATATATATATATATATATATTGTTGCGACTGTACCTAAATATGAATATTCGAAAAACGTTGTTCTCAATTCTGGATTTGTTTTTACACTATAAATGATGAAATCATGTTTCCTAGCGTGAAAGATTCGAATGGATTTGGATTTGTTAAACAATATTTCAACACGTCCAATATACTATTATTTGTTTAAATGACTAGTGATATTCATATGTGCTGCTGGAATGTGCGTTTCGTTTGCCAGTGTCCACTTGTTGCACTCGAAACAAACCCAAACGAGTGTACGAAAACAATTTGAAAGCCAATGTGCGCTGTGCTTATGAATTATTCGAACGGTTTTCAAGAGATACGTTAGACATTTAAATCAATTTTGCTACAGTGTGGCAACGCCGACCGACTCGCCTCTATGCAGCTGGCTGCTATGCCACCCGCGCTCATAGCGATCAGCTTCTGTCACGGTGCAGGGCAGAATTTCTTAACTATTTTTGCTTTCTCTTTTTTTACGTTTTCTTTTAAATCTTATTTTTGTTAAAATTATTTTTGACTTTTTGTTTTCAGATATTTGTGAATTGTGTGCGTTGTTGTTTAGCCTAAAATGCCTGCAATTAGCTATAGTGTGTACGCCTAGCCTAGGGCCAAAAATCTGCGACAGTTGCTTAGTTCCGTGGAAATGATATCAATTAATTTGTATCTGCTTCTTCTTCTTCTTGCGGTTTTCTTCAATTTGAGTTATTTGCTTGCCTTTGCCTTAATATCAATTAACAATCAAGCCAGGCCAGAGCGAGCCAAACCAACCAAAGCGATTCCACTCAAAGAACAACAAACGGACAGAGAGCGAGACAGGGAGAGAGAGAGAAGGAAAGAGAAACATTTCGAATGAAATTAAAATCAAATTAGCCAAAATATGTTTGCCCAAGGTGAACGCGGCTATGGCTTTGGCCATGGGGCGTGGGGCTTGGGGCTTGGGGTGTGGGGCGTGGCACGATAATGAGTTCGCCGAAATTGAGCGGCACGCGCGTAACAATGGAAATTCGTATATAATGAATGAAATTATGCTGAAAACATATTTTTATTCTCCTTTCATTTTTTTGGTTTTTTGTTATACACAAATGAAAAAAAAGAAATGTTGAAAAACAGTTTTGCTTCCGCTTGGCGTTTGCCAAAAGTTGGTCCTTTGTCCGTTTCTGGACTGTTTTCCTATTAGCAAGCAATAAATTTGTCAGTTCCCTCTCCCTCTCTCTCTCTCACACACTCTCTCTCTCGCTTACTCTCTATCTAGGTGGTTATAGATAGGCCCATTTAAACAAGTCTCGAGCTCGCGCGACTCTGACTGTACTTTTATTTATTTTCATTTTTTTTTGTTTTTTTTTTTTTTGGAAATGGCGCCCCAAGGGGTAGCAGGCAGTTTGGCGGCTGTAACTTTATGATTGCTTTTGTATTGCTACACACAGAAAGAGAGACCGAGAGAGAGGGAGGCAGGGAGAGGAGTAGAGAGAGAGAGAGAGGGGCAGATCGCGTTGCGCGTCTCAGGGCAATAGATAAATGCTGTAACATACTTTCAGTGGCTGAGCGGGAAAGTTATAACAAAACTCGCTGTGATACGCATCGCAGTCAGGACAGGGACCAGGAGCAGGAGCAGGAGCAGGAGCAGGAGCAGCAACAGCAGCAGTAGCAGGAGCCACAGCATCAAACAGCAAAAATGCATGAAACAATGAGAATTACAATAACAAGCAGCAGACAGCAAAAGAGTGGCAAGGGCGGGGGCGGGGGCGCGACGGGGCTTTGAAGGGGGCGTGTGTAATAGCTGGGCGCGGCGCAGTCAGACAGTCAAGGCGATAGCCAGGCTAATGTCCTTTTTGTGCTGGCCACAGCTGGTATTATTGTTATTGTTGTGTTCCTCCTCCTCATTTGTTGCTGTTGTTGTTGTTGTTGTTGTTGTTGCCACAACAATTATGATTTGCGGTTGGGCCTCAATGTCGCCCGAGCTGCCCGCCCAGGCGACAGCCAAAGTAAAGTAAAGTAAAAAAAGAAAGGCAAAAACAAAAACAAAAAATATGAAAAGAAAATCAAAACTATTTAAAAACAAGGAAATTTGCTCCAGTCGGATATACACGACTAGCAGATGCCCTGCACTCAGCATAAAGTTGGGCTTATTCTATATATATATATATATATATATATATATATATATATATACACTTGCACACATGCTTAAGTAACTGCTGCGCTTGCTCTGCCCATAATCTAATCTATATGGAAATATGTCCCAAAGTAACTTCGCTTCTTGATGAACATTTTTAAGAAATTAACAGGGCATTGTTCTGACGGCTAAATAGGTTTGGCAAAGACCAGGTTTGTATTATTTAAAAAGCTTTTATGGTTTCAAATTGAGAAGGAAGAAAGGACGTTATCTGAAAACATATGTTCAAAATCTCTGTATTTATGACAAGAAAAGTTGAGTTGAATTTGGATGCTCTAACTTGATGTTAGATGTCATCGATGTCATCAAATATCCAACTAGATAAATATCGACAATTATCGATAATTGGTGAAAACTGATAATTTTATATAAAATGCAGATCGGATGAGTTTATTGATAAACTAATAAGACATCACGTATCTAACTTCAAGACGGACGGACGGAGGAACTAATAAACGGAAAGACGGACAGACAGATAGACAGATAATTAGATTTTTTATCCAGATGCGCAATTTAACTATATATATATATATATGCTATTAACCGACATGCGCAGAAAACCAATATACCCTATTGCCATTAAGCTTATATATAGAGAAAAAATGAATGGAGAGGCGAAGCGAGTATCAGTATATGATAGTTACCTATAAGCGCAGGAAACCAATATACCCCATTGCCATTGGGCTTAGGGTATATATGGGAAAGAAATGAATATAGGGGCGAAGCGAGCCGCACAAGACGGACGCCAAGCGAGTTGCCCGCTTGGCCCGTCATTAAAAGTGTTTTAAAAACTTTCCCAACATTTTCGCTATTTTTATAGCCTTTCTGTGCTGTGTCCTCACCCAACACACACACACACACGGATACAGATACACATACATATAGTATAAGTGGCATAAAATAATAATTTGTTATTGGTTAATGGCTTTTCATTTTGTATGCAGTTGCATTTTCATTTAATTTAAGTTTGCCCAGCGTTAAAAGATGCCAATAATAAAAGGAAAAAATTAAAAATATAAAAAAAAAAAATTTCAAAATAATTCAATAATGCGAGAGTCCTGCAAACAAACATCATTTGCCCAGGATTCGATTCCAAAGCTCAACCAACTACAAATATTTGTCAAAATTTCGCAATTAAAATGAATTTTTATGTGCGCATATGCATATTATTTATTGCCGTGGGCTAATCGCAAACAACAAATTAAAATACCGCACAAACCGCATTCGTTAGCTATTAAAAATGAATTTAAATTAAATATATTACTGTACTGCATATACTTGTATTAATTTGATTGTGCGGTATTTTAGTCATTTGCTAATTTGCATTTAAAATTTGTAAAAAAAATAAATAAAGTATATTATATCTATATAATACCATTCGGATTTCGATCATATTTTAGATCTTTAACTAAAAATGGCTTAATTACAGAGCAACAACAGCGAGCTGTTAGAATAGTTATGGGCTTAACAGAGCACTGTTAGCTTGGTTTTGGGACATTTTAGTGCTGCTGTTAAAATTTCCCCGCGCATTTACTAAGCATTTAACGTGTGAAAGTTCGCTTGGTTTTTTGGATTTAAAAAGGTTTTTGGAAAACACTTTTTTGTGTTAGCCGCCGCCCGCCTGCCTTAATCAACGTTATTTGATTTTTATTGCCCACGGAAATGCAGATAAACGAATGGGGCGAGCAATGAAGCAATAAAATAAACCAAAGCATACCAAACAAAACAAAACAAAATCAGGCAATAACAACTACAAGCGCTGCACACCAAGAGACAGAGGAAAGCTCTTCTTTTTTTTTTTTTGGCGCCTAGACTTTTGCTCGTTGTTGTTGCTGCCGCTGCTGTTGGCACGTGACCCGCTCGGCCAGGTAGCCAGCCAGTGTAAATTGTGCGCATAAATTGCAGCACAATTGCAAATTTGCATAAATTATGAGAGGCGCGAGTGCATTAAAAAACGTCGAGCATACACTAAGAACAATACAAAAACAAACAAAAATTATATGTATAAAAAAATAATAATAAAAAAAAAATGAAAGAATTTATACTCGACGTGCCGAACATTAAATGCTCACGCTCATTTATAACACCAACAAAAACAAGAAGAGCAACAATAACAACGGCAGCGAAATAGTGCTTCTATGATAATAACTTAGCAGCATGCAAACATACACACATACATATGTATGTGTGTGTGTGTGTGCGAGCATATGCACACATTTGTATGTATGGCGGGGTAGCTAATAAAAAACTATTGCCAGGCTTTAAATTGGCCTTAGTGGGCTAGGAAATTTAGCTAGGGTCTGCATATGGAATGCATAGGAATAGGACTGTTGTTGTTCTGTGGCCATGTCGCTGGTTAATATTGGCGGCTGTGGCCAATTAGGCGCAATGCACGCGCGCGCAGCTGATGTGTGCTAAAATTGAATTTGAATTCAAAATGGTGATTATTTACTGTCTGTGTGTGTGTGTGTGTGCATACACATAAACACGCACATGCATACATACATATGCAGTCACTGGCAACACTTGAAACACGCACACTTGGGCATAATAACTAAAGCTTTGTGCTAACTAATTGCCGCAAGGCGCGTCGTACACTGTTTATTTGCACTAATTTGCATGCATCATTTGCAGCTCGAAAGCTCAACGACTCATTCTCTCATATGCTGCATTCAACTGTCGCCTCTGGCAATTTCAAAGAAAAATAAAATAATATATGTACGTATGTATGTATATGATTTTGCTTTAGTTTAGCTAGCTAAGTAACATTTCGACTAACATTTGTTATGTTTATTCAATGTTAACTGCCGTCCCAGAAAACAACAATTACATCGATTACAGTTCAGTTGACAATTACAGTTCAATTGCAAGGATATCATATCGCCTATCGATGACCGGCTAACGAAGTGCTAATCAAAAAAGGAATCAGTTCTTTTATATGCGGATCAGCTAATGAACTGACTTATTTATGTGTATGCGTGTGTGTGAGTGAACAGTTACTAGTTCATAAAACGACATCAAAACAAACAATTTCTAAAAACTGACTCCTTTCGATATTTACTGATCAGAAATTTGTTCCAATTTCATTTCTGGAACAGCATAAGGTCAAACTTTGTATAATTTGTTCCTCACGTTCTTACGTTCTTAATTGTTTTTTTTTTCTTTTGTGCTTTTTTTTCCATTTGTTGTAGATGTTCTTGTATTTGCTAAACATTAGTGTACAATTTTAGTTATAATTATTTAGGGTTTCTTTCAATATCGTCTCTTTACCTATGAATACATTTATGTAAGTACAGACATATGTACTATATAACAAATACTTTTCTTTACGATATACGTATCTGTGTTATAGTTATAGTTGTTTGCTTGTTTGTTTGTTTCTTTGTTTGTTATTTGTTTGTTTGTTGTTGTTGTCGTGATTGCTGCAGTTGTCACGATACAAAAAAAGTAAAACAAATGCGAAATTCTCATCTTGTTTTCGTTTTTGTTTTTGTTTTTTTTTTTCAGACTGTCCGTATGTGGGCACGAGTATATGTATGTATGTATATGTATGTGCGTGTGTCTGTGTCTGTTTGTGGGTGTGAAAATGTGTGTGTGTGGGTGTTTCGGTCCTTGCGGGACTTACAACACGGGCCTCGCCACATTTGGCTTGGCCGTCGTGGAGGCAATCTCCGACAGCTTGATGTCAATGGGCACGCGAGTGTCGTAGAGTGTGGGCGCCTGCAGGATAATGCCAGCCGTGCCCACGACCACGGCTATTGTGAATATCCAAAGGAAGAGACGATCCAATACCATAGCAACATATTTCCAGTCCTCTTTGACCTGTTGACAAAAAGCGTATATAATATACAAGATAATTAATGGCAATAACATAATCGATTCAAGTGTTCAAAAAAACAGAAGAAAATGTTAAGAGAGAGAGAGAGAGAGATAGAGAGATGGATGACGAGCGAGAGATGTGTCGATAGCAATGGTAAGATAGATAGAGGGAGCCAGATAGAAATAGAGAGAGGTAAAGAGAGTGAAACAGAGACAGATATATGTATATGTAGAGAAATAGAGAGTATGAATATAAAGAGAAAGACAGAGAGATAGGCATAGAGACAAAGAGAGGCAGACAGAAAAATATAATATAAGACAGAGAGATGGATGTAAATTGAGGAGGAAAAATAAAGAGAGAAGGGCATATAGAGAGGAAAAGTGAAAGAGGGATAGATAGATATAGAAATAGTGACAGATAAAAAGGGACAGAGAAAGACAGAGAGAGAGAGAGAGAAAAAAAAAGAAAGAGAGGAATAGAATTCAAGTGAATGAGAGAGAGACATATAGATAAGGAAATTGAGAGAGGGAGTGGAAGAGAGCTAGAGAGATGGGGACGGAAAAAGGAAAATAGAAGTAGAAAAAGAAAGGGATAGACAGAGATAGCGAGAGAGAAATAGAGGCAGAGAGACAGTGAAAGGGGAATCGGAAGAAAGGGAGAGGGATACTGCCAAATATCACCGTCATGTGTGAACTATAGGAATAATTAAACTCCAAACTATTTGCGATTCATATATTGGAATGAAAAAGAGATAAGTCTTGGATTTATCGAAAATCTATCAGTGAATAAACAATGAACCCAAGCTCATTTGACTCGAGGCACTCCCACTTAATGATACTTTACAACTATTACCCAGGTCAGTTCCATAGAATAGGATATCTTTAATAATTGAAAGCTCGATGCGAGCTGATTGGTCACTTAAAGGATTTTCAATTGCTTTGGGGCCTCTTTGTGAACTGAATGGTTATTGGGCATGTGAGTGGCTCAGGTTGTGGCTGGCGCCAAGTGATTCGAATCATTTCAATAGCATGAACATGACACAGCTACACACACACACACACACACACACACACACACATAGAGAGACAGAAGTCAGTGGCCTTGCCTATTTATATGTAGTAAAGGATATCATTGGGGTTCAATTGCATTTCGTTGTTGGTCTCACAGATTCAGACTCGTGCGCTCGCGAAATTCCTGCCCTTCAACAGAATGTAAATGCCTGTGCGCCAACTGTTCTATTATATTATATGCTCTGTCTCATGTTTTGTTGTCCTGCCCCACACACACACACACACACACACACACACACACACACACGCACACACTCGTATATATGTACATATATGTATATCTCCTGCGGCTTGTCGTGTTATGTCCTGCGTGTGCTCTGCGCTGCTGTGTGTTGTGGCATGGTCTAAGCCCAGCATGACATTCCAATAATGATTGAATGTGTGCGTAATTTTAATAAAATACTTTTATTGGCATTTGTGCTGGCAGAAGACATTCATTATGCGATGGCAAACTAGTTGTACATACGCATACAAGGACTGCACGGCAAGGACTCTAGAGGACTCGGGCCGTGCTCATAAGGCGCATGAAAAGTCATTAAAAGTTTTGATGCCGCCTCCTGTGCCCGCTAGAGATAGAGATAGAGAGCGACGACGACGATGAGAGTCCGAGCATGCATGATGGAGAGGTCAACCAAAAGGCCAAGGCTGGCCGGGTCTGCAGCAGCAGTAGGAACAGCAGCAGCAGCAGCAAGAGCAGCAGCAGCAGCATATTCTCGTTAACATCATTATCGAGCCTGCTCGGCTGCTCATTTGTTCCGCCTGTGTCCCGGTTAGGTGTCATCGCCGCCCATCGATTATTGACGTTCGAATAAATCCAAGACTAAGACCGCTCTAATTTATTGCGCCCGCTAACGTTGCCCTATTAACATTGCACGCCCAATTTTGTGGCCCAATAACCCAATATCCTCCCTCTCCTCCTGCTCCTCCTCCTCCTCCTGCTGCTCTCTCAGGCGCCATTGACAATTGCCGGTGGCAGCGACTGACGGGGACTTAGGCTAAGCTGCACCAAATGCTAAGCGGCTTTCGGCTTTGCCAGGCGACCTCACTTAGCCTCATTTGCCGTCTGCCTACACATGCTCTCTATGCCAGCAGAAGGAGGAGGAGGTGGAAAGACTTTAGCCACATCTTGGGCTGTCAACTCACCCGTGTGCTCTCCTCCTCTTTGCGCGTCTGATCCGCGATGTACGTGACGCCGTCCATGGCTTTGTGGAGCTCCGGGCAGGTGTGCCAGCGCTGGCGTACATTGCCACGCCCCGAACAGCAATGGGGGCCGCCTTCGCGCTGGCAGGCGGGCAGTATATCACAGGCCGGCGGTGGTGGTGGGGGCGGCGTGAGACCACCCGCTCCTGCAGCAGCCGCCGCTGCAGCCGCCGCAGCAGCTGCCGATGTGCTGGCGCCCGATGCCGATGCCGATGCTGATGCCGATGCTGCTGCTGCGGCGGCGGCGGCGGCAGCGGCGGCAGAGGTGGTGGGTCGATGCATATGCAGCAGCTCTGAGGATTGGCAGGCGGCGCCGGCGCCCATGCCCTGATGGATCTGTATGGTGCCGCTGCAGCAGGAATCGGCCAGCGTGGAGGCGGTGGCCACCGAGTTGACCGTCGTCGTGGACTTTATCACATTGGGATTGTGGTTACCGCCCAGGCCCAGGTCACAGGTGGTCGTCGAGGCATGCACCTGGTGTGCATGCAATGGCAATGGCGAGAAGTTGGCCGAGCAGCTCGACTGCTGTCGGTACAAATGATAGCTACCTACTTGGCTGGCCTGGTGTGCCAGTGTTGTGGTGGAGATGCTCTTGCCAGCACAGCCACCACCAGCACCACCACCGCCTCCGCCACCACCGCCACCACATCCACCGCCGACATTATAATGATGATGACCCGATCCATTTTGGCCCGTCTGGCTAGAGGTGGAGGTCATCTGACGGAACTTGGTCGGCGTCAGCGGATGATCCAGCAGCGAGCCGCCCGTCTGCTGATACTGATTATGGTACTGGGCATCAATCAGGGAGGATGTGGTCGAGGTCTGCTGGTTGACAGTCGAGATGGTTGGCGGATACAGCGAGCTGAGGTGCCCAGTGATCGTCGATGCACCGCCGCCGCAGCCACCCACAGCGCCCAGCTCGTCCATCAGGCTCATGGCCTGGACCCGATGCTGCAGATGAGGGGAGGTGCTGCGCGATGTGGTCTTTGGGCTGTGATGCATGCTGAGGAGGAAGAAGAAAAGGAAGGTCAAGTCGGTAATAAACTTTAGATAGGCTGTTGCACCTACCGGGACAGAGCCACAGGCGGTGGCAGCGGTGGTATTTGATCCCTCAGCTCAAGTCCATTGCAGGTGCGCACCATGAGGCGACGTGATGACTTGCTGCAGGTAAAGGAAAGCAGATATATATAGAGGCAGAGGCAGAGAGAGAGAGAGAGAGAGAGAGAGAGAGAGAGAGAGGGAGAGGGAGAGGGAGAGAGATCTTACATCATTTCACTGATCGGGTAGAGCGGTCGACGCATCACTAGGAAACGCGGCAGCTGGTTGATGAACACCGTGCGCACCCAGGGCGCCATCGTGTGGGTCTGCGGTGACCGGAAATGGATGTTGAGCACCAATACTGTTACACAGATGCTGCAAGAGACAGAGAGAAAGAAAGAGAGAGAGATAGAAGCAAAGCAAAGTTGTTGGTTAGTGGGCGGTGCTGCTGAGTTAAGGGGGCTTAAGTCGGTGTCGTCTCAGCGCCTCTTAGTCCGGCTAATTAACTTGTGACGCCCACGTCTGTCTAATTAGCTTTTGTCCAGACAGAGAGAGAGAGAGAGAGAGAGAGAGCAGTCGAGGCTGAGGTAGAGGCAGAAGTCGTGGCTGAGGCAGAGACTGAGGCTGGCCGACTGTTGGTGTTATGGCCATTGGCTTAATTACATCATTTGTGGTTCAAGTCGGAGTCCTGTTGCGCCATTGTCCTCGGCACAACCTGAGCCAGCCCAGCGCCAAGACAGCCTCGACTTTTGTTTAACAACAATTAGGCGGCCATTTGTGCGCCAGCTGGGGGCGTGGCAAATGGCTGTAAATTTGCGGCGCCATTTTTGGAGTTTGACTTGGACGAGTCGAGGCGGGCTTTAAGTCAAGTTAAGTCGAGTCCAGTCAGAGGCCATGGCAGACCGCCAGCCAAAGCTGGCTGAGTGTGGACGACCCGACAGATACCCTGCAACAACTGCAATGTTGCATATGGCTTATGGTCATAGGCATAAAAACTATTTATTGCTTCACTGGCTAATCATGTGGAAATTCGTTGATATAGTTAAGACATTTACCAGCTATAATAGTCAAGAAAGATATGCGGATGTCGTAGCTATTAATGGGACTAAAGAGATATACATACATATATAAATATATATAACTTAAGATAACTGCAGTCGGGTGTGCTTGACTTGCAGTTACCCTGAAAATATTTTATTTTATTTTTTTTAACTTGGGCAACTGAGAAAAGTTACCTAAAACTTGAAGGGCTCAATTGTATCGTATAGCTTATGAGGGTCCGCATGCCTAATCTACGTGCTCTAGCTTCCAAAATATTTAAAATTTAATTAAAAAATTTATATTTGATATCGGTATTAATTAAAATTAGAAAACTAATCGATAATATAAATCGAAATACATATTTTCTATTTTTCTATGACTGAAATTTTATACACAATTTCATTGATTGATCGATTATTTTCATCGAAATTAGAAAAGTTAACGGTAACAAAAAAAAAAAAAATATTAAAAAAAAAAGTATATTGATAATACAAGTCGAAATACATCTATTATTTTATTTTTCCATGATTGTAATTTTGTATTTATTTTAATCGATCTATAGATTATTTTTATTGAAATTAGAAAAGTTAATCATTATATATTTTGTTATTGAAATATAATATCGATTTAAATAGATCGATCAATCACTTTTATTGGAATTAAAAACTAGATCGATAATAAGAATTCTAATTAATCTATTACGCTATTTTTCTAAGACTTAAATTTTATATCGATTTTAATCGATCGATAAGACTTATGGAAATTAAATAATCGAAATGCATCTTTCAGTCTATTTTTCTATGATTGAAATTTGATATCGATTTTAATCGATCAGCTTCATTTTAGCTTCTATTTTTCTATGATTGAAATTTGATATCGATTTTAATCAATCAGCTTCATTAAAGTTAGGAAAGTTATCAATAATACTTGTCTATGAATTGGGAAACACTCTATGAAATATGCCGCAAATTACTTGTGCTTATTTTTAACTATCGTCAGCTAAGATGTTAGTCCTATTTTCCTTTGAAACCTAGAAGTATCTGTATAAGGACTCAAATGCTGTATCAAAGGCAATGGTATGCTGCAGCTGACACGTTTCGTGTACATGTTTAATGGGTATTCAAATAAGAAAAATAACTGTAGCGCTTGCAATTTTATTTTTTGCATCCGTTTCCGCCATGGCAGCTGTCTCATAAACAAGGGACAACCAGACGACAGGGGACAGACGGTACACGGTAGACAGCAGACGGTAGACGGCAGACGACAGACAGGTGAACAGACACGCCCACCTGGGGGGTTGCAGTGTACCGTTATCAGTTGGCATGCAAATCGAACAAGTGCGTGCGTATCCTGGAATTTACATTCAAATTCACATTCGCATTCGCATTCGCATTCACATTCACATTCACATCATTCACATTCGCATTCATATTCACAGTCATACTCGCACTCACACTCGCACTCGTAGTCACTTTTAGATTCATATATTCACTCACCTAAACGTATCCAGTATCATTGTGAAGAGCACAAATTTGCCGAGCAGCGGCACCACCAGCGACGTGGGCGGAATGATTTCCGCCAGCAGCAGGAAGAACACAGTGAGCGACAGCAGAATGGATATGCTTAATGAGACCTGCAACAGACAGAGACAGAGACAGAGACAGAGTCACAAATAGTACACAGAGAAAGACAGATAGAGGGAGATAGAGAGGGAGAGGAAGGGGGCGATATCGCATTGAGAGTGTATAAAGTCTGTGATGTTTTTAGTCAAGTTCATTTGCAGGTTTTTAGATGGGCAACGGAACCTGGGTAAGGGATTTGGGAAATTGAGTTGCAGGTGAACGGAAAAGCAACTAGATGCTGTGTTGGGATGGTAATGGTAATGGGCGTCGTTGACACCATAGAATGTGCACACACAATTGCTGATAACGTTTTTATGCATGCTTATTATCTGAGCATGAATTTCGCATTTTTGAATTGAGTTGGAAATCAAGAAACAAAATTATACATGAAACAAGTCAAGAAGTCATTTTATACAAAATAAACACGATTGAATTTGTATATGTTTATGTAATGGATACGATTTTAAATGCTTTTCCAGAGTTTTCATTAAAATTTCATTCTAAACAATTTGAAGGAGGATAAAAGGACAGGGAGAACAGTTCAAAATGACTTGGCTTTTGAAGCCGCTCAAGGCTTAGTAAACTGTATGAGGTAATTCTAAAAATTAGTAGATAGCAACTTCAGCTATATATGTATAAGTAAACTAGATCTGGAAGATGCGCTGAGTTCATTTACTTGCCTAACTTTTCACTTAGTCAAGAGTGCTCCCAACTCGCCGTATTAGCAAATATTTTAGCTTTGTTGTATTTTATAAGATCTCTTTGTGTTCTTCATATCATTCAAGGTACAGCCCCAAAATTTATTCTTATTGAACCCTATACTGTATTTATTTTAAACTATAACAGAATTGGGCTCTGTATTATTATTATTTTTTGATACTTTTTTTTAAGTCTTAAAGAAGAAGCCCTAGACCCATCTCAAAATTTAAAATATTCAAATATTACAGGGAATATTTTCGTATGTCATGCTCCTGGAGGAGCCTAAAAATTATATTTTAGTCATCGATAGAGGTGGCTTCCAGTAACTCCACTGTCTAGTTTTTAAGTTTCTCTATTTCTTGCTTTAATATTTTAGGATATATAAACTTTTGCGGTTTGCCACGCCTCCAATAGGCGTAGATATATCCGCCATATCTGTGATCGAATTGACAAAAATCCAAAATATGCAAATGTAAACATTATAGGATAAGTCATAACACCGTTTGCTTACATTCATTTGAAGGGAGCCTTCATCTTCGATGAATGCAAAACAGAAAATACCTATTTTATATTCATTTGTGAGTCGAATTTCTGAAAATGGTATTACAGTTTTAGGGCCATTGACAGTTATATGTACATGTATAGATATTTGAAAATTAGTAAAGAATTCCAAGAACTCTATATCTTACTATGCAACCAGTTGAGGCATATGGTTTATTGCCATTCAAAGTGGAACCAGTTTAGGCACTTATGGGTATTTCTTTATGATTTGTTCATATAAATACGAGATATAATATACTCGTCTATGCTTTGGTTTTTTTATTGATGCTGCTATCGCTCTGGCTATTTGCTTTTATTTATTGTGAATAATGATTCGATTCGATTGGAAGAGTTTATTTAACGATGTCCTCGAAGCTGTTCTGCTAATTTATATGGCACTCAGTTAAGCAGCATGTAAACACGTAATTACATTTCTCTTCTTCTTCCTCTCCTGTTTTTTTCGTTTTTTTTTTTATCATTTCCATGTTTACTTTATTTGCGCAGTAAAAAAAGAAATTAATTTCGAATCATTTGCGAGCATTTTTGTATTTTTAGCAATTTTATACTTGAGTTATTAATATAAAAAGTCAAAACAAATTGCCATTGATTTCTCTTTCTGTGTGGGTGTGTATTTGTGTGTGTGTGTGTGTGTGTGTGGCTGTGTATGTGTGTGCATTGGTATGTGTGAAATGTACATAAACAAACAGAAGATGTCGAAGAAGATCCAACAACAAGCAATATAAATAAACACATAGCAAGCCGAGTGACTAAGCCTCACTGTCACCTACTGTGGGTCAGATTGATTTTGTGTTTTGTTTAATACAATCAAAAGTGGTCTAAGCAGGAGAAACCGACTGGCAGATATCTATTACTAATTAAAAATTACTTCTACTACAATGCTGTTTTTGAATGAATGGGGAAGACTGAATGGGGAAAGGGGGTAAGTACTCTGCAGACTAGTGAGTGCAGGTAGACAAAAATTGAAAGACTTTATATATTTAAAATTTTAGAGAAATATATATATCTGTAAATTTGATTACTCTAGAGGTTACAACTTCTGAAATATGCTTAAATAACAAATTCGATTAACAAATTAGATGAAATTGATTAGATATTTATAGAAATTGAATAAACTCGATGTGCCTGATATATATATATTTAACTAACTAGGTTACATACAGGTTTGATTAGCTTGCTTGGAGCTTGATCCTGCGAATATATATATTCCTTAAATCTTATTTTAATAGCTAAAAAGTCTTACATATATTAGATTCAGTACACTTCTCAGTAACATTCATTCCTGCTAGACTGTGTAACAGAAATTTTTATCTATAATACAATATCCTATACATATAATCAGCTGTTGACATCTATTAGGGTCTGTTGAGTAATACTTGCAGAAATGCTAAGCTATCTAATACAGCTGTTAACATATGTAAAGTTAATATACATTTTGTAATTAAAATATTAAGCAGTTGTTAACGTCAGTTAAGCCAATGTTATGTAACATAAATGTAACACAAGGCCATTTGGTAACAGCAAATGTTGGTAATGCTAAATGTTGTGCAACAGAAATGTTAAACAGTTGTTAATCGACATATGTTAAGTTAATTAATAAGCTATATATAATAGAATGCTGTTAAGTCAATATCTGTTCTCTAACATCAATGTTAAGCAGCTGTTGAGAATCTGTTAAATCAAGTTAGTTAAACAATTTCAGTCATAGTCTGTCATAGTATTGTCTCCTCATAGTCTGTCAGAGTATTGCCTTTTTTTTGTCTAATAAAATGCTCGTTTAGCCCACTGTAGCAGGCAGCTTTCAATATACGCAGCATATATTGCGGAGCCAAGGACATAAAAACCAAAGCATACTTGCAGCTTGCTCAATAAAGCAAACTCAATATGATTTGATATATGTGTGTGTGTGTGTGAGTCTGTGAAAAAAAGAGCGAGAAAGAGTGAATGAGTGAGTGAGTGAGTGTGTGTGTGTGAGCGGCAGTCAGCGGCTGCCAAGTTGTATTAACTGCTAAGCACAGCTGGCTCGACTGTAGGTCAGGACAGGTGGCCCAGGTGCCTTAGCTGCTGCCAGCCATGCCCACATACACACAGCCTTTTTATTTATATATATACATACACGTGTGTATGGGTGTGTGTGTGTGTGTGTGTGTGTGTGTGTGTGTGTGTAAGCTGCTTGTAATGAAGTGTGTTGAAAAAGTAATTAAATGTCGAAACTGAGACGAACAATTTGGGCGCTGCTTCAGCAGCTTTGTGCACAAAAACCCGCATGCTTTTCATTGTGTGTGTGTGTGTGTGTGTGCTGATGTGTTTGTGTGTGTGTGTGGCATAAATTTGATGCCTAATGATTTTATGATAATTAGCCTTAGTTTCGCAAAGTGCTGTAAAGCGATTAGTGCGCTGACTAATTAAGGCTGCGACTCGCTTTTGACAAGCGGCGACATTTACAAAGTCCTCAAGCTGAAATCACAGAGTTTAAGGATCACAGCCAGAGCGCATTATTTATGCAAATGTGTGTACGTGTTTAAGTGTGTGTGTGTGAGTGTGTATGTAATTTATGTGCACTACATTTTCGCGCCTGTCGCATTTAGCCGTAACTCGGCGGCTGCTGGGGCGATTGACCCACATCAAATGTAATTGCTTCAACAATAAAATACCAACAAAAAAGAAAATAAAGGGTAACTGCCCAGTCTGATCTGGTCTGGTCTGGTCTGGTCTGATGCCCAGTTTGGGCCTGGCCTGCTCTAGTGGCCGGCTACTTAGTATTGGACACGAACGCTGTCCGGCAATTGAATGAATGGAGTGCGTTCCGCCGCATATGCATGTAAATTGCCAATTGCAATTCCAATTCCAATTCTGAATCCGATTCCAGCTTCGATTGGCCATGCCGGGCCCGGCTACGTGCACAAACTTCCCATAGTTATTCCCAACTTCAGTTCAGTTCAACTCAGTTCAGACACTGGAATCTGCTGGCTCAATATGTTGACCGCTTTTAGGCGTAAATATTTGTGCGGGCCCACTGTGTGTCTGTGTGTGTGTGTTTAAGTGTATGTGCGTGTGTGTGTGTTTATGTCCAGCAGTCCACTTGACCAGCTGGTCCAGTATGTGTGACCATAAAACGAATAATACATACAACAACGGAGCACGGCCCGAGGACTCCGGCTCGTAAAATAAAAACAACACAATGAATTGTTTATTCGAGCGAGCCGAAACTGAAATGTCGTTGCCATAGGCGCATTTCGTGCCATTTTCCGTTGTTTTTGTTGTTCTTGTTGTTTTTTCTTTTTTCTTTTTCAACTATTTAACGCTTATCTTGTCCTTCATTTCTATCTAAATCATGGTCAAGGCAGATTTCGCTGTGTTATACTCAAAATCTGTCTTAAGCTAGGCAATGTTATGCGACAGCTGTTATCACTTTTATCACTGTTATCACTGTTATCTCGCCCGATTCTCTTCAACAATTACATTTTTCCTATTTCCTATATTTATGTCCAATCAACTGGTGGAAGTTCATTTACTCGAAGTCGAATTCTAATTAACATAACTCTTGTATTTTACTTTTCTTAAATCCAGTTTCATTGTGGGAGCTTGTTGTCTAAGACTCTATATAACACTTATCTCTCTCTCTCTCTCTCTCTCTCTCTCTCTCTCTCTCTCTCTCTCTTTTGTCAATACATATTGCGTTCTTGGAACATCAGTTATATACACTCTCTCAACTTGGATCAACCAGTAGCTGCCTACTTACAATTCCATTTTTATGTGAGTTGAATTGAGACATAGAGAGTTCAAATCTACATTTCTAAAGGTTTTGGACAAGCTAGACTTGAAAACATATCTCTCAGAAGCTTTATTTTATAGAGTTATTCGGTTTATAAATGCTAAGGCTGCATGCCATAAGCTTTTGATGCCATGAGTTAATGAGTCAATAAGTCAATGGATCAATGAATCAGTAAATCGATAAACAACTCAAGGCATCAATGAGTCAGAGATTCAAAGAATCAATGAGTCAATGTATAAATCATCCAAGGAATCGTCGAGTCAATTAGTCAGCGAATCACGGAGTCGAGGAATCAATGAGTCAATGCATCAACGCATCAAGGAACCAACGGGTCAACGACTGGATGTGTCAACGAGTCAAGGAATTATCGAATCAATGATTTAATGTATGAACGATTCAAGGAATCAAGGAATCAATGAGTTAATGTATTAACGATTCGAAAAATCAACGAGTCAATTAGTCAGCGAGTCCCCGAGTCAAGGAATCCATGAGACAACGATTCAAGGAATCAACGAGTCAATGAGTGGCTGAGCCTACGATACAAGGAATCAACGAGTCAATTAGTCGATGATTCAATGAGTGGCCGATTCAAGGCAGCAACGAGTGCTACGTAAATTGTTCTTGGTGCAGGCAACACGTTCGCCCGGTAAGGAGCGCTGCCTTTATTTGCATTTACGGTTTTCATTAAATGCCAGGTGATGTAATTATTTAACTCGTGCAATTTCAATTTGTGAATTCTCTGGCGAATCGTTCTTTACGGCCAATATCACCAGCCAATTGCCGTTGCCCATCAAATGCACTGTCAATATTTATTACACAAATTATGCATGATGGCCTCTGCCGATGGAGACAGCGACAGCGACAGCGACAGCGAGGCTAGGCTAGAGGTTCATAAAACCGCGCTCACATACAAATTATTTTTGCGTTTTATTTATTTTGAAAATTGGCCGTAATTTATTCATAAGTCCCCACAGTATGTAAATATTTATATTTATGTATTATGCTGCTCCCCTTTTTTTCTATTTTTTTTTCCACTTTGCCTAATTTTTTTCCTACTTTTTTTTAATGATTTTTTTTGACCGCTTTGAGCGCTGAGAAATGCACAGAGCGAGCCGCAAATCGCGTTTTTAACGCTCTCAATTCATTTGCCCATATGTGTGTGTGTGTGCGGTTG
Organism: Drosophila hamatofila; assembly: GCA_035045345.1. Lineage (NCBI taxonomy): Eukaryota > Metazoa > Arthropoda > Insecta > Diptera > Drosophilidae > Drosophila > Drosophila hamatofila. Next base: position 11,707,332 of record JAWNPA010000039.1, on the reverse strand, counting down.
TGTGTGTGTGTGTGTGTGTGTGTGCATATCTGCTCACATTAAATTGAATACAACGTGTAATTTTATTTATTCAAAGTTAAATGGCGGCAAATAGTATAAAAAAGAAGCGAAAGAACGAACGAAAAATGTGAAAATGCATTTTCATTCTTTTTGTATTCGCATTTGAGCGTGAAGCCCGTATACCCTGTACCAGTCGGACATTTCCGACTGTATAATACTCATTCACTACCCAAATGCTGTCATATCCATTTTCCAATATGCCACGCCCTCAATTGGTATATCAATAGATGATGTCAATTTAGTCATTAAATTTTGAGTTTATAGCTCTGAAACTGTAGTCGGAAGGATAGACGGACGGACAGCTAGATGGACATTGAACAAAACCAATATACTCATTTCACTTTTGTGTATACAGTTCCATACACGCTTAGAGATCGATAAATATTGTTGACTAGCGCTAAGAGAGTTGCCAGATCAAGGAAATTTCACTGGAACTTTCGACTCCCGCATCTTTTGCTTCGGTCATCAATTGCAGGGTATTTGCTGGCCAACTAGCTTGCCATTGTTTACAAAGATATATATTATTTTATTTGTATTTTTTTTGTTTTTAATTAAAAGCACATTGAAATGGGGGCCTGTGTGTGAAGACTGTGTATGCAATAAATTATGGCAATTGGCTGAAAGACAATAAAAATTTAAATAAAAAAAATAAAAACAAATGCAATGAAAGAAAAATGAAACTGGGGAAAAAATTAAATGTTGGAATGCGTGCAGCTGCTGGTTCATTGTAAATGTTGACAATTTGATGTAAATGAGAAATGAAGTAAACTCACCTTTTCGCCGCTATCCGATGGCAGGTAAAATACCAAAATCGTTAAAAAACTGATGCCCATGCAGGGTATGATCAGGTTGACCGTGTAGAAGAGCGTCTTTCGTCTCATTGTGATGTTAAATGTTATATCCAGATATGGCTCATCGCAGCACGTATAGAATTTTTCATTTCTATAAAGCCATAGACAGAGAGAGAGAGAGAGAGAGAGAGTAAGAGAGGGAGAGAATGAGTGAGAAAGAGTCAGTGTATTGGTTAGAATATGGCACATGGCTCGTAAATGTTTATTTATTATAGTCTGTTGTTTGCAGCTTCACAGACAGCACATCCGCAGAGCCAACATACATTTATTATGTATGTATGTATGTGTATGTATGTATGTGTATGTGTGTGAGTGTAAGTGTGCATTGGTGTGTGTGGCAAGCCCAAAGCACATAAATCATCAGTGCCACGATAAATATTGAAAAAGCTCCAAATAATTTCTAAAGGCTGGCCCCAACTCCAATGCCCAACTGCCCGCCGCGAGCCTCTGAGTCCTGGAGTCTCGGAGTCTTGGAGTCTTGGAGTCTCCAATTTCTCTAGTTCCACCCCCAACCAGCTAAGGCTCGTGGCTGTTGGCTAATGAACTTGACACTCTGGCGGCCGCGCTGCCTATTGCCATTTCTGTCGTCTACATAATTTAAAAGTTAATAATCTTTAACTGGCAAGCGCAAAGGAGAACAAGTCAGGCGTTACCGACTGCAGCATACTCATTCACGGCACAAACGCTGTGAGATCCATGTTCTGACTTGCCACGTCCACAATTGGTATACATATTGTTATATCAAATCAATAGATGATGGCAACAGCTTTGAGCTCTAAAACTGTAGTAAATACAATTTTATCCGATTTGCCACGCCCCCAATGGGCGTAGATATATCCACCACATCGTTTAGAACTTGTGTTGTCAATGCGAGTATATATTCCAAATTTCAACTCTCTAGCACTTCTATGGTATCTAAGATACAGGAAAATGCATTTTCCGATTTTCCAAGCCCCTAGTGGGCAGATCGGGAAAATCTTGATACTTTTTTATTCGAGGGTATAGACGAGTATATGCTCAATATTTCAAGTCTCTAGCCTCAATAGCGGCTAAATGTTTTGCATTCATATTGACAGACGAACAGACGGTCGGACGGACGGACATTGCACAAAACCAATATGCTCAATTCACTTGCGTGAATGAGCATAAAAAATACGATATACAAAATACAAAATACGAAATAAAAACAGAAACAGAAAAGCAAGCAAATTTTGTAAATTGAGTCAAGAACTTTTTGGCGACCGCACTTGAAAAACTCTTGAAGCATGGAGCATGGGGTAAACAGAGAAAGAGAAAAGAAAAAAGCGAAAAAATAAATAAGAAATAAGAAGGAAAGGGCAAAGGAAAAGGAATGAAATGCCTGGCAGCTAGAGAATATTAGTGGGCAAAGGGTTTAGTTGACCCTACCCGACCCGACTCGACCCGGGCCACGACTCGTATGTTTGCCATCAATAATTCCGAGCGGCTTGCGGCTTCATTTTGAATAAGAAAATATTGTAAATAAATAATAAACAAACAAGAGCTGGCCGAGGCCGGTAGTAGTAGTAGTAGAAGTAGTCGTCGTAGTAGTAGTTGCTCGTGGTCAAGACAGCTAACTGTATCTGGCAGTTGATTTACCAATACACTGATAGACAGACACATACACACACACACACACATATGAACTGTGGTTAGGCACCAGGAGGATAATGATGACGATGAGAGCGGGTACGGGCGGGCACGGGTACGGGCTGCTTCGACAGATGCTTATCGAATGACCAATATAAAATGAGTAAAATATGCTCAGCTAAGCGCTGGACAGTTGCGCTGCGCCCGTTATTTATTCAAGAAAACTTCAGATGTCAGTCGAATTCCCTTAGGAGAATACAAAAATAAAAAAACGAAATGAAACATACTGAAGCCAGCTGGTCACAGAGCTGAAGGCTAAAATCTTTAAAAACTTAAAACTCAATTATAGCCAAGAGTTAGCAAGTTGAACTACCCCAACTATCTATGTATGTATGTGAACAGGGCATTGCAGAGCCCAAGTGTTTAGCATGTAGTTTACTCCATTAGGTAAGCTCTATACACTCTCTTAACAGTTGATGGCCACATCATGGCAGCCGACAAGGGTCGGCTCAACTATTCAGTTCTGCCTGTGTCTAAGCCGGTTGCCACAAGCCGGTGGTTTTCAAACTGTTCAATGACGTCATAACGGCATTTGCGATGGCCAATAAGCATAACTGAATTGTATTGATGTTTGGGGAAGCTCATTACGAAATTTAGTTGACATATTTTGTAAATGAAGTGAGTTGGTGTGCTTTAGTGAGGGAGTTGTCGACTAAGTGATACCGTGGAGCGTAAGCTTTTCTTAATTTTGGAAAGAATGGGGTAAACATCCAAGGAAACTATACAAAATATTTACAATCTGTGTCTTCGGCTTTACGCTTAGAGATGTTTGAAATTATCGATTTTTATCGATATATAAGAAAATTGGATATTGCATATAAGAATGGGTTACTAGAGTATATGTATATATATATATATATATATATGCATAAAGTGTGTCTAATCTCCATCATTCAGCCTATAGTAGACAAATGGCGTCCGTGACTTCGCTGAAAAGGTTTTGTCGTGGAATAAGTGCAACCTGGCTCAGCCAGAGCACATGAAAGAAGGGTTTCACCATGTAGGTTAAATTGGGATAGCTCCGGGTGCCAGGGTGGAAGTTAGCTCAAGAAAAAGGAGATTTTTTAGTCGGTAAGCATCCGGTCAGATTGACGATTACACAGCCTTTTTATCTACCTCAATCATAAACAAGTAAGAGTGCTCTACTCGAGAGACTGCTCAACTACGAGATCCCCAGAACCATTTGAATAAATGATATTCCAATTATTCTACCCTTTTTTTTTGTTGCAAACATAACAAACAACGCATGCACACACACATACGCAGGCACGCATAAGCAGTCGCTCTGCTAACTGCGCAGTTGACGCAGCGACTGCGCTTGGCTGCAAACGAGATATAATTTTATAACTGACCTACAAAACTTAATAGGTTCTGAAATCGAGGCGCTCAAAAGTATACGGACAGACGGACGGACAAACATACGGACGTAGAGGACTAAATCCAGAATAGTTGTACTTTATGGGGCTAGCCACGCCTCCTTCTGCCTGTTACATATATTTTAATAAAACCATTATACCCTGATTTCCCGCTTTCAATGGGTGCAGCGAATAAAAATGATTTAAGTCACGCCTCTAGCTTGCATAACAAAATCCATATATTCCTATACCTATATATTTCTTGAGAAAACTCTAAACAGGGTATCTTTTAGCTGAGCATGGCTGACAAGAGCTGTCTGTTCAAGTTTCATAACTCATTTTCCCCATTTAAGTGGGCTTGAGCTCTTCTGCTTTAAGTTTTATAGAAATATACATTTAATAGTCTCTCTCTCTGTCTCCCTCTCTTTCGCTCACTTACTAGCCCCTTTTCTCTCGCTTTGAGTGTTCGTGGAATCCGTGGCGAAAAAAGCGCAGCTTTCATATTTAACTGGCAATTGTAATGCACATCTGGGCCAAGTCAGTGTGGCATTGCCACAAAATGCACAAAATAAATAAAAAAGCAAAAGAAAAGAGAGCGAAAAAATGCGTAAACGAAAAGTAATTTGTCAGCCAGCATCAAGTTTGACTGAAGCATGAGAAAGTGTGTAATAAAATACAAGCAAAAAGGAAAAGAAAACAGAAAATTAATAAAGACAAGCATAAGAAGGCTTAACTGAGCTTTACTCAATGAGCTGGACACTCTACTAGTTCTCCGGATCGCTTGCTCTATCCCCACATAACCCCGCCCCCATTCCCATCCACATTCCCCATTTGGGGCCACTTGCTGGACAACTTGGAGAACTTGGAGAACTCTTAAGCTTCAAAGCATCGACATGGCAAATTTTTGCTTTTACATTATTTTTACTTAAGAGAGACATGTGTGTGCGTGTGTGTGTGTGTGTGCGTGCGTGTGTGTGTGTGTGTGTGTGTGTAAAGGTCAGCGTAATAAGCTCTGTGATGGCCAAGTTAGTTGGTTAGCTGCGGGGCAGCTGAGAAAAAAAAATATACAATAAATCATAAAATAGGCAAAGCCAAGCAGGGCACACGCCAGCAATTCCAAGCCCCAATGATGCTCCTGCTGCTGCTCCTGCTACTCCTGCTCCTGCTGCTGGCTGGTATTATCTCGAGTGGGTGGCTGGGAGCAAAAGTCTCGCACACATGAGAGCCAATGCGAGCGCGTGTCTGGGCACGTCTGGACACGTCGTCGCCGTAGTTGTTGTTGCTCTTGTTGTAGATGGTGGCGCCACGTGGGCAAATTCAACGGCATCAAACATCAGGCAGCAACCGAGCAACATCAGCAACAACAACAACAACAACAACAACGACAACGACAACGATAATGGCAACAAAAGGAATAGTTGATGTGACTGGAGGCTGGCAGCAGCAGCACCAACAGCAGCAGCAGGAGCAGGAGAAGCAGGAGCAGCAGGAGCAGGAGCAGCAACCGCCATGTGGCAGTGCCAACAATTCATCAATGCCTCGTACGATGCGGCGTATGCGTAATGAAAATGCCCAAGAGCAAAAAGGAGCGAAAACGCACAAAGCAAAGCCGAGCGACATGCAGCAGCGGATATTCCACTAAAAGTCCTCGACTTTCACTACAAAAGGCAACAACTGAAAAGGATTCGTTTTTTTTTTCTGTTGTTGCTATGCTTGAAACATTAATAATATTGTTGGAATTGTGAAAACATATTCTTCAAGCGAAATTAACCCAATTTATGTAGCATATGGAATATTTTACTTCCCCAGCTGGAATTAGAAGCAGTCTCTGAGCTTAACAAACTGAACCGAGCCTTGATTGAGACTAGAATATTATTGAAGCTAGTTTAAAATAGAGATTAAACTCAAGAACTTTTTTTTATACGTATGCATGTCTGAAAAAATTTAAAGAATAAGAAAATTTATTTAAAGACAAAGTAAACTTTACTTAGATTCTTAACTCTTACTTATACATATATAAATTAGTGGGTATAAATCGAACCAAGCTCAAATGGAGGCAGTTTTAATGAATCCGTCAACGATTTATCTAGGTCAAAAACTGCTGATAAAAATTATGTCTGAGCAAGCTTAAGACTCTTAAGAAAGCTTGCACACGAAATGGCATGTCTGTATTTAACAAATCATACTTTATGAAGTCTATTGTAAAAGGTTTTTTTTTTCAATTTTTTCAATTTGAATTGAATATTTATCTTCTTCTTCTAATGACATTCTAGTTGGGTATTAATGGCTATATAGCTAAGTATCGATAATGTTATAGTTATGTATCGATAGCCTTATAGTTATGTATCGATAGTTAGCTGTAGTACTATCCCCAATTTGTCATTTTGGCTTACTATTCTATTTATATCAATTTCTACAATTGTAATTTTCCATGGGCTCAGTCTATAAGTATAAAGGCTTTGATCTGTTTTTCCTCATCTATAGAATGTGAAAAAGTAGTTAAAATTCTTTAGTGCCGAGAAAATTGTTGAAATGCACGTGAATTTGTGGACAGAATTGAAACAAAAGTGCTTAAACAGTTCTGTGTGGGGCGTAAGGCAAAGATTTTGATTGTGACTGACTGAAATGGCTAAAACGCTGATTGGCAGCACAGGGAGATAGAGAGAGAGAGAGAGAGAGAGAGAGAGAGAGAGAGACAGAGACAAAACGCATAAATACTAAATGATTGGAAACATAAAAAAGACGTGAAAGGCAAAATGAAGGAAACCAAAGCAGAGCAGAGCAAAGCGAAAGCGAGACGAAGTGAAGAAGAGAGAAGAGTGAAAGAGAGAGACGAATGCCACATAAAATGGCCGCAGAACGACGCTGGATGCAGGCGGCGCTTCAAAGCGAATTTGCGGCGAGCCTTAGGCGCCCATTGCCACCTTGTTGCTCAGTTAGCAAAAAAAAAAAAAAAAAAAAAAAATTAAGGGTTTTTGTTTTTTTTGTGTCAGCGGGTTTTTTAGGGGCTTGGCAGTAGTGGGTGCTGTAGCAGAAGATCGGGTGGGGCTCAACGCTTGATTGATTTCTACAACTTTGTGCCAAGTTCTTTTCGCTGCTGCTGCGGCTGCCATTGTTGTTGTTGTTGTTGTTGTTGTTAATTTGTTTCGATTTGGTTTGGAAATCGAAAGAACGCAGTCGATGTAAGAAGTAATTAATAGAATTTTAATAACTGAACTTAAGACAAAGACGGAAAGCTGAATGGAAATTGGAGCCATTAAAAGGTTCAGCCGAGTCGAGCCACTGAGCCACTGGGGCCACTGGGCGGGTCGCCTGTTGACTGGCCAATAGCAGGTCAGCTCTGGGGAGGGGAAGGCGTGTTGTGGGCCAAGTTGTTTGGCTCACTTGAAAGTTTGCTAATTATGGTTTTAATCGATCAGGCGCAGCATTGGATGGCAACCTTCACCTTCGCCGACGCCTGGCGACTTCTAATCAAGCCATCAAACAAAACCGAGCGGTCGAAGTGAAAGTGAACGAGAAAGTCGAAGTGAAAGTGAAAGTTTAAGTATCTGTCGATAAGTTGGAGCCGCAGCAGAAGGCCGCAACTGTGCGAATGTGCCAGGCATTTTGATTTTCTGCCACGTAAGGTAGCGTTAGGCATGACGCACTGTGGCCATCGGAGCAAACAGCCGCAGGGCCGGCGACCAGAGCACGATAAAGTGGAATGGGAATGGGAGTGGGCAAAGGACAAGGCGCAAAGGACAAAGGGCAGAAGAGAAACTTTAAGTCGTGGGCAACAAGAAACGCTTTGAATTTTGAAACGTTCACTTTAGTTAAAGTAACTAGACAAATTTCTGAATATAATTGACTTTAAGCAATAGTTCTAATTAAGGGAGAGAGAGAGAGAGAGAGAGAGAGAGAGAGAGAGAGAGAGGGGAGAGGGAGGGAGAGATAAAGAGAGACTAGGAGAGAATAAGCAAAGGATTTGCTTTTGATTAACTTAATCAGATTAAGGCAAACAAACAGTAAAGAAATAATACAAAGTAAATAAAGTAAAACTTGCAGAGAAATCGAGATAAAAACTTTAAGTTGCATTGAAAAGGCATCTTCTTCTTCTTACTCTACTTTTCCTCTTCCTCTGCTTCTTCATCTTCTTCTAGTTACTCTTCTTCTTTTACGTATGCTGTCTATGCTATTGGCAGTTTATTAAAAATGCTTTAAACTCTAGAAAAATATGAATAGATTTTTTTTTTCACGCCTTCAAAACTTAATCCTATGCAAATAACTTATACATAACTTCTCGAAGATGTTTTTTATAGTTTTCAGCACAGTTTTATTGTAAAGTTTATAGAATATTCGAGAAGCTTTTAGCATGCTGCTTCACTAAGTGAATGGAGTTTATTGGTTTTCTGCAATGTTTACTGAGAGTCTTTCAATTTGCAACATTTACTGCTCAGCTCAATTTTGTTTCAAAAGGTGATTGGAATGCAACAATTTAGGCTTAATGGCTAATTGATTAGGTCGATTGAGATGCTTAACATTCAGCTGCTTTCAGCAGCGTCTTTCATTTAATATTCTTCTATAATGGCTTGTGTCTATTGCCATGGTTTCCCACGGCGTGTAATTGGAGCAGAAAGCAGAAGTGAGTGTCGTACGTCCCCATACTCGATTTGACATTGGGGATGGTCGTAAATTTCTCCACTTCAGAAGGTGGCCGTACTTGAAAAAAAAAGGTGTAAAGATTTTCTTGATATGCGATCTGGGTACGTGGCCAAAAGGAAATTACCTATCGCCTAGTTTACAGCTAAAGCTTGAATATAAAATAAATTGACAAAGCATGTTCACTGAGGGCGTGGCGCAGCGCTAATAAAAACTATATTTTCTACAGTTTTAGAGCCAGGGGGAAGAAGTTGTGCGGATAGAGCATTCTTGAATTTCATTATATATAGACCTCTATTATATCGTTCTTGAATTTCACTTTATATAGTCCTCTAATATAGCTAAAGAGGCGTGGAAAGTTAAGCTGAAATTGAACTATGATTCCTTTTTTTTTCCTTCTTTCCCTATAACTTTTTCTTTTTTTCTAACCTGTATTTATTCCGTGTTTCTTATATTATAAAAGAATATATTTATTATATTTCTGTTTAATTGAAGTTGCCTAAAAGTTATGTATATGAAAATCTAATGCGAATTTAAAGATAATATAAAAAGTTTCAAATGCTTAAAGCCTAGCTAAGCAATTGTTATTGAAGTTATTTAAAGACCTGAAAAAAGAGGCTTAATTGCTAGATGTCAGCTCAACTTTACACAAGTTTCTAACAAAGAGATAGAGAGGGGGAAGAGAGGGAGGCAGAGAGGGGGTGCTGCTGTCACTAAGGACTTGCGAAATGTGAAATAAGTAAGACAGACGCTTGACTATTTGAAACATATGTTTGCTCTAGCCAATTGGATGCCTAACTGTTCATAATGACTACATCCATGACATGGCTAAAACACAGCCTTCAAATACATTTTGCCAGCCAACTAGCGAAACGCCAAAAAGCCGAGAGCAAAGCCAAAGCGCAAACGGGGCTCAAGTCATTGACAGGAATTAAAAAGTTGACAGCAGCTGCCACGTGTGCCTGTGTGGGTGTATGTGTGTGTGTATGGGTGTATGTGTGTGTGTGTGGGTGAATGTGTGTGTGTGGGTGTGTGCGTGTGTGTGGATGAGTGCGTGTGTGCCGCAGTCTACAGTAAATTATGCCACAAGTGCGTGACACAAACCAGAGGCGGACGCTACTGCGGCTTTTGCCACGATGCGTGGCATGGACAGACGAGAGCAGAGAGGACAGGGAGAGGGCAGAGAGAGAGACAGAGAGAAGACTGGGCGACCCGGGGCAGTGGCAGTGGCTGGGCCAAGGCCAGGGGCTATATGATCTAAAGTGCGGGCCAAGGCGAGAGCAGGTCCTTTTATTGTCTGCAGCTGTTGGCTGGTTGGTTGGAGCGGCTGGGCTGCGCCTAAAATGCTGCAACACAATTCACAGCACGTAGCGTAATTCTGAGATGAAGCAGTCGCAGTCGCTGTCGCCGTCGCCGTCGCTGTCGCAGTCGCCACGCCATGCCGAGCTATGGCAGGATTCACTTTAATGCGCATCAACATCGACAGTTAAATTAACTGAAGCGTTGAGCGTTGGGGCGTGGCCGTAACAGCACGTACATACAGCAGAAGCACACACACACATACACAGAAACACAGAAACACAGAAACACACACAGACACACGCCCACTTCAGTAGAGCGCCGAATATTGCAATCAAACACTGATTGAAGACAGACGGACAGACAATGAAATAGCTAAAAAGGGAGAGGGCGATAAAGCGAGAGAGGGAGAGGGAGAGGGAGAGGGAGAGAGAGCGCGCAGACAGACACCTGGGCAGAGACAACAATAGATAAACTGAAAAGACAAAGCTTTTAATTGACACACGCTGTTGCCTGCTGTCAAAAGCGGCCTCAAATTAGGCTTAGACAAGTGGGAAAGAAAGACCAAGAGAGAGAGAGGGAGAGAGAGGGAGGTACGAAAAGAGAGAGAGAGAGTTGGGATTAAGGCGCTGCTCATGTGAATTGCAGCTGAGGTCAAACTGATTTATTAATCACAAAAGATTTGCACGCAACTTTAAAATAGTTGGTGGCAAGTGCGTGCCACACGAACAGTCACACACATACACACACACACACACACACACACACACACACACACATACAATGCTGCTTGCCACAAGCTCACATAATGTGCCGCAACGAGTGCATTTCGCACACGCCATGCAGCAGGTGAGCATTTGCTTCTTTTTTGGTTCACTCTATTTGTTGTGCCAGTGTGTGTGTGTGTGTGTGTGTGTGTGTGTGGTAAAGTGTGGGTGTGTGGTAGTGTGTGTGTGTGTCCTTTGTTCTGCTGCTGCTGCTGCTGCTCTTGCTGCTCTTACTGCTAGGGGCATAAACAACACTTTCACGGACACCCATAACGACGCTGTGCGTCGCGATATGTTTGTGGCTGGCGCGCGTGCCAACGACAACGTTGATAACAACAACAGCAACAACAGCAACAACAACAGCAACAACAACAGCAACAACAACAGCAACAACAGCAGCAACAACAACAGCAAACAACAATGCCAAAAACAAAGCGTGTGCTCAGTTCATTTCACATTTTGTCACCGAGCTCATATACCCTGTAACCACAGCAAACTGATCGTTAAAGAGTTTATACATTTTACAAAGCAAAAGTAAAATGATCGAAAAAAGGAGATAGCAACTTGCTTGGAGTTACAAACTATATGCGTTGTATATATGTACATATATGAATATATATGTCGTAGCGTCACTATAACTTAAGAATAAAAGCCTAAACAGGAACGAGTCAGATCTGTTTCGCAATAATGCTTAATGTTGAGTGTTTCTATGCGGCTGCCGTTGTCTCAGTTCCATTCGTTGCTCTTCCGTTGAATTATCCTAACCTGGCAGACGTCCCTGTCTGACGCAGTCTGAGCCCGACAGTAAGTTAGAGCCAGACAAGAATAACAACTGCAATATATGTGAGCGAGAATGTGTGAGTGCACTGAGAAGAGCAGAGAGTTGTCATAGCTGAGTGAGAGCAGTCTTGAGAAGAAGTTTAACGAGCAAATATGCTGCGGCTCAGAAAGCGTCCGGTGATGGATTCTGACGAAATTGAAAATGAAGATCCGACATATACATATACATTTACAGTCATAAATATAGTAGTGAGAAAAAAATTTGTGAAAAACTCAATATTTTGAAAAGAACTTAAAGCGAATATTGAGTTGAATGTATGTACATATATAGTTATTAATTTAGATGTTGATACTGAGCTTATCAGTCAACGTTTTAGTCCAACATTTAGTGCTTAGTTGCAATACTATTTTTATGACCGCAGCTCTATACATATATATGAAGTAGATAATATGCAGTCTTAAGTATATATAATAAAAATGATTAATTTATTATTTTTTGTATCAATGAATTTTATATGAATTTTCCATAAGGTTTTTATTATTTTGAGCTCACTCAAGTTATACTTAAATAACTGTCTCTCTCTCTCGCTCTCTCTCTCTCTCTCTCTCTCTCTCTATCTTTATCTCTATCACTCTCTATTTCTATCTCTTTCTATCTCTCTCTCTCTCTCTCTCTCTCTCTCTCTCTCACTTTCTCTCAATCTCCTCCCCTCAGTCTCTATCTATCTTCCTTCCCCTTTCTCTCTCTTAAGTCCGCATTAAGATTTATACTCAAATCAAGCCAAGAACTCTTTCAATTGTCAACCAAAATGCCTCAACTTTATACAGAGTATCTTTTAGTCAGGCACACACACTCATTGGCATCTTAAGCACTTGCCCATTTTTTATGAACATTTCGAGGAAAATAAAAACTTTTGTTTTTTGCTCTTAAATTTCATTTCACTTGCGTTTCACTTGCCCGGGGGCTCGAAAGTTAAGGCGAATCTTCGAAAAAAAAAAAAAGAATACCGAAAAAATAAAAGCTTTCGCTAAAAGGAGACTAAATCAAGGGCGTTTAACTGGATAAGGTAGCAACAATATTGCGAGCGCGAAATGCGAATGTAATCAAAATTATTGTATTTTTGTTGTTGCTGCTCACTTTGGACCCTGGCCATAACCAAACACATCGAGCTTAATACCGTTATCGCAGGACTTTGTCGCGTCGGTGAAATTCCCGTTGCCAGCGCGTCCAGCTCAGTGCGGCCAAGCGGCTAATCCGTAAACTGCAGCCATTACAAAAGCTGCATTTGATTGGAGTGGGCCGAAGTGGGGCGAGTGGTGCAAGTGGTGCAAGTGGTGCAAGTGGGAAAAGTGGCGAAGCCCTTGCACAATTTATGACAATAGTTCATAATTGATTGGGTCTTCTTTAAATTAAATTAAATACACAATCAATTTGCGCAAATATTGGGCTTCAATCAAAGTGCCTGACTGGCTGATTGAATTGTATTGAAACTTTGCTTTAAGCCGTCAGCAGCGAAACTAAGTGGAAACAATGGAACAACGGGGTTTGGGATTGACTGACTGACTGATTGATAATTACCTTTTAATTAAATTTAGTATAGACGACATTATTATTTAAGGTATAGGCTTACATGGAATTATAAGGAAAGTCTAAATCATTGACTGACTGGTTGATTGATTGATACAAAAAGTTTGCCTTCAACATTCAAAGGCAAAATGTAATAGAAGGACTAGAGCTATGAGAAAAACCATACACAGATTTGAATGGACTGATTGATTGACTGACCGACTGATAATAAGCTTTCATTTCAAACTAGTAGGAATGAAAATATCTGTATAGTTATTAGATAGTGTGTGAGCTTCAGGGCAGCACGGACAACATCAATGATTGATTGATAGTCACACTGATTGATCGATTGTGAAAGGTTTGATTACGTGTTTAGAAACGGAATGTAATCTCTGCTGGGCTCTTTCTCTAAATTGGACGTGGTAATTTTTAAAGTTTTTTGGTTAAATATATAATGAGCTCTATCTAAAATAGAGGTCGATTATAGAATTTTCAGATAAAATCATATAATTTAGTACTCTCGTGTAGGAGGCTGAAAATTCTAAAAATTGATGCATGTTGATCAGTATTACTTTAAAATATGGCTGAACCTATTGGGACGTGGAAAGGAGGTAAGAATGTATTTCCTATAGTTGTACGATTGGAATATCATAAGAAAGCGCTATATCATATCTATATCTATCTATATCTCTAGACAAGCTAATGTATAGCTTCAGAATCAATCCAGAATTATAGACGAAAAAAATTATAAAATAATCGAGTTCTTAAAGTTTTGTTCATTGGTTCTAAATAAATCCACCCATGAATTAATTAGTTCGCTTCTTGATAGACCTACAAATGCTATAGTCAAGAAGGTACACAGTAAAAGAATTGATAAATGAAAATGGAATTTTTTGAATATATTTAACTGTTTTCCTAACGACTGAGCGAGTATTAAGCAGTCGATTGAGCTCACCAAAAGTTTTGCAATTTTTTCTCTGAGCAAGATTTACAAATCATTTGCTATGGCTTCTGCATGAATTGATTCTTTGATTAGCTTTTGAAATGAGTAGCAAAATTTACACACAGTCGAGAGGTAAGGCATGTGTGTGTGTGAGTGTGTGTATGTGTGTATGAGTGTATGTGGGTGTGGGTGTGTGTGTGTCTAGGCTTTTAATTTGCCAACGTTCTCAAAGGCTGTTCAAAGGCGGCAGCTTCTTGTGCACTTTGCGCCGCGCAACAAAATGTGCGAAAACACTTTGAAATTGTTGCCTTTTGTATTTGGGGCTAAGGACATTAGGCCCCAGCTCCAGCTTGAGTTGGAGCCTCTGCTCCAGCTCCAGCTACAGCTCCTCTCATCCGGTAAAGAAAGAGCAACGGCAAATGCTGATGTGTGCACACAAGCGTGCCGCCTCATGTTGTGTTGGGCAGGTACTGGAATTGTGGGCGTGGCAATTAAGCAGGCATCTCCATATTGTTTACAAGTGCGACACACACACACACACTCACACACACACGCACACACACACGCACACACATACTCACTGTCCAGAAGCTGTGTTCCTTTGGCAGCCGGCGCCAAAGTTTTTTAATTTAAAAACTTTTCGCCGACTCACAGAGACTTGCGATTTGTGGCATGGGTGAGTTGGTGTTGGTGGTGCGGGTGGGGTCAGGTCGAAAAAAAAAAGAAACAGACGCCTCATGTACAAGTGTAAATATTGGCGGTAAACTGTCGACCACGCCCATAAGGACGCCCACTGCGAGCAGCACTCGGGCTCATCATCAGCAACTTGTCGTCGTTGCAAATTCTATGCTGCTGCTGTTGTTGTTGTTGCTAGTTGTTGTTGTTGTTGTTGTTGTTGTTGTTGTTAGCATCCTTGACCTGTGCAAAATGCTCTGACATTCGTAAGATTTGTGTTTGTGTTTTGTGACAGCGGCCAAAAGTTGGCCAAAGCAGCTGCCAAAGCTGTTTTTGTTGCTGTTGTCGCTGGCATTTGTAGATTTGTGTTGCTGTTGTTGTTGTTGTTGTTGTTGCATTTGAAAACTTACCGCACTGCAGGAACTTCAAGTATATCCCATTCAACGGACGTGTAGAACTCAGACAGATCCACGCCCACTTCAACCACATTGGTGCCGTTCAGTTCATCGATGTGACGCAGATCCACCTGACATATATAAAAACAGAAAGAGAGAGAGAGAGAGAGAGAGTTAGAATAAGTTTTGCAATGAATGAGAGAGACAGACCTATAGAGAGATAGCGAGAGAGAGAGTGATTAGACAATTACAGGGCTACACACGTTGACAGCGCACATAATTGAGCTGCTGTGCGAAGCTGGATCAGCAGATAGCTTGTCCGACTTGCCAAAATAGTAAAACACAGAAATGGAATACGCACGTGGCCAGCAAGCACCGCACCTGGCATACTCTGTACAGCGTGACAGGCAAGAGTTATATTCACTGCATAACTCAAATTGAATTCAAATTGAACTTTTTCTTCAGTTCAATGTAAACGCATGTTAGCCAAAAGTCAGTGCATTCAAATAGTCATCGAGTATAAGCAGCATTTGCGGAGAGCACTGAGAGCATTAAGAGCGTACAAAGCTGAAGCTAAGCCAGACAAGTTTGCACTTCAATTTCTGTTTCAGTTTTGCTTAGTTCGGCACGACTGCAGCTGACAGAGAATGGACACGAGTATAGAACAAGTGCAGGATGTGAACAGGAAAGGACAGCACAGAACAGGACACGACAGGGAAAAGACAGGACAGAGACAGGGACAGGGACAGGGACAGGGACAGGGACACGGACAGGACAGGACATCGTTGTAATTGGCATGCCAGCCACACAACTGGCACAAGCTGATGCCTGAAGCCTGAAGCCAGCTGTTTCGTGTATTTCCCAAATGCTCTGCGCCCCCGAGCCAAGGCAATTGCAGCTAAGACATCAGCTTTGCATTTTGCACTTTGCACTCTTCTCCTCAATGCCAACAATTAGATTAGATAAATAAATTAATAAAAATATAAATAAAACATAAATAAACAAGTACATAGTATAAACTAAAGACTGTAACTGAGACCATTCAATTTTTGTTTGTTGTTCTTGAGTTGATTTCATTTCTTTGATATAAATTTTCTATATTATATATATAGTTATATATATATATATGTTTCCGTATTATATATAATTTTAAAGTTATATATGTATTTAGCATATTATATTCGCCATCACAGCTGTATTTTAAACTCTATTTTACACTTAGCAAATCTCGAAATACAATAATAAAAAAAAATAGAAAAAGTAATGTAAAAATATCATTGAATAAAAAAATAAACAGGCCATATAAAGGAGAATTAAAATTAGGATTAATAATAATGAAATGCTTAAAAAATATGTATATACTGAAATTAGTCACAACAAAAGCTAATCAAATTTAGAATTTGTCGTAAATTTTTTTTTTTTTTTCAAAGTTATGTATTTAATGTTTTTTGTATTTTTTTCATATTTCTTATATAAAAATGATTTGCAAATTATTTAATAAAAAGTAATTTAATTAGAGTTGCCATTTTATTTTTGGATACATTTTTTTATATATCATAAAAAATATAATATATATATATATAAATATATATACATATTTTTTTTATACATTAAAAATTTTTATAAAAATATATTATATACCAAAAAATATGTTATATGTTTTTAATATACCTAAATGACTTTAATTTTTTATTTTTATTTTTTTTGTATAAATTATTTTTTTTATATATTTTAAAAATATATAACTTTTTCTATATCGTGTAAAATGTATTTTTTATCTTTTAATAAATTCTTGTATATACTAATTTATTTAAATTTTTATATATAACTTTAAAAAAATTTTTTTAATTTTAATAAATTAATATTCATGTAAAATGTTTAGTTATTATTTTAATTTTTTTATAATACATATATTTAAAATATAATTGATATGGCAATTTTTTTTATGAAATTATATAATATATTTTTAATTTTTATTAATTTTGTTATTCTTATCGCTTTAGTTAGGGCATTAGAGATTCGTCAGATATTAGATAATATTTTCATATTTGGTTTTTGATGCGATTTTCGTTGTGAGCTTGATGGAAGGGGGCGACGTTTACGCCTCAATGAGCTGCCATCGATAGAAAGAGACAGACAGACAGACAGAGAGTGAGAGAGAGAGAGAGAGAGAAAGGTATATACTATATAAAGGTAGATGGTGCTAAAGTGGGGGCTGAGCGCGCTGCTTATGGGTCGTGGAGTAGGGCCTAGGGTCGAGTGGTTGGTCGATTGGCGGTTAGAGCCAGTTGGGCTGGCAATTCTTTTAGCAGAGGTGTGCACGATGAGAATAGCGTGAAATTTGAAAAGTGACGTTAATTCGATTTGCTGAGTGGCGATGGGAGTTGGAATCGAGTTGAGTCGAGGTGAGGCGAGTGGTGTAGAGTGGAGTGAATTGGAGTGGAGTCGCGTCGAGTCGATTCAACTGTTTAGTCAACTGTCGAGTGGCACACCTGGTGGGCGGGGCGCTTTAGCTAATGCCGCTTTGTGCCAAATCAACTGTGAAAATTGAGCCTATGAGCACACACACACACCCACACACACCCACACACATGCACGCCTCACACATATGAGCCGACAGTGCATGCTGATGCAGAGTCAACACATTGCCATTGGGCCATCAGCGCGAATTATAATAAGTAATTGGCATAAAGCTGACTGCGCACAGCTTACTCGTTGGGCCCTTCAATCTCAAGCATTTACTTTACGTTGTTGTTGTTCTCTCTTTTTCTATCAACTTCATCGTTAAGTTTGAAGTGTTGTCAGAAAGATTCTCTGTTTCTTTTAGCGACTTTGAAGATGGCGAAGAAATTTGTTTCATTTATTAATTTTGTTTATTAACCAACGATATTTTTGTAAGCATGTCTTAATTTTTGTTTATAACAAGTTCGAGTCTGAAGTGCCTGACATGCAGATACCCTATACTATTTGAAAGTGTGCATGGAATTGTTGAGGTATTCAACTTCTTAAAGCATTTATAAGCAGCATAGCTTGCAAATAACTTTTGACATACATATGTATGTATGTATGTATGCAAATATGTGCATACATGAGTGTATTTTACTGATACTCTGAGAAAAAACTTACGGAGCAACCGATAGCGTGGGTTCTTCGACAAGTTCGTTAGCGATCGGGCGGAAACCTTTTTCTTTTGTCCCTCTCTGTTTTTTTCACGGACCTTTTGGTTGAGTTTCAATAAAGCACATGATCTTTTGTCTGTGTATTTGTTCATTTACAGAGTCTTATTGTAGGAACGTCAATCGTAACTCTCCCTAAATGATGTTCGTTAAAATAGCGTTATACGAGTAGTTCAACGCAAGACGATCAACCGAAAAGAACCGAAGGCTCAGCGCTCAGAGAGAGAGAGAACGATTGTATATGTATGATTTTTTCCGTTGATCTCATGAACAGAGAAGAATACAATGGTTAAGTTATTTGCGAGCAAAGCTAAATAGCGATCTTTACATAAGATTTGATGGCATTAGTCATAGACGTTCATGAGCTATGCTCCCGAAGATCCATATTTAAAATTTATATTTATAGATAATTCTATATTTATCGAAATCAATATTTATCGAAAATTATGAAAAATTAGTTGAGTTATAGAAAAAACAACAAACTTTTACTGATTATGGTATATGCATATAAATAACTAATCTGCATTTTTAAACAAATTTCAACAAATTTTAAGGTAAGGTCAGACAGGCAGATGGACAGACGGACGAACAGCTACATCACATCTATATTATAGGTCAGATGGATAAATGTATATATAAACTGAATGAAAACTACCATGACTACTTCTGCCATAGACTTCCATTTACTCAAAACGAATATACCATGACTTCTGCTGTCAGTTTTGTGGTATCAAAATAAGTTTCTGTACAAATTTACACATATTTAGACATCATCTTAATTATCGATAAATACACTTATTCACTTATTAAGGTAAATTAGACTTCATTTATCACTTATCGATCAAAGCACTCATTCAGGCAGTGAAGCAAGTTAATTTGGCAATATAGATTAGTAAAACTTGGCTGCGACGTCAGGCTATTAGGTTTTAATTTAGTTGTACTGGGAAATACAACTACATATAGTAGTTTGCTCCACTGTGCGTTGCTTGGTATGTTTTGGAATTCTTCTTCTCATAAAATTAGGCGTGCAATCGACGTTCGCTGCCTTTCAACATGAGCAGGCAGCAGACGTAATCAGACAGGATGTACGTTGCCAGGTGCAACTGTTGCGATGTTGCAACTACAAACTTATAAGCACTTCTTACCGTTAGCTGTAACTGTGTGTGTGTGTGTGTGTGTGTGTGTGTGTGTGTGTGTAACTGTGTGAATGTAACTGAAACTGCCGAAGCGGAAATTGTTATTTTAAGTGGTAGCGGAAATTTCACTATAAGGAAGTTACGATTTACTGAAATATTTCCGACACCGAAAGATGTTGCTGGTTGCGACAGAACCTACACACAAGGTAAAAAGAGACCAAGAGAGAGAGAGAGAGAGAGAGAGAGAGAGAGTGAGAGAGGGAGAGGGTATGGGGAAGAGGTAGAGGAAGGGAGAGCTTCAGTCTGAGACAGAGCTGGGAATGCTTCGCCACTGGGGCACAGTTGACAGACAATTGTAAATGCTTTCAATTCACAATGAAGCCAACCCAGCGGCCATTAAGCAGTCCAGTTTCTGTTTCCGGCCTCGTGCCTCATGCCTCGTGCCTCGTGCCTCATGTCCCGTGCCTCGTGCCTCGCCCCAGCCAACTGTGCCAACGGGCTACGCTTTGTTGTCCGCTGTGTGCGCAACGGCTTGTGTTGTATATGTACAACAGGAGAGTTTATAAATATTCTATGATACGGCGCTGTTGATACCGCTTATTGCGGTTGATTTATGTGGACCACAAACGATGCCCACATTCGCGTCCACACAAAACAAAAAAAAAAAAAAAAACACAATGAGGCGTTGATAGCGACAACAACAACAGCAGCAGGAGCAGCAGCCACACGAACAGCAATAACAACATTACAACAATTGTTGCCAATGACAATATTACAAGCATACACACACACACACAAACACACACACACACACACACACACAGAGAGAGTCAGAAATTCCAGTCAAGAAATTTCAGATAGCCACGTTTTTGTGCGTTTCGTGGCATGTCAAATGCTGTTAGCGCCTTGGCTTGGCTTTTAATGCCAAATGAAGATTGGCTTTTTAGGAAATTAAAGTCAAAGTCTGCCAAGTTTGTGGACCCAATGCGTGTAGGCCAGTGTAGTTGGGTGTTGGCTGTGTGAGTGGATGGAAGGCTTAATGTATTCGTTAAGGCCTGAAGGGGCCTGGTTTGTGAACAGCTGCCCTAAATTAGAGCTAGCAGAAGAGTTAGAGTTAAAGAGGAAGAAGTAGATGGAACCTATTAGAGCTGAGCAATATGCTGGGCAATAAAAAACAATGAGCTGTACGAGGTCTCAGATAAAACTCGCATGTAAAACAATTATGGATAAAGACAAAAAACATCTGATTAGATTGATATGACTTTCAGTTAGTTAGTTAGTTATTCATTTTGTCTTTTCTCTTTTCTTTTTTCTTTTTTTTTTTGGGATTTTCCTTTCCAGTTTCCCAGTTGTGTTTTTCATTGGTCTTTTTTTCTATTTCATCTATTCTTTTTTTTCCCTTTTACTCGACTACTCATCGTCAGAATAACGTAGACTATCGATAATTCTTAAATAACTATCGTCACTATCGTTCGCTCTCCACCTCTAGTTGCTATTGAATTGTTCTACATTTTCTATTCAGCTTTTTCGCTTGCCTTTACGTTTTGCATCTGGCGTTGCTTGCTCGTTACTCTTCTTTCTCTTCTTGCATTGCTTCTCGCTTTGTTTCTGGCTGAGCTTCTCGTTTTTGCTGTCAATACGCTTCAAGCTGGGTTGATCTTTTCTCTGTTTCGCTTTGCTACTCGTTTGGCTTTTCGCTGAGCTTCTCACTTTTCTTGTCGTTTGAATTTGCATTCTCCCTCTTACTGTTTTTTTGTTTACTGTTTTTTTTAGACTTTCCCTCTTTTGCTTTGTTTCTGAGCTTTTAATTGCTGGTCTTATTTTGCATTTCGCTTCTCGCTTGGATTTTCGCTGAGCTTCTCACTTTTGTTGTCGCTTGAATTGCATTCTCTCTTTTACTATTTTCTCACTTTGCTTTTTGTATCTTTCCCTGAGTCACTTGTTTTGTTTCTGGATTTGAGCTTTTAACTCTTGCTCTGATTTCGTTTTTCTTCTCTCGCTCGGCTTTCCGCTGAGCTTCGTGTTCTTCTGCTGTTTCTTTTAACCTTTAAATTTCTCACTTTACTGTGTCTTTTGCTTTACTTTTCGTTTGCTTCCTTTTTTCTTTGTCGTGTATCGCTTCTCGCAGCCCGTTTCACTATGCTCTCGATAATTATTCACAATCTTTAGTTATCTTTAGTTATTACCACATTTCATAATGTTTTGCTTTGCTTCGACTTTTTCTTCTCGCTTTTTCCCACTGTGCCATAGGCTCTTCTTCTTCTTCTTCTTATTTTCCTGGTCTTTCCGTTTAGCTTCTCACGTCGTTTCTTGCCTTTTTTTTTGCTTCATTATCTAATTTACCTCTAACTGCATCTTCGTTTGCTTCTTTTTTGCTTTACGCAATTTGCGCCGCAAAGTATGCTACAAAAAGTGGGCGCTGCTATGCGTGCGTACTTAACTACATATGTGTGCGTGCGTGTGTGTGTGTGTGTGTGTGTGTGTGTGTTGCGTGATTGACGGCTGTCTGTGCGTGTGAGCTATGCAAATTAACAGCAGTTCTGCAAGTTGCATTACGCAACAACTAGCAGCAATTTGCTTCGCCTCAGCTAAGAGAATTGCATAACTGCCTCACACACACACACACACACACACACATACACACACACACACGCATAGAGACATTAGCTTGTTGAACAGACTGGCATCATTGAGGGTAACAAGATTTGATTAAAGCCAGGGCAAAATTACGCCTGCGGCAAGGACAAAGACAGAGACAGGGACAGGGACAGGGACAGGGACAGGTATTTGCTGCACATGCACAGTGCGAGTTTTTTATGGGCGTCGAGCACCGCATGTGCGGTTAACCAAGAGGTAGCTAAGGCAATGGGCTGGGCTAAAAGAGTTGCTGGCGCTGCTGTCAAGAGCTGCGGGCCATTTGTCGGCTCATTTGCGCTAAGCTGCAAAGTCGCAGCGAGCAGTGAATGCCGCTCTAATGCCACTTCATTAGCTGCCAAGTCGCTGTCGGGTGTCGGCAACATTAACGCCAACCCAGCGCCAGCGCCAGCGCCAGCCCCAACCCCATCACACCCCCTCACCACATGCCACATGCTTCCTTGATGCCTGATGTCTCATATCCCATGTACAACCACATCGCACAAGGCAACGTCAGCTGCAGCATCGCCTTCGCCTGCACAACGCCTTTTACGAGGCCTCAACTGTCGCCGCTGTCTGTGTCTGTCTTTATTATTGCCGACAGGTGTCAGGCCACCTTATTGTCCCTTGGCTCGTCCTGTTCTATATTTGTTTACACAAATGTCTC
Organism: Drosophila hamatofila; assembly: GCA_035045345.1. Lineage (NCBI taxonomy): Eukaryota > Metazoa > Arthropoda > Insecta > Diptera > Drosophilidae > Drosophila > Drosophila hamatofila. Next base: position 11,684,721 of record JAWNPA010000039.1, on the reverse strand, counting down.
TAGCTTCCCGCTCTACCTCACTCTCTCTCTCTCTCTTTCTCTCTCTCTCTCTGTGTGTGCTTTCAAATCGCCAGAGACAATTTTATGCAGCCCGTTCCTCAGTGCGGCCATAAAATGTGAGAAATTCTATGCCACAACAACGAATTATGAGCGAATTTGGGTTTATAGCCACTAAACCAGCCGCAGGATCCGCTACCGTTGCTGCTGCTGCTCCTGCTCAGGGAACTCATTCACAGGAGCCCAATTTCCAAAGTGCAAATAGCATAGAAAAGCCAAACTTTGTTTCCATCTCTTTTCGTCCTCTGGCTCTTTCTTTTTCGCTCTATGAGCTTGATAATTCTTCTACATTTTATCTCGATTACAACTCATATAATCCAGCTGCACCGTACAGTCGTGACCTGAATAAAAGTAGCCGACGAAATTTTACGATATTTGCATAAACTCGGAATGAACATTGGCTATATAAAAAGGCGTGGCGGAGCCTATAACAGAGTGTGTATATTGTATATATGCTTGATCAGGATTTGTTTTGTGCATCAAAAGCTAGACTTGAAATTTGGAAGTGAGCTGGAAAAACATATCATTTCTTTTTATACCCTAAACAGATTGCAAATGGGAATTCAGTTCAGAATGGACTTGTGTCAATGAATATGTTGTAAAATGCACAAAAAGTCTAGATATAAATGGGGATATTAAATTTGTATATTAATTGTCTATCGATTGTTTCTGTAGTATGAAGTCGTCATGTTAATTGTCTATCGATTAAGTCTAGAAAATATCGAGTATGTCTATCTACTTCACTTTTGCAGTGGATTTCATTGAATAATTCACATTAAATATTATTAAAATTCTGTAGTAAATTAAGAAAATAAAAATAAGTAAATTAACCGCCCATAAATAAAGTATTAGGTTATTATATATATATTATATATATAAAATATTATTTATAATTTATCGATGTCTGTCCGTCTGTTATGTCTGTAGTATGTCCTTCCGAATAAACCAAAATTTCTAAGCTACAAAACCCAGAAAGTCAAGCTTTAAATATTTTGTCGATAACACAACTCATTGCTATTATCGAGCTAAGGCCTTAAATATGTTTTTGATAACTCATTGATTGTGTCGTTATCGATAAAAATCGATATTTTGTACAAGCATAATTTGAAAACCAATTAGCTTGGGTACTTGGGGTATTTGATATGCAGTTTGTTGTATGCCCAGCACACACAGATGATTAAGATTGTAAACATTGAATTGTAACTCGTAATTATCTAACACTCTCCACCTCACCTGTGTTTGTGCATAGATGGATAGTTCGATTGATTGATAGGAAAACTAACCTGGAATCCATCGTATGTCCAGCTGCCGAACTTCATGACGCATGTTTGCTCGTCAAAGGGAAAGTACTCGACATCGATTTCGCAGGAGCTCTTGTAAATGGCCGGCGGCCGCCATTCCACGCGTCCTGTGTAGTTCAGTGTTGCCTTTGTGGCCAGCGTCACCTCGAAGTTGCCATCGGCGCTGTTTCGTTGGGATTGAAATGTTTGATGTTATGGTCAGCTCTTGGCTAGTGTAGTAGTTGTAAATGGGGCTAACTCACTTGTTGTAGAGGACAATGTCCGGCCGCCAGATGTGATCGGAGGGCACGTGGAGCATTTCGACACCGCCATATTCCTTGGGCTCCCATTTGAGTTTGTAGTCGTACCAGGATTGCTCCACCCATAGATTGGTGGTCATAATTTGGTTCTTCAGATTGACATCAATCAGTTGCGATAGCTTCAGTTTGATGCGCACCGTCAGCGCATCCGTGACATTCACCACGGGACGCACGAGTTTGTTGTAGTTGCTGAGCAGATCGTCGTAGAGTCGCTTCGCATCCGGATTCGCTGTGCTGCCTGAATAGAAAGATACGCAAAATCATCCAATTAATATGGTTTAGAAATCTAGCCAGTTGGCATTATTATGCCTATTATTCTTATCAACTATCTTTTGGACTACTCGCGTCACTCTTCGTCCTCTCGACTCTCCACTCTCCACTCTCCACTCTCCTCTAGCCGCTCTCCATTCTCATTTTCATTCTCTCATTCTGATTTCCATTTCCGTTTCCATTTGCCATTTCCACTTGCAGCGCATATTGCTGTGTATGCGCAATGCGGCAATTAATGTGCCACACATTAAATTAATGATACGCTGATAATGGCATCACAATATGCTTGACCAGCCACGCCTACACCCAATGCCCCGATACAGATACAGATACAGACACAGAGCCAGACCCAGCTCAGCCCCTGCCGCTGCTCCTCCCTCCCCGAACTGTCAGCTCCCTGTGGACTTTACTAATTAGCTTTGCTTTTGGCTTATTCCGATGCGCGGCGTCCCGAAAAACCCGAAATCTTTTAATTGATTTATTTTACGTCCGACTGTTATAATACCCTGTCGCTGGGCAGGGCATAAATATATTGCAACATGTGCTAGCCATTAATCGAGAGCAACAAAAATCCGGTTTTTATGGACTCCACAAGCCGTTTGTATTCAAAAAATTGTGATGCAAAGTTAATACAATTATTTATATCTATATCGTATATATATACGGGTGTATATTAAAGTTATTTGAGACTGATAAGAAACTGTTCTCACAGCACATTTTTACAAGCCTTCACAATTTCTTACAGAAATACTTCTTAGCCACAAATGTCAAGCTTAAGCCAGAGATATAAAGTTGATTGATGTTAGAGAGAAGGGGAGAGCATGATGGATATAAACTGAGACTAAAGAGATGAACTTACTGTGAGTGTCTGCTAATATGCAAATGATTTCAGCACCAACTAAATTCACATAAATTAAAAGTAATTTATATCAGTTGTCACTAGAGCTGTTAAAACCATTGATGACAGCATCGATAGCAGCGATGGGCATTCATTTGCGATAGATCGATAAATTGATTGATATTCATACATATTCTCAGTTATGTGTTAAGAATTAAATTTTATAAAAATTACTAAATATTTTAGTCAAAATGACAAGTTAATTTATGTATTGTATCTTAATATTTATAGAAATGTAATTTTGTTTATCTCATGGGAATTAGTTCTCGATCGATAGCTGAAGTCGTGCATAGACGAAACTATCGACTGTAACAACTATCGATTGGCTTGCAGCCCTCGTTGTTAGTCGATGTTTTGATAAACTTTGCATAGCTTAATTGCATAGCAACTGCATTTTATAGAAGCGGACGGCAAAAGTATTTGTTTTTATTTTCTAATCCGAATCAACTGAATGGGACAATGCATTGCAGAGCAGCTTTAAAATCTGTTGCAGCTATTTCCAATGGGTCAAAGCTGTTGCAGCAAATTCCAATGGGACAAATACGTCACAGGATTTGATTAAAACGTAAAAAGCGATGTCATAGTGACTTTTTTTCGACTCTTACAGATAAACGCGCAGTCTATAAAACTGAAGTGTATTCGAGTTGCGACCAGTCAGCAAATATTTGTTGTTTGTCAATCGCGTTGACTGAGACTGGCAAACTATCCTAATGCGCTTAGGCTTCAATACAAGGATTTTTATTGCGCTGCGCCGTCTGCTCGGTCCGCACTCCGTCAATGTAATAATGATAAGCTGATTAGTGAGCGCTTGCTTCTAATGACATTGGCGACAATATAACATCTGCTGTTGTTGGGGCCACGGATGCCAATCAGCTAGGCGCGCTTTGCATGCTGCGGCCGACTGCTGGGGCGACGTAAATGGTTGACTGAGCTGGCTGGTTCTGGCCTGGCTGGCTGACAGACGCTGCTGGCGGCCCTGATGGGCGCATTAACTCATTTCCTGCATCATTAAAAGGCACCTGCAGTTCGCACACACACACACACACACATACAGAGCGAAGCCAGGATGTGCGCGACATGTTCTAGCCACAGCTCTGCTGGTGCAATTAGTGTCAATGGGCGTGAGTTTTATAAATTTGAGTTTGCTTTGAACTTTGGCAAGTGTTGAGCGAAAATGAAAGTGTGTCCGTCTGTCCGTCAGTCAGTCTGTCCATAGGAGTCTGTTAAAAATTAACTACCTATGTTGTTTTTGTGGCACACTTTATGCCTCTCTAGAGCAACATCAATCCATTGTCTACTTTAAGACCGCAGCGCACCGTTGGCCAGGCGGCTTGGAATGCTCTTAGCCAACAACTTGCCCGTTTACCCATACATTTTGACAAGGTGTACATATATATATATACATATATGTGTATGTGTATGTATTTGTGTGTGTGTCTGTTTTGTGGGTTAACGCTGTTGTCGCTCGCGTGGGAAACGTTAAGTTAAACGGACCTTTGCGGCGACCGCTTTTGTCGCCTGCCGTTTTGGGCACACATGCCGTATACTTTATATGGCACATTTCAGCTGTCTATGTGTGTGTGTGTGTGTGCGTGTGTGCGTCTGTGTTAGTGCTAATTGACTGCTTTCAATGCTTACATGTGGCCTGACAATCACATTAAGGTAACCAAAAAGCACATTTTATGATTGCTTTGCGTGTCGCACATTTATCGTGACAAATTATTATATACCTACACACACACACACACACACACATACGCACACATGTAGACATCGTTTACACATACAACTTAATGTCTTTGGCTTATTGTGTTAATAGACAAAAGCCAGGCGAACAATTTAATTTCTTATGCCTGACACACTGACCAAATCCGATTACAGTCGCAGCTCTCAAATTCTAATTAGTTCAGCATTTCGTATTTGGCTCAACTTCAAAGGTTTCATATATCTAATATATACATAAATGTGTGTATATGAACTCATTAGGTAATTCGTATGAATTGAGCAAACGACATTTTCAGAATTTATGCCAAGAGCTGCTTCGGTTTCTATTTCAAATTGGCCGCCTTAGCCATAGTCTGGCGAAATTGTGATTCACATATTCATGACATAAATTTTAATTTAATCAGAATTTAATTTTATATTTAATTATATACTTAATAATACCTAAGCTATTCTGATTCCTATATACATCCCATAAATTTTTAATAAATCAGAATTTAATTCTAATGAACAGAAAATACATTTCATATTTCAAATATTTCTCACTATAGTCAGTTACCACTGTACTGTTTTCACATTCTGCTGCATCTTAATAATACCTAAGCTATTATGATTCCTATTCTGATACCGATTCCCATCTCTGATCTCAATTTTGTAATTAGTTAGCAGTCTTATGCGAGAGTTTTTGGCAAGCTTCAGTTGCCCGATTTGGATTCTTTGTTTGTTCTTGGCTGACAGTTCTTGGCTACACCTAAATGCAATTTCATTGTTTGCGACCCACAAATGACAGCAACATGGCCATAGTTGGTTGGTTGTCTCTTTACCCATTTCCACATTCCAAAGTCATATTATCTCTTGCTCTCTCTCTCTCCCTCCTTGTCTATTTAATGCTTGGGCATCGCCCATTTGGGTCGTTGTGCAGCTTATATAATTATACGATATGGTTATTTGAAATTTATGTGAATGAGTGAGTGTGCGTGTATGTCTGTGAGTGTGTGTGTGTGTGTGGGCACCATTGTAATAATTAATATACATTGCGTATACGCTCCATAGTACCAGTGGCTTCTAGCTCAGCTCCTCTCAACAGCCAGCAGCAGCAGCTGGCCATGATTTAAAGTATGCACACCTTCTGCTCGAGTTAACTTCAGTTGTTGTTAGTCCTTCAGTTCATTGCAAGCAATTGAAAATACTCGTTATTTAAATCGGTTTTCTTTTTCTTTTATATATATATATATTTTTTTTTTTTTTTGCATTTTTACTAACATAATCGAGTTGCAGGTCCTTCAGCAGTAATTGGCATTCATTAAGGATGCCGTTAGCTGAAAATTTTGATATTCTGAAACGCTGGAACGCAGCTCTTTCAATTTGACTTGCCAAATTGTTTTTTTTTTTCTTCTTCTGCCACACCCTTTAGTCAGCTGTAAATTGGTAAGACAAGACTGGGTTGGAATGGCAAGTCGACGGAATATATAAGTATTTTGGATTAGCATCAAAAGGCGATTCTGTATAGCAATGTGTGAGTGCATAATTGTAACCAGTTAAGACTTTAGGTTGTTTTATATCGTAGAAAAGGAATTCAATTTTTTGGCTATTCTATTAAATAACCAAGAAAGTAAAATATCTAATTGATAATTGTTGTAGAGAAGAAATTTAGTATTTCGGTTATTCATTCAAATATAAAAGTAAGTGGAATACAGGGTATTAGTTATTCAATCAGATTAGGCAAGTGCGTGCATTACTTCTTTTTGTTTTTTACTTCTTTTTTCTTTTTGGTGTAGCTTTAGTTGTTCACTGTCTCTGCCTCGGCTTCTTCTGTTTCCTCTAGTTCTGCTTCTTCTTCTTCTTCCTCTTGTTGGCGAGTCGTGTGTTTACTCAACTGCAAGGCGAATGCAATTTTTGTGTAAACAACGCCATAAATTCCAATGGCTTAACAACAAAACGTTAGCACGGGCAGACAAGGCCACGCTGCAGTCGCAATGGGCAGGTGGTTCCTGGGTGTTGCCAGCAGAGGAATGAACGGCACAGGCAACGGGAAAGGCAACGGCAGCCAGTGTTAACGAGTTGTCTTTTGAAAATCGTCATGTGACAGAGACAGAGGTATACAAGTGAGAGAGCGAGAGACAGAGAGAGGGTATAGAATGCCAAGAACTTCAAATTTGGATTGCAAATTGGTTAAAACTTTTCTTTTTTTATTATTATTATTCAGCTCACTCATAAATATTATGATATTTCGTATGTATGTATTCTCTGTATATATGCAGGCTAACAACGCTGTATGAATCACAAGGATACCTAGCTACTGACAGGGAAAATGCTCTTTATAATTCGAATGAGCTGCCATTTGATCTGTATGCACTTTGAGGAGCATAATTCGGTATAATTCAAATATATCTGTATCTGTATCTGTATCTGTATCTGTATCTGTATCTGTATCTGTATCTGTATCTGTATCTGTATCTGTACCTGTATCTGTATCTGTATCTGTATCTGTATCTGTATCTGTATCTGTATCTGTATCTGTATCTGTATCTGTATCTGTATCTGTATCTGTATCTGTATCTGTATCTGTATCTGTATCTGTATCTGTATCTGTATCTGTATCTGTATCTGTATCTGTATCTGTATCTGTATCTGTATCTGTATCTGTATCTGTATCTGTATCTGTATCTGTATATCTGTATCTGTATATCTGAATCTATACATCTGAGTCTATACATCTGTATCTGTATATATGTATCTGTATATATGTATCTGTATATATGTATCTGTGTATATGTATCTGTATATATGTATCTGTATATATGTATCTGTATATATGTATCTGTATCTGTATATATGTATCTGTATCTGTATATATGTATCTGTATCTGTATATATGTATCTGTATATATGTATCTGTATCTGTATATATGTATCTGTATATATGTATCTGTATATATGTATGTGTATATATGTATCTGTATATATGTATATGTATCTGTATCTGTATCTGTATCTGTATCTGTATCTGTATCTGTATCTGTATCCGTATCTGTATCTGTATCTGTATCTGTATCTGTATCTGTATCTGTATATGTATCTGTATCTGTATCTGTATCTGTATCTGTATCTGTATCTGTATCTGTATCTGTATCTGTATCTGTATATCTGTATCTGTATCTTTATATCTGTATCTGTATCTGTTTCTGAGTCTGCATCTGTATATGTATCTGTAATGTGTATCTGTATCTGTAATGACTGTCTGTCTCTGTATCTCTATCAGTCTTAGTCTCAGTCTCTACCTCTACTTCCGTCTCTACCCTTGTCTCTACTTCTGCCTCTATCTCTCTCTCTCTCTATTTCTCTCTTTATGAAATGCAAATAAATTAAGAACGTATGTTAACAATGTTGTATGCCGTAAAGGTAGGGGATACAGCCATCTCATAGTCGAGCACACTTAAGTGGAGCATTCAAGCGTGTTTTTGTTTTGTCAACGATTGTGCGCTGACTTTTTAAACGCTTGAAATTTACACGCAATTATTGTGAATACATGTGCATGATAACTGGCTAAAAAAAGAGCAGGAATTTGTAGCAGCAACAGCAGCAACAGCAGCGACTGCAACTGCAGCAGCAACTGCAATGGGAGATGCAAACGGGGCGTATGAATAATAAAACACTGCGTCGAACAATGGTGACATGTGGGCGGGGTCGGGGGGTCGTTGGGGTCTCGCCTTTTGGCCATGTGCATTGCAATTCCAATTCCAATTGCGATTGCGATTGCGATTGTGGTTAACAAAGTCGTTGTTGTTGTTGCCGCTGCAGTTGCAGTTGTTGTCGCTGTCGTTGTTTCTTACTGCATTCGTCAACATGCGTCCAGTGCATAAGCCCTCATAGCTGTGGCATATGCCACGCTGCGGTTACCGCAAGGTGCTCTTCGGAGCACTAGGTGGCCAGTGTCAAGAGTTGGCGAGGCAACGCATTGGGGAACCCAAACACGTTCCAATCACATTCCCATTTCCATTTCCTTTGCCATTCCCTTTCCCTTTCCCTTTCCCATGCCCAGCACTGTTGACCATGGCAAAGCAACAACAAATTGTGAAGCATAAAGCGTAAATGGGCAAGCAGCAAAAAGAAATATGAATAATTTGCAGGTGGCAGGCGGCGATTGGGGGCAATCTGGGCACCAGCTGAACTGTTAGCCAGGAGAATGCAACAATCTGCATTCGCGCAGCTGCCAATCGAATGCTGACCAAGCTGATTTCCGGCAGGACACACCGATTGAACGGAATGATTGAAATTGACGGAACTGATGGACACCTGTATCAGCTGCACTTTGCCTTTTCATTATTATAAGTATTTATCTGCTTTAACAGCGTAGATCTGAATGCCGGCCCTAGTCGGACTATCGTTAGGCATTCATTTTTGTTCAAGGGGTAGCTCAACATGTACTACAAAAATTTTATTTGCACTTTTACATAGCTAAACTATAAGTAATCGAAAGCCAATGTATTCAAGATGAACATGTCAGATAAATATGCTCTTAACATACATGTATATAAATAATACTGATATCCTGCGCGTTATCAGACGCCAAAGTCATCCCTTAGCTACAGGCTGACAACAATGTAGCCTAGGATAAGAACAGACACAGGTTATCCTAAATAAACATCTCAGCAGAAGATATTTCTCACGCCCAACCACTGGAGATGAGAATACCTTGTAATAGCTAAATGAGACCGAAATTACGGCTAATAAAATCAGTTCAATTTTTGTACTAAAAAATAAAGTTGTGGTAATACAATTAAATAAAGTCTGTTTCTTGACTAGAGCTATGTATGTTATTTAGAAATACAATATAATTCCATTGACATTTCAGCATACTATTTTGCCTCTTTGGAATCATATTAAGCTGTCAGTCGTATATTGTTGGGTTTGTATAAATTTATTTAGCTTAAATCCCAATTTTATATTTTTACAGCTGCGCCCAATAACGAATTCCCACAGTGACAGTTTCTAGTTAATATATATTAGTAGGCATATCTAGGCAAAAGTTTTTAGAAAAATATTCAATATTACTGTTTGTAAATTTTTATATAAGTTTTTGAGGGAAAATAGTTTTTTGTAAATAGGTATGGTATATAGTTTAATTTATTATTATAAAAACATAGATTGTTGACTTAAGGAAAATCATATATACACCTAAGGTAAAAAATATAGTAGTAGTACTGTTGGACGAAAATTGTTATTAAATTATATAAGGCTACTTTGATTCATAGAATACCAAATCTATTTGTCATCGCGAGAATAGGAAATTAGCAAGGGCGGGCTTTACTCATATATTATATAGTATGCTCAAATTTACACATTAGTTGCTTAAGCTAATCTAAAGACATTTATTTCACTAAGAAATAAGTTAAAGTGTTTTCAGTATATTATTCTATGAAATCTAATTGAAAAGATATTTTCAATCAAACTGAAAACTTCAATATTTACCTATTCATTTATTCACTTATCAAAACACTCATAATTTCATTTTGAATAATTCATAAATCTACATTTATTGAATTATCTTCAATTTAGTTAGTGTTTCACATGCCGCGCACAATTTATGAGGTTTTGTTAATTGAAATGCTCTCAATGCCGGAGCATCATTCAGTCTAAACAAGTTCATAGTAATCAAAATGACATTGTTGATTCAGCAAATTAGCATGCAAAAATATAACTATATACATATTGTATATAGATGTATGTATATATATATGCTATTATGTATATATGAATATCTGCTATTGAATTGATTTTGTATCAATAGAGTAAACTGCATTCCCATTCGCATTCGCATCTGCAATTTGCTTTCAACTTTTTCAGCTTCAGTTTTTGCTTTTTACATTTATCGCCGTTATACTGCATCCGATCTATGTGAATATATATATATATATATATATATATATATATGGTAGCTGGCATCGGTCGGCTTTCAAATGCAATCGAATGCAATCACTCATTCATTCTGGACGCTTCCGTTTTTCAATCTGTGGCCCATTCAACGGCTCTAGTCCAGAAACTGTCTGATTGTTCCACGTCAGATTCCCGTTTGATACCTGTTAGCCGTAAATGCGTCCGGAGCTTAAATGACAATATATACATACATATATTTTTGTCGAGTGTCAGTGACGCCCATCAACTATCCAGTCAGCCCTTCCAGACTGCCAGACTGCCAGGCTGCCTGTCCATTCTCCATTTGCTGGCGCACTTTTCTCTACTATCCTTTAACGGTCTATCGCATTCGTTGTCCTTGCTGTCCTTGTTGTCGTAGGTGTTGCGTCCTGCCTGATGAATTGAGCTTAAGCACGAGCATGATCCCCATCATCATTTTTTATGGCCATGCGTCAAAAACAAGACAAGTTCCCAACCCTCCGGCTCCTGGCTCCTGGATGGCCTGCTAACGCCTCCTTGCCAATGTGTCAAAATGTTGGCCTTTGCGCCAAATCGTCACGCAGCAAAAGTTTCTAATGACAGCGCTTTGATGAGCGCAGGAACTGCTGGAGCCGGAGGAGCCGGTGGAGGCGACTGCTGCCAGACTCTGATGGGGTATGGCTGATAGGAAGCTCTAGCTGTATCCGGAACTTCTTGCCTGATTCCGTTCCCAGTATCGCGCTAATGTGCGCCATAGGGCGGCTACCGATTTGCAACGGAGAGAGAGAGAGAGAGAGTCATAACCGAAACGGATGTAAAAAACATTCGAGGCACGCACAGAGAGCGACAGAGAGAGAGAGAGAGAGAGAGAGAGAGGGAGAGGGAGAGAAGCGAGCATCAATTCTATCGTTCGCATAGTTAAAGCATTTCTCTAACGAGTCGAGGGCGCACATATTGAACTTGTGTGTGCTCATGGCATGCCAGTGCCACGCCCACTTCCCAGAGACCAGCCAACAGCGCTGCTAATGTGCGTAAAAGCGCGCACGTATGTGTTAGTGTATGTGTGTGTGTGTCATCATTGACACGCGAAAAACATGAAACACTTTTAGCATTTATGCGTTGCAAGCAGCATCAGCAGCAGGAATAGAAGCAGCAGGAGCAGCAGCTGCCTTCCATTTTTATAAGCTATACCCTGTAGTCAATAAAATGCCAAAAGAGGTTGCTAAACACTCAAGCAATTTGTATAATTATGATACAAATATAGAAATAGAATAGAATTCGGCTATAACGACTTCGCTTATAGCATGCGTCCTGTTATTACGACGAAAGTTTTGGTTTCCATACAAATTTATATGAGAGAACTTATATGGTTTTAGTGTCGTCTGGGTATAAGGACGGTCCCTTGAGTCGGGCTCTACTGTATCATCTATATTTTATTTCTTTTTTTTTTTGCTTTATTTACCTTGAACATTTTTTAGCATAATATATATTCATTTTAAAAGCTAACCTCTATTGCTTTTCAACAGAGATATTTATTATTTTTTTATTTTTGTTTTGTTTTTTTGTACAAAATTTTGATGTATAAGGAAAGTTTGGGAACGAAAAAAAATCATATCTGATTCGCTTGCAAACGCAATCAAAAAAGGGTTCATCATCATCATCAATTAAGATTCCTAGGGTAGCCCTCAATCGAGCAAGAATAACTTGGACATGCTTACATATTATGAATGGCAAAAGGTTAGAAGAAGAAATACTGAAATACTCTTGGGGCCATCTACAACTAGACTTAGTAAAAGTTTTCCTAGTGACGAGCACTTGATTGCCCGAACATATATCCTGTACAAAATATGCATGAGAGCCACATAAATCGTGGCACGAAAATCGTTAGTTTGACGCCACATACAGATACCCAAACACATTACATATAATACATACACACATACATACATGGGAACAAAGAGTCTTTTTATTAAAGTTCGAAGTACGAAAAAAATGTTGAATGCATTCGGGCATAACATAAAAAGTTCCATAAATTTCAATAACTAAGGCAAACGGACTGATGGCTGAATTATGGATGAGCTGGAATAAAGTATGTTCCGCTGAATTGATGAGCCCGCAAATACAACAAAGAAAAGCAAATGAATGAATGTCGACTTGAAACAATATACGAGTATGAACCACAAATGTGAATTTGTCGGCAATGCGAATACCATTAAGAAATAGGAATGGGAATGGGAGAATGGATATGCTATAGTGGGTATGGATGTGGGAATGGGGAATGAGGAACGGGAATGGGATTGAGAGAACATTTATGAGCTCAAAGCGAAGATCGATGAAGAGGATTAACTGACATCTACTGTTGACATTGATCGATTTAAGCACACTGATTGAAATAACAATATGTAACCATTAGCTAAAAACACAAATCGATAAGTATCGGTTAAAATGGGTTTCGATTTACATCGATTTCTGTTCGACATATATTTTGTTCATGTCATTCACTTATATGAAATGATATCGATAATAATGTGAGATACACATATGTATAGATATTTGTTCAAAGAGCTTTCGCTCATATATATAGGTAAATGTAAATATATCGATTTGACTTTTCAGATTTGAAAGTAAATTGCATATTCAAATACATTATGTACCACAAAATGTCTTAGAGTTATCGATAAATCAGTTTGTTAACTTGGCAACTTGTGTCGTCAGCGAATTTGTGGAAACGGGAAAGTAAAGGTAAAAATTAGATTTGTGTTAACTACTCACTTAATTAATACATGCACTAATACATAAGTTAAACCAAATTGCCCAATTTTATAATATCGATAAATATCGTTTAGCAGCTCATACGGAATTTTTAAAATCTCAGCATATTGAAAACGTTTATTAAGTATTTATTTATTTATTTGTTGATACCAGCTGCATGAGTTTTATTTAATTAACTTATTTTTTTTTTTCCTTTGATGAAACATCGATTTCAATCAAGGCACAGCAGTTCGGCTGGAGGTGGAAGCAATGCAGTTTTATTGGATAATTGGATAATTGCCAATGACAGGTAACAGACAGGCGAGATGCATTTATGAACAGATGCGTGGGCGCATGGGTCAAGCTGGAGTAAGCCAGAGTGCCAGAGTTTAGCTGGCAATGACAACGTAATCAAGTCGCTGTGCTCCCTGACAAGATAAAGCAGAAACACACACAGACACGCACACACATACACTGTGTGTGAGTGGTTGGCGGAAAAGGAAGTGCAGCCATTGACAGCAAAGAAGAAGAGATGCCTCTATAGCGTATGTCCTGTGTGTGTGTGTGTGTGTGTGTATGTGTGTGGATGTATAGCCAATAAATCTAATATTTCTAAATGTTAAAAAAAACTGCGTGGTGCAGTGCTGCGTTCAATACCCACAGACAAACACACACACACACACACACACACACACGCACACACACACACTCTCCAATATATATGTCAATGTGTCAACAGTGTGTAGGCAGCAGCTTGTGGAAGTGGGAGTGGCAGTGGGAGCTGGAGCTGAAGCTGGAGCAGGAGGTTAGGCACGCCCGATTGGCAATAAATTGAAATACGCGACCATAAAATCACTTAATTGCGAATTCGTGTCGTTGCCTGAACGGGAAAGGGCCAATTCACTGTACAAAAGATAGCCGTGTGTGTGTCTGTGTGTGTGTGTGTGTGAGTGCCTGCATGTGTGTGTGTGATTGCATTGACTGTGTGCACGCATCCAAGTGCTGGCCGAGCCAAGTGAGCTGCCTGGCTGTCACTCAGCAGCTCCCAGAAGCCCATGATGAGGGCGAATTGCCGAAGTGGAGCTGGAGCTACTACAGCTAGAGGTGTATGTGAAGGCTGTGCGTGTGTGTGTGTGTGTGTGTGTTTTACTTGATGATTATGGCAAATTGATTTGTTTGTACCGTTAGACATGCCGCGCACTTTGCGGCTTTTAAATGCCGCACACGCAAGTGTCCGGAAGACAAATGAGCAATTGGCGGTTATTGCCAAGCGCGAAAACCATTGAGAAAACAATGTATGTGTATGCGTGTGTGTGTGTGTGTGTGCCTTGTGTGTGTGTGGCTGCGTTAAGTGTTGCGGTTAGTGAGTCAGCGGCTATGGCTGTCAGGTAAATAAAGAGCGAGAGAGCGAGAGACCAAAGGAGAAAGATACACAGAGTGTGGGAAAGAGAGAGAGGGAGTAAGATGGAGGCAATGTGTGCTGAAACAAATGAAAAGCTATTGCCAGCTATAGACTGTTAAGTGCAGCTGCAAGTATGTCTCAAAATCAATGGCTCGTTAAAGCTACGGCTTGAAGCCAATTTAGCCAGCTAATGGCAATCAAATGGGCCCTGTCAGAGACCAGAGAAGGCCAACAACAGTTGGCAAATTGTGTAAAATCATCTAGAGGACCTCGAACAGCTGCTCACCAAATTCGGACGGGGCGGTCAAGAAGCTGTGCCATTAACACCTGAATGGATCAATTAGTAGTGCATTTGTTGTGCCATGACAGATTGCATTTAAAGCTGACCCCAATCCGTAGCGCGAGGCACACACACAGACTCACACACATTGAGCATCTTTCCCTCTCTATAAAGCTGACTGAATGATGTCGCATATAACGACGACATGCACAAGCACAACAAACTTGCAGAGCTATGTGCAAATTTAGCTGACATGACAAAAAGAGGCAAGTTGTAAACTATAATATGCGTTTCATAAGATATAAAGTAGTAAATACAAGAACGCACACATACATAGGAATAAACACACACACACACACACACACACACACACACACTTACAGAGAAACTGCTCTAAAGTGCAACTGCTAACAAATTTGTACAGCAACTCAGAGAGAAAAGTTCGCGCTTTGATAAACAAATACAAATGGCAGATGGCTCTGTCGTAGCTCAACATCAGACCAAGCCCCCAAACCTCCAACCTCCCACCGCCCAACTGAAGCTTAAGCATTATGACTGCCTCAGACCCATGGCAAGCCACGCACCGAGTTCCACCTATCGCGTACTTTGTGGTGCATAAAAATGCGACGCATATCAGGCGTAAAGTATCTGTGCATCTAGCAGCCGCAATTTCCTTTACATCAGCCACAGATGTTGATATCGACAAATATATAGATACAGATGCAAATACGTATGCAAGAAGAGAGACAGATGCAGATATAGATACAGATACAGCTACAGATACAGATATAGATACAAATTCAGATACAAATACAGATACAAATTCAGATGCAGATATAGATATAGATACAAATACAAACACAGATATAGATAAAGATACCGCTACACCTGCAGATACAGATTATAGATACAGATACAGAAACAGATTCAGTTATAGATACAAATGCAGATACAGATACATATTGCAGATGTAGATATAGATACAGATACTAATACAAATACAGATATAGATACAAATTCATATTCAGATACAGATATAGATACAGATACATACACAGATTCAGATACAGATATATATATTGTATCTTTACAAAAGCAGATACAGTTACTGCTAAGTGCTTACGACAGAATTCCAATTGTCACTTAACGTGTCGTCAGCCAGCCGGAGAGGCTGTCGATGCAAATGTATCTGTATCTGTAATTGTATCTGTGTGTATAAGCAACAGCTGTATGTGTGTGTGTGTGTGTGTATGCAAATGTAAGTGTATCTGCTCAATCTTATTTGTGAGATGTTTTATGGCATTATTCATAATGCAAGATGAACAAATCGTTTCCCTGACATATCCAAAAGTATCTTTGATGTGTGTGCGCCTGCGGGTGGCTGTTGACTGTCGTAGGCGTGCTGCTTGGCATATCAAGCCAATAACGCTCGTAATTGTTTGCCAATGTCATTGTCATTGTCAATGTACAATTGCCACGGCCACTCGTCGTCTGTTGAGGAGACGACCCGCCCTCATCATCGATCAATAAGCATCAGCAGGGGATATCGTTTGAGCTGCTATCATTACTTAAGCCGTTGCTGTTAGTTGTTGTAGCTGCTGTTGTTGTTGCTGCTGTTGTTGTTGTGGCAATGCGTCAATGTCAACATTGATCAATGCAAGGACAAAGACAGGCAACCAACCAAGCGACCGACCAAGCGACCAACCCACCTACCAAAGTAGGGCCAACGCCCCGGACAGCAGTTGAAAACAGGCAACCAACAGTCAGTCAGCAGCCAGTCCAACACCTTGGTCTGTTCTGGTCTACTCGCAGGTCTTCTTGCTTCGCATACCCTCAAAGCAGTAAATTAGCCAATGGGGTATGATAACTAGCACAACAAAAGTGAATGTAATTTATATCTGCCAACTACAAAGTGCATTCACTAGAGACACAAGTTTCCAAATGTAAGCCTTGGTCAAAGAAGAATATATGTACATATATTAATATAATATATTTTTGGATTTGAGAATAACTTAACTTAATAAATAATCCTTATAGTTGGCACGCGGATTCTTCGAAAATTTCATCTTTGTCTTTAACAGGCCAATATGGCCAATTAGAGGTGGAGAGCAATCGATAGAGAGGACAGATAAATATTTAAGAATGATCGATAGTGAGGATAGTTATTTATTTATTAATTATTGCCAGTAATTATTATTAAAATAATTTAAGAGCAATCGATAGCAATTAATTAACTAGCCAATATGGCCAATTGGAGCTATTAAATGATTGGCCAATATGGCCAATTAGAGGCGGAGAGATATCGATAGGGACGACACATATTTATTTAAGAATCATCGATAGTGACGATAGTTATTCAAGAGTTTGTGATTATGATAAAAATACTTTAAGAACAATCGATAGTCACGATAGTAATTGAAGATCCATCTTTAGTCAATAAGAGTGCGCAGTTAAGAGTAAAAGCGAAAAGAAAAGACGCAATAAGAATTTTGTGTGTGTTTTATTTAATAAATTGGCAAGAAAAGCTGCTCACATCGCTTGGACTACAAACATGCTGAATCAAAGATGACTACAGGGTACCTTAAATTCGGGTAAGTCGAGCTAGTGAACTGATTTTGAAACAGGTGCCAGTGGTGCACTGGTGGTGGTGTGAGTGGCGTGCTTATGAGTTCATGAAATGCTCCTTGAATATGCATGAGCCCCTAAGGGACGACGAGTGCAGCAGCCCCAGCAGCGTCAGCCTCAGCATCAGCCACATTTGTTGGCTGCGAGCTGTGCGGGGGGCCTGTGGCTATGCCTGGCAAGGATTTTTGGCGAAAGGAGAAAGCGACGGGTTGTAGCTTGGCGCAAAATGAGTAGAGATTAAATTAAATTAAATTATAGAAACCGCCACGTTACGGCCAAGCTGTGTAATGTAACTGTCTGCTCGCAGCACCTGTAGTAAGTAAGCCAACAGCTCCGACTCCTGCGCTCGTCAACTGTTATAATCCATTTAGAGTTTCGGTTGAAGTTTGGCTAGCTTTGGCCAAAGATTCGCTCATAATTTTGTGGACAGTGCTGCTGCTGCTCCAGCTACTGCTCCTGCTCCTGCTGCTGTTGCTGTTGCTGTGGCTGCTGTCATCAAATTATGCATAGGTTAAAACAACAAAGGGCGACCTGGCAGCAGTTGCATGGAATGCCGCAGGATACCTTAGCCCAGCGGCCGCGTATGGTTGACTCTGCCTGCACTGTTCTCTGTGCCCTGCATAAGTGCTGCTTGGTGGTGGCCAGCAGTGTTTTTGCAACATGAAAAATGCATGCTGCATGCTGCAAGGATTACAACTGACTGTGGAGCAGAGGGCGCCGGGTTATGTGGGTGTTGCGTGGGTGTGTGTGTCGAAGGCATGACAACTCGTTGCATTTGCACACTTGCAACTGGCGACACACTTGCCACAGTGCTTTGGCGAAAATGGCGTGAGCCCAGCCTAAAAGCAGTCAACACATATTTCAACTGCAATCAGCGAGCGAGTGTGCTTGTGTGTGTGTGTGGGTGAGCTGTGTCAAAAAAAGAAAAGAAAACTAAATAAATAAGCAGACAGTGTGCTGGCTAAAAGGAAACTCAACTTGAAGATAAATGCAAATTTCAGTTGCTCTCAAAAGCAGCGCTGCCAACGTCGCAGTCGCAGTCGCAGTTTTTGTCATTTCCGTTGCAGCATCATATATTTTCGCTCTTCTTTTAGTGGTAAGTCGAGTATATTTGGTTTTTGTATTTGTCGTCAAGCAATTTGACTTTTCAATTGAGGCAACTTTTTGCCTTGATCGAAAAGTAGAAAAACTTGTCTGGAAGCTTTTAAAGGTTGCGAGTTTGCTGTTAATTTTGTGGGCATGTGAGCGAGTATCAGACAGTCGCTTATGGCCGACTGCGGCTCTCTTTTTTCTTGCTTTTCTTCTCTTTTTTTTTTTTTTTTGTTTTTTGCCAAGAGCTGTCTTCCTTTTGCGGTTTGTCATACTTCCTCCGTTGCAATTCTATTGCCGGGTCTTAAAATTGTCCAAATGGCTGCGGCATGGGCGTGGGCGTGGGTGTGGATGTGGGCGTGGCGTGGCGCCCGGGCTCATTTGGCCGACCAGTGGAGGCAACAGCGACACAAACAGACAACAGCTTCATTTATCAAAACGCACTGGCCGCGTCGCGTCGCGTCGTCAGTTGTCCTGTTTGCCATCCAGTTGCCCTCCAGCTAACCTCCCCACAGTTCACACCCCACAGCCCACAGCCCAAAATCCCAACCCAAGCCCAAAGCGGCACAGCGCATAACCTAATTTAATGCCAGGCCGCGCCAAGCCGCCCAAATGGCAGGCAGGCCAGCGAGTGGGGCACTGACGGTTAAAGTGTTTGGCTGCATTGTTGCTGCAGCTGGCAAACATGCAACAATTCGCGCACAATGTTGCATGCAAGTTAAAGCCAAAAGCCGAAAGCCAAAAGCCAAATACCAAATACCAAAAATAACACAATTGCTTTCAAAATGTTACTCCAAATGTAATTTGCACTGGCCAAACAAACAAAACTAATCTAATTTCAACCCACACACACACACGCGTAGAAAATGAGATAGGTTCGAAATACTCTAACTGTTGTTGACCCTTAGCTAGCACCTGGCACCTGCAGCATGGTTCCAATATGGACCAAATATATCAATCATATTATGATTTTTTGATGAAATAATAATATTTATTTTATTTCATGTTATGATATCATAATATCATGATATCATGATATCCTGATAATTTGAATTGATTTGAGCGGATTCCGTCTAAGATTTTGCCAGTTAACAAGGTGTTGTTATTGAATATTGTATAGACTATATTGTACTATTTCGGATATTTATTTATTTTAACAGTTAGTCATGAAAAAAGGATATCACGATATCAAGTTGAACACCATTTGAGAGCAGCTTCTAGAAAGACAACTTCATTATTATCTAAACTAATAACATTGTTACTTTTTCTACTCCCCTTAATAGCAGCCAAACTCGTATTCTCATGATATCATACTAGCGTGATATCGTGATAATATCGTTAACTGCTTTAAATGGGACAAGTTTTTCTTAATCTATGTCAAAAACTAAATATAATAAAGAATCTTTACTTATATATTACAATATTAAGAATATTACAATACTTATTACAGTTTGTGATATTCGTATATAGCTGATAAAGTTAAAATATCATGATATCATATTATGATATTATATTAAATGCATGTTAATGGCAGCAGTAGTCTAAAATTATCCAATCCATAAACTGTTGATAGTATTGATATCTTGAAATCATGATTTTTATATCTTATCATGATATCTTAATATATTATCATGACATTTAATCATTGTATCAAGTTCAACCAAAAGTATCTTCAAGGTTCTACTTATAACCCAAACAGACTTGAAGCAAGCTGCTTTATAATATATACTCAATGAATGTATTCGAAATGATGATGAATATTCCAAAGGGGAATACAGGTACTGCTGTATATAAATGACTTATAAACATTTACTTGCGACATATTTAATACTTGTTTATGCCCATAATAAATTATAATACAATATTTTTTTGGAAATAATAATAATTTACTAGCTTCGGCGGCTATAAATCATTGAGAAACAGAGGAAAGAGTTGTCGCTGTGAACCGAGTAGAAAATAACTTGAAATAAATAAATTTATAACAAAAAGAAGCAAAAGACAATTAAGTAATCTCAAATTGCTTGAGCTTTGCTCGAGTGTCAGCCTCGATTATGGAGCTAATTGCCAGGAGGATAGACCATGCAATTAAGCGAAACCGATATGTGTATGTGTATGAGTGTGTGTGTGTGTGTGTGTGTGTGTGGGTAGGTAGTATATATCAGTGGTCAATTGGCTGGCCGTCTAATGGCTTTCAGCGGGTCAGTGCTGGCCAAGTTATTGGCGGCGTACAGGCCAAAGGAGTGGCCCAAGCACTTATTGTATATCAAAGAGCATTCGTGCATTCCAACTTGACTCAATTCAATCTGCCAGCGGCAGAAACGGCCGCAACATAGCAGTAAATAACATACAAATCGAATGGCAATGTAGCCGCCCTCTCTCTCTCTCTCTGCACCTCTCTCTCTCTCTCTCTATCTCTCTCCAATACACACTCGTTTCATGTGGCTGAATGCATTTTCATTTGTGTAATTACATTGGCGCATTTTCAAACAACAATTAGCGCGTGTTGGCAACTCTGGCTGCGGTACGCGACTCGCGTTTACAAAACGGCGCAAAACTTTTCAACAGAGGTCAGAGAGCTTACAGTTGGGAACTGGGAACAGGAGCTGGGAGCTGGGAGCTGGGAGCTGGGAGCTGGGAGCAGGAGTTGGGAGCTGCAGGTGGCAGGCTGTAGCAACATCATCAATCATGCATTTGAAAAGTTTATTAAAGAGAGTGCGAGAATGTGGGGGCATTCAAAAGAGCAAGACCAGGCGAAAGAGTAAGTGTGAGAGGGAGGGCTAGAGTAAGAGTGAGAGGGAGAGAACCAAAGAGGGAGTTGCCAGAGTACTTAAGCGCTAAAAGTTTTCAATAGCTTTTGCCTTCGCTGGCTAACAAACTAAGTCGGGTAAATGTTGAAGCAAAGTTTATGCAACTGCACACACTCACACACTCACTCACACACTCACACAGTCACTCACACACTCACACACTCTGGCAGCAACATCAATTCAAATTTGGCCGTGAAAGTCGACAGCGACGACATCGCTGATCACATTTCAATGACACAAGTAGGCCGGCAATTGGGGAGTGTGTGGGGCAGAGGAGTCTGTGGAGTGCAGCAAGAGAGCGGGGAGAGAGTTTCATGCTTTCCCCCTTTGGGGTTGCATGCACGAATGGCTGATGGCTGTTGTTGTTGCTGTGCTCCCTCTCCTGCTCTCTCTCCCTCTCTCTCTCTCTTTTCAGCTCTTGACTCTTGACTGTGCTGTGCAAAGTTTTTGCATTGACTTTGTCGACGATTTTCACTTTCGCCTTAGCAACTCGACGTTCAGGGTTTTGCGTGTGGAAATTTTAATTCATTTCCCTTTATAATAGCCAAAGGTGATGAGCAGAGCTGGTCTTTCATCTTGATTTAGTGGGGAGTAGCATAAATAATCTGAGATTAAATGAGGTACTTAGATACTGAGCGAGCTGAAGGCTATATATTAGTGAGCTAGATAAAGTAAAAGATTTTCTGTACAGAAAAGGTCTCGTTTCATAGCTCATTTATGATTTCTTTCATAATGCAGCTGAATAAAGATTAAATAGTTTTCCTAGATATTTAGGAGAAATGTTGAATCTTCTTTTAGTAGGTCAAAGTTAGAATCTTAAGTTACTTATCCTAGATTTTGATACTCTAACCTTAGGATCTAGGAGAAATATTGAATATTCTGTTGGAAAGCTAAAGGCGAGAGTTTTAAGATCTAGGAGAAGTATTGAAAAATCTTTAATTTGTCTTATGCGACCTATCATCCAACAATTCTTAGGCAAAGCTTAAGCTTCAGCCAAGGTCCAAAGCCAAAGCTCTTTGGAGAGAATGGGTTTCATTTTATATCTCATTTCTGATTTCTTCTATAAAGCAGCTAAGAGACATTCTAAAAGTTCTCCTAGATTTTAAGGTTAAAATATTGATATCTAGGAGAAATATTTAATTTTATTTTAGTAGATTAGGTTAGAGTCTTAAGATCTAGGAGAACTATTGAATAGTCTTTATTTTGTCTTATGATACAATATTTCTCCTAGATCCAAATATTAGGGTTTTAATATCGGAGAGAACTATTTAACTACTATTTTTACTATTTTTAGAAACAGGAAAAAGTATGCAAAATAAGCTTCAGCCAAAGTCAAAGCCAAATCTATCTAGAGAGAAAAGATTTCTTTTTATATTTCATTTCTGATTTCTGTCATAAAGCAGCAAAAAAAAAAAGATTCAATATTTCTCATAGATCTTAAGCTTTGAGCCTTGAGATCTAAGAGAACTATTTAATCAAGTTTAATTTATCTTATGAGAGCCATCATCACACAATGCTTAGAAACAAGAAAGAGTATGCAAAGTATAAGCTTCAGGCAAGGTCTAAAGCCAAAGCGCTGCACATCTAGTAATCCAGAAATTGCTGGCCACTTAGTTCTTGGAAATACGCTTCCTTCCATTTGCTCGTTTGGCACTTCATAGCGAGCAGAGATAGTAAAGTAAACGCAAATGCTTCGATTGTTGGGCATTGTGGTTAGAGCATTGCCATGTTGTGCCACAAAGTTAGGTGGCACGTTGCAAGTGCGTTTATCTCTATTTCCATCTTGCTCTTTCTTGCGCTCTCCCTCACTCTCTCACTCAGTTACTTTTTGTGAGTTGCCTCTAGTGTTTCTGCTGCTGCGCTCATGAATCATGCCAAAAATTGCGACGTCGCGACGCAAGCGACCCAAATTCTGATACTTGCTGCACTTGAAGCGGGCAGACGACAATGACAACAACAACAACACTAGCAGCAACAGAAACAACAACAGCAACAACGACAACAACAACATCGATGTTGGCCATGAAGACAACGCTGCAGACATTGCAGACTTCGACTTGGACTTCGACTGCGACGGCGACGACGGCAGCGACGACGACTGCGACGACGACGACTGCGACTGCGACTGCAATGAATTTGTCGCACTGCCACTGTGCTACAAAAGTGGGTGTGCTGGCGCTTTTGGCCGTTCGAGTCTGTGGCACGCCCCATTTTGCAAGTGGCGTCGTCGTAGCACTTCACTTTTCTATATTAGCGCCACGTAAGTGCAGCCGCAGGGCGTGGCAATTGCATTACAAATGGACGAGGGGGAGCTGAGTGCGCAAATTACACCATATCCCACAGTCACCCAAAGCCAGCCAGCCACCCAACCCCACCCACACACCCACATGCACAGAGAAGAAATGAAATACAGCGAGAGCGAATGAAAGTGTATACGAATCACACATACACTACAATTTACTCATATGGCAGTTATGCAGGGTTACTGTGTAAATGATGAAGGAATTAGGTTATGATTAAGAGAAGTCCTTCTTACAAATAAGTAAGGGTAAGGGTAAATGAGTAAATGATGAGGGATTTTAGAATAATTATGTTATGATTAAGAGAAGTCTTTGTTAGAGATATCATATTACTAGTTGTAAGTGACACACATGATTCTGGAACGATCCAAAATCTACGAGGAAGTTTCGCTATTCAACAGTGAAATTTTTATATACTTGAAAGTTTCTTAATTTATAAATACGGCCTAAAACCTAAAGTTTACTTGAAAAGCAAATATTTGACAGCTTCATCTATGTATTAATTTTATATTTTAATATAATATATTCAGGCTTAACTGAAGCAAAAAAACATTGGGATTATTGTAGATATAAAAGATTTTAAATAAAATAGAAAAGTAATTCATTTATAGCCTAATCAATATTTACTTTATATATTTTGATTAGACTTGAATATTTATCATTTTATTATTTTATTTTGTTTTAATTTTATTTCTATCTTATTATTTTTTAAATATTTTTTTAAAATTATTATTAAGTTTTTTATATTATTATTTTTTAAATATTTTTTTTTAAATTATTATTTTTTTATATTATTATTTGATTTTATTTTTGCAGCTGAAAAAACCTGTACCTTCCAGATTTGAACTTAAGTATTTATATATTTTAGATATTTGAAAAGATGTGAAGTATTATATAATATTAAAAAATTAACCAAATAGTATCATATATTTGACATTTCCAAAATTGTGTCGAGCTAACTATTTTTAATGAAAGGTATGTCTGGCGGTTGGTCAGTACGAAATTACATATTTACATATAATCTACTTCCATTCGAGAGACAAACCTATATGAGAAGAGGGAAACGTGTGAACATAAATTTGATTCTCTGTTACCCAAAGATGTAATTCTAGAATTCTCAACTGGTTAAAGTTGTGCAAGTGTAGCAGGGGGAAGATTAACTTCGGCTGATTCGAATGCTGATAACTGATCTGGAAGGTTTTTATTTTTCCACATAGTTACACACACAGCTTGCTCACCATTCCCCCGTGTTATTAACAAATAATTAAGTTGACAAACCAAATTGAACAAATCTAACTTGTTGTTGTTGGCATTCAACTAAGAAGCTGTCGCTGATCTTTGGCTCTTATCTGAATTCCGCTTCACTATGTGCTTTGAATTCCAACTGACTTTTGTCTGTGATATGTCAAAGCATAAGTAAGAAGCCCTTGTTGTGCAGTGTAGCCATTGAAAGAAAGAAAGAAAAAATAAAAAACGAAGAAGAAAAACGTCGCCAGCGGCAGTGGAAAATTGCTCTGAGTTGTCGTCTGGCTGCTGATGCTGATGCTGATGCTGTTAAGGGCGTTACTTGCATCTCCTCACCTAGAAACTGCACTCCCTACAACTATACGTACGTGTGTGTGTGTCTCTCTCACACACTTGCTGTATGTGTGAGTGTGTGTGTGTGTGTGTGTGTGTGTGTGTGTGTCTTTGTGTGTGTGCTCGTTTAATGGCCACAAAGCGGAAACTGGAGCGTGGCAACTGACGGCGACGTTGTAAAAATTGCTGCAGTTGTTGCTGCTGCATTAGCAGCCATTTGCAGCAGCTATTGATGCGTCCAGCTCTCTCTATCCCCCTCTCTCTGTCTCTTTCTCTCTCTCTCTCTCTCTCTCTCTCTGTGTCCCTCTCTCCCTCTCTATGTATAGCGTGCTTTAGTGCTATTTATTTATGTTTGCTGCGGTGTCTGCTGGGCAGCCGAAATGATGACATGAAAAATTGTGTTGCCTGCCTTTGGGCGCTGCTGCTGAGATTTCGATTGCTAGCCCGAAGTTGCAAAGATGCGAAGTAGAAGCCGAGCCGAGCGGAGCTTTTCATGTGCTGCATGAATTTATGGCTTTTTAAATCGAAAGAAATTCGTTCGCCTGTTCCGGCCGCACCAAATGTGCCAAAGTGTGTGAAAACGCACCACATTGAATGCTAATAGTATCATACCAACAACAACACCACCAACAACACCTACACCACCACCACCAACAACACCTACACCACCACCACCAAAAACACAAATCAACATGTATGCTAAGTGCTCAAATACTCTGTTCACACATATGCTTAAAATTGAAAATGAGGCGAATTCATCAGTCGCTCAGTCTCATAAGCTGAAAATATAAGGCTATAACTGTTGGGCATGTGTAGACTGACTGATTGATAGCTGATTGATGGACAGCCTCATTGTGCTTACTGAGTTTGGCTGCAAGACCCAGTCTCTAGACTCAAAACTGAGCTAGGCTAAAGTTTGTCTCTGTAGAGTGACTGAAACAACTCACTATGCTGTGAAATAAAAATAATTAAAAAAATGTCTTTGTATCTAGGAGATGCTATAAGAGTATCTCTTGAATATAAGTTATCTATCTAAAATTCTTAGACTTAGATGTTAACTTGTTTTATGCAATTTGTTCAAGAACCGTTGTTTCTTTTATTTTCTTCACTTTTCTCTCCTTCTTTTCTTCTTTACTTTTCTTGCCTCCTCTTCTCCTTTACTTTTTTCTTGTCTTCTCTTTTTGTACTCCGTTTTGTATTAATTTTTCTTGTCTTTCTTTCACTTTTATTTTGTTTACTTCTGCTTCAGTTTTCTTCTCGTTTCTTCTGTCATCTCTTCTTTACTCTATTTTTTTCTCTTGTACTCTCTTTTTGTATTCTTTTTTACTTGTTATATTATTTTCTATTCTTTATTTCTTCTTTCCTTCTCCTTTCTTCTTTTCTCCTTCCTTTCTTTTTTTTTTATCATTTCTCTTTTATTGTCTTCTATTCTTCTTTATACTCTTTTCTAGTCTTCTCTTAAATTTTTTCTTGTCTTCTTGTATTCTCTTTCTTTTTTCTTCTTTTCACTCTTGCTGGTATTTCTTTCACTTTTACTTTCTTTCTTTCTCCTTCATTTTTTTTCTTCTCGTTTACTCTTTTTTTTCTTATATTATATTATCTAGTATATTCTCTTTTCGTATTCCTTTGCCTTCTCCTATTTTCTTCTCTTTCCTTCGCTATTTTTTTCTATCGTTCTCTTTGCTTCAGTTTGCTTCTCGTTCCTTCTCCGTTCTTCTCATTTCTTCTATTTTATAGTCTTCTCTTGTGCTTTATTCACTCATTTTCTTCTTTCCTCTCTTAAAAAATATATATTTCTATATATTCAGTGAAACGAATCAACTGCATTTTCCGTTTTCGGGCAAAAAAAAAAAAAAAAAAAAAAAAAAAAGGAAAAAAAAGGTATAACCACGAGCGCAAGCAAACGCACATATTCAAGATTTATGAAGACTTTTGCATTTTTATTTACGATGCGAGAACAAACAGGCAGACAGACGTAAGCTCGGGCGCATGTACATAAATTCGCGTTAGCTTCAGGTCCTTTGGCTCCTTTTTGGCTGGCCTCAAGGCAAGGGATTGCCTTTAATTGCAGTCCAGCTTCAGCTGCTGTTTCAGTTTTAGGTTTAGGTTTGGGTTTGGTCTGAGTTTGGACTTGGGTTTTGGTGTCGGTTGCAGATTCGGTTTCAGTTGTCCTCTCGCAGCTAGCCACAAATGTTGCCGCGCCATTAAGCGCAACGCTGGCAGCGACGCCAGCAGCGCCTGCGGTGTCAACTGCGATGCCGGCCTTGGCGACGCGACGCTCATAAAAAAAATAAAAATCAAATCGACGACACGCACAGAGCAGGAGGCGGCGTCCGACAACTGAACCGGGGGCAAGCAAGGGGTCAATGTGTGCGTGTGTGTGGCTGGCTGTGTGTGTGTGTGTGTGTGTGTGTGTGTGGGCGTGGGCGTGGCTGCCTTGTGCTAGTTTCCGTCTGTGCAGGCAGACAAAATGTTAGCTTGGCACAGCTGCGGCCTCATTTCATGGATGCTGCTAAATACTGATGCTGGCAAGGCGACCAAGTCCGAGTCCGAGTCCGTGTACGAGTCCGTGTACGAGTCCGTGTACGGCACCGACTACGGCACCGAGTCCGAGTCGGAGACCGTCCAAAATCGAGTCGGAGGCGTGTCGTGTGTGTCTGCCCATCGTCTGTCTCTATATCCTGCTGTTAGCTGGCATTGTCCTTGCTGCTGCAGGCTGTGAGCTCCCAACTGCGAGCTCCGAGCTCCGAGCTCTAAGCTGTCAGCTGTTAGCTGTTAGCTCTTAGCTCTTAGCTGTTAGCTGGCCACGTCCAACGCCCAAAACTCGATTTCATTTGCACTTTCCATTTCGTATGCGTCCAGACAACATGTCTCCTAATCCGCCAATGCCCTGCATCCACTCCACTGACTCGACCGCCTCGGTCCATGTTGTCCATCGTCCATCTCAAGTGCCAAATAATATGTGAATAAGCGCGTGTGCGTGCGTCGAATAACAATTGGCAGGAGCATAGGGAAACGGATACGGGTGCGGGTGCGGGTACGGGTACGGGTACGGGTGGGGGTACGGGTGGGGGTGCGGGTACTTGTATGCGTATTCATGTTTATAAAAGAATGATTATCATCGCCGGAGATTTGTTTTCTCCGCCCTGACATTTCCCATTTTCTTTTCTATTATTGATGGGATTTTGATATCAAAAAATATGTGAAAAGATATTTGAGATGTGATCTTATGGATCTTTATAGGCGGTGCTTTTACACTTTGAATTTAATTAAAATATTACCTATTAAAATAATAATATTATGTTATTCAAAAGTTATGTGAAATTAAACGGTATGAATGCTAGGTATTTTTTGAATACTGTCCAATTCTAATTTTTTGTATTTACTTATTGCAAATTATATTTATTTCCATTAAAAA
The DNA here is from genome assembly GCA_035045345.1 of Drosophila hamatofila. Taxonomy (NCBI): domain Eukaryota; kingdom Metazoa; phylum Arthropoda; class Insecta; order Diptera; family Drosophilidae; genus Drosophila; species Drosophila hamatofila. The sequence continues at coordinate 11,656,029 of JAWNPA010000039.1, read as the reverse complement.
TACTTGTATGATTTTAGAAATCACAGAACAATAAATTTCTCATGTCAATATTCTAACTACAAAAATTGATTTGTCGATATAAGTCATAACATAAAAAATACATAGAACTTGTTTTATTGGGTTAGTTATGCGATAGAAGTCAGTATTAAAAATTAGTTAACAGAATAGTATTAAAATATATTAAATATTGTATAAAGTATTCAATTCCATAGAGCACCAGTTCTATTTCTTATCCGTGGGAATAAGACTCAGCGCTCAAGAAATATATATTTTATTTGTTTGTCAAGAAATGGGGAATAATATAAAATTAAAGCTAAGTTCTAGACTAAAGCACTGGCTTGCCAGTCTGGTTATCCTGGTTACACAATCTTAACAGGATGGCAGCATCAATAAATCAATTTGAGAAGAACATTGATAGACGTAAGACGTAGTATGCGCTGATGGTTAAAAGTGAAGTTGAAGTCTATAGTTGTTTATGTTGATTAAATCATTATATTCTCAATATTCTGTTTAATTTCATTAATACTCAGTTAATTACAAAATTACAGGTGCTTCGCCTCAAAACCAAAAGCTTGGTGGCTTTCATAAGCAATTGTAAGTATTCAATAACATTTCCATAAACGAATTATAAGCAAATTGAAACTGACTAGGTGAGAACTAGTTGTTCTCAATCAGCGTTTTTATCCATAATCAATTAGAATGAATCCTCCACAATTATCATCCCACTATCAAAGTCATCAAAGACAAGAATCACAAATAATTTAGATTTAAATAGAAACCTAAGAACATGATTGACTTTTAGCTATAATTCTGAAGGCTGAAGTTTCTAAACGTGAATTTTTTTCAATAAACATTTTAGCTTCGACTTAACATATTTATGCAAATATAAAAATGATGATGTTATATTAGAATACATGCTAAATGTCGACCACACAAGCCTCAGAAGAGAGATAGTGAAAAAAAGAGAGCTATATATATATATATATATATAAATAGAGAGTGAGAGAGAGAGAGAGAGAGGCAGATACATGGGAGCGGTGAAACGGCAAATCAATTAAGGATCCCTCATAACATAAACTTCCATTGGTCATAAATCTAGTTTACTTTTGTCAACAGGCATAAGTTTTATATTTATGTATTGCCAACAGAGATTTTTGTAATTTAAGTTGTTCTCTTCTTCTTCGTAAATGACAAGTAACGAGCTTAAATATGAAAGGAGAATAAATAGGAATTGTAATTGTCGACTGATGCCGTTGCCATGTCAATCCTGCTTTGTAGTTAGCCAAACAAAGCATTGAGGCTGGGAGTAGTTAGTTGATTCAAACTGAAAACCAAAGCAGCTATCATTTAAGTACACGCTCATAAAAATGAAATGAGCATATTGTTTTTGCCCAGGCATAATGCTAATAATCCTCGATATATGCACTCTACTAATTGTAGATATCTTTTATCTGATATACATCTTATATCTATTAGAGTTGCCTCTATCATTAATCATGTTTTACTGGCTGAGCGGGTATCTTGCAGTCGATTATGCTCGACTATAAGCTGTGGCTGTGTGACACATAAATAAACCTTATATCTTTTAGAATAAGTCTTTATCAGTCAAGTTTTGCTTGCTGAGCGAGTATCTTGCAGTCGATTACGCCCGACTATAAGCTGTGACTGGCTTTGTAGGTTAGTAGTCCAGCTTCAGGTTGCTAGCATAAAGGCCCAGTGAAAGCGAGTACCCCTATGCGGCCCGCTGTGTTCCGCCTGGTGGGCCGTGAGGATCCCAACTTGAATCACTCGAGTGGCTGAATGGACAGACCCCGAAATGAAACGAGAATGTTTCCAGAGCAATGTCAGGCGATTGTTTTTGTGTTTGTTGTGCTTCGAGTGCTTTGCCTTTGGCTTTGTTTGCCTTACCACTCGAGGCATTTCGAGGGGGTCGAATTTTTGGGATTGGGTCGAGGCTTGATCTCACTGTTGCCATCGTCAAGAGACGATGATGCACAGGCAGAGACAGAGGTGGAGGTGAAGAGGGGGGGTGAGTTAATAAATACGAGTATGCGGCACTTACTTGATATAAATGAAAGCACAAGAATCATATCTATGGTCACTTGAAACCACTTCATCTCATTTCCCTCTGCGCGCTGGTGTCGAGGGCGTTCTGGGGCGTGGCAGCGACCTTGTTGTTGCTGCTGTTACAGTTGTGAACAGAGCTGGTTAATAATGTTGCTTGTTATATTTGTTGTTGTAGCAGTTGTTGTTGTTGTTGCATTTGTTGTCGTTGTTGCATTTGTTCTCTGTTGCAAGCTTCTCTTTCTCGATTTGGTTGTTGTTTTTGTGCGTTACATGCATTTCAGTTGTTGTTGTTGTTGTTGTTGTTGTTGTTTATTTGGCAGCATTTATTTACATGTTTATTAGAACTCATTTTCCATTGTCACATAATTTTCAACGATTTACTAGCTTTATGCCCATAGTGCATTGTACTTGCCGTCGTTGCGTTCAGTTGTTGTCGATAAATTTGTAATTAAATTAGTTGCATATTCGTTTATTTGTATATATATAAATATACATATATATATATATATATTTATATATCTATTAATTCTCTACAACATATATATTTATATGTATGTATGCGTGTATGTATATATTATACTTTTGTTTTATTTATTCTGTGTATATATATCTTGTAAATACATATATTTGTTTCTTGGCAGTATTCGATTAAAATTCTTTAAATGGGTTTTCGCTTCCTGCTGGCCAAGTGTTGCCTCTGCTGCAGCTCCTGCTGCTGCTGTTGCTGTTGCTGTTGTTGCTTCTCCTGTTGATGCCCGTTGTCCGTCCTGGCCTTTGTTTCATTCTCTGCTGGCCCTTTCTGGCTTTTGTTGCGATCAACTTTTTCCTCTTAGCGCTGCAAATGAGTAGAAAGCAAATTAATTAGTGCCATATAATTGTTGTTTGTTATTAAGAATATTTCTTTTATTGTTGTTCGAGATGAACAAATTTCACAAGAATTAACGAGATTTGGCCATAAAAGGTCACTATAAAATTCAAATATAGCTGAAAAACTGATACTGGTCGACTGCAAAATACCCTGCTTCAGACTCTAGGCAGCAGGAGACCTGATATACCTTCAGCTGCCACAAGTTTACCTCATCTTCTTAACCATTTGTCGTTTCAACTCTTGCAGAGTATTTTAAGAACTTTCGGAGCTGTGGCTTATTCAGTTGCCTTTCCTTTTCTTTCCTTTTTTGTTTTTTGTTTTTTGGTATTGTTGCTGCAAAAGTTTGTGAAAATTTCAAAGCTGCTTTCGGGCATCACTTGGCTCGGTTTAGGTTTGAATACCCTACAGTAACCACCTTCTTATACTTTGACTGAATGAGGTAGATATGATGATTGAGTAAACAGGATTTAGTAAACAGAAGTTGAGATATACTCAAGGAAAATGTGCCTAAGAGATAGGGATAAGTTAGTGTGAGAGATTGTGAGACAGTGTGCTATAGACAATATATATAAAAGAAAAGAAAATATATTTTAATAAATTCAAAAAGGGTTTTTAATTGTATGAAGTATATAAGTATATCCTGTATATAGGTACATAGTAAAAATATAAATATTATAGTTTCCGATTCAAATGTATGTGTGCCTAAAAGATAGGTAGAAGTTAGAGTGAGAGAGACTGTGAGAGAGAGTGCTACTATTTATAAGTGTTAATATATAAAAGCAAATAAAATAGATTTCTAAAAATTTTAAATGTGTTTTGAAGTGTATGAGGCACCTATTGTTTATAAGTATATACTGAAAATATAAATATTCTAATTTCCGTGTCACGTTCACAGTGGGTCAAATAGTCCATTGTATAGTCTAATTTTTGGTCTGGCCTGAGGCAATTATCTAACATTTTGTTGGCTTGTGTTAAGGTCGAGTCGGAGCCAAAGCTGCCTTCGTCTGTCTGTCCAACTGTCTGTTTGTCCACCTGTCCACCTGTCTAGCTGTCTAAGCTGACTCTTTATGCAAACTAGTCTCTGGAATTGTAAATTTTTGGATAGCTCACTCACTCCATTGATGGTATGATAGTATGGCTAAGGGTATTTCAGTATTCGTTTGAGCCAAATAATCTTTCCCTCCTGTCCTTTGTTCGTCTAGTTGTTCAACATTTTCTTATGCAAATTCATTTTAATTATCATTTTGCGTTTTGCGTTTCTTTTGGGCACAAATTGAATTGTTTGGCGACAGCAAAGCAACAACAACAAGAACAACACAAAATATATATGACAAAGAGAGAAAGAGGGTAAGAAACAAGAAAAAAAAAAACAAATTAAAAATATAAGAATAAATATATTAAAAAATGAAAAATTGTTCCAGGCTCATAAACATTTTGTGAATTTCAATTTGTTTACGTGGCTCAAAGGCGCTTTTGGGCTTATGCAGGACTTTTTTTTTTTGTTCTCCGCCCGCTTGCCAGTGACAGTTTACCTTAGCCATTGTTACGCATAATTTAATTTATAATTCGAGGCTGAGCGTGCGCTAATCCCCCGACTTAATTGCCCTTTGATATAGCCTAGATGAAAATGACTGCCCGCCCCAGAGCTGAGCCACATCAAATGTTCATTTAGCTGGATATTTCACATCATTTGCACAAGATTTACGATTCGCAAATATGCGTCGAAATGGGGCAATAGTGAGTGGCAGTGGGAGGCGGCAAATCAACAATCGATAATCGACAATCGACAATTAGAGTCAGAGTCAGAGTCAGTGGCAGAGGCAGAGTCAGAGTCAGAATGAGAATTACAGTCAGAGTTAGAATTAGAGTTAGAGTTAGAGTCAGAGTCAGAGTTAGAGTTAGAGTTAGAGTTAGAGTCAGAGTCAGAGTCAGGTTCAGAGTAAGAGTCAGAGTCAGAGTTAGAGTCAAGGTCAGAATCAGAGTCAGAGTCAGAGTCAGAGTCAGAGTCAGGGTCAGAGTCAGAGTCAGAGTCAGAGTCAGAGTCAGGGTCAGAGTCAGAGTCAGAGTCAGGGTCAGAGTCAGAGTCAGAGTTAGAGTCAGAGTCAGAGTCAGAGTCAAAATCAGAGTCAGAGTCAGAGTCAGCATCGCTAATCGACAATCGACAATTAAGTGTGGACACTCTCTTAACTAGATCTTAATTGCAGCTTAAAGAGCCGATCAACTGTCGGCGTTGCCAGACAGTTTTACAATTTAATTATCGTATGGCAAGAGCCAGAGCCAGAGTCTTTAAAGTTGACTCAGCCCCGCCCTCCCGTCGCAGCTGCTGTGAAATGAGCATTGGAGGCGTGAAAAGCATTTCGGAAGTAATTTGGTAAAATGTCATGCATGCAACGTGGCGTTGTCGTCGGGAAACGCGACCCCGCTGCCAGCCCAGCCCAGCCCAGCCCAGCCCCAAAAGCTGCCAAAGCAGAGGCCCTCCACGAGCTGTCAAATATTTAAAAGAAGCCCCACAGTGGCCTGCAGCCAGTCAGCCAAGCAGCCAAGCAGCCAGGTGGCATGATGCGAGCTGGAGAAGACTATGGCTACGACGACACGTTTTTGATGCAACAAAAGATGCCAAGTGTCAATTTAAGCAGCCGTTGCCTAAAAAGAAAAATATCGCAAAAGGCAGGCAGTCTGGGAGAGACTCTGTACAAGCAACTGTGCCCGGGGGCACCTTTTGCCTTGCCATCCTGTGCCCTGCCTTTCCTTGCCTTGCCTCTGTATATAGCCCCATCTCATGTTTCTAGTTGCTATTCCCACTCTTAAGCTCATCTTCCAGCTCATTCTTGTTCGCATTGTCATTCCCGTGCCCGTTCCCATTCTAGCTCACGTTCACGTTCACGTTCACGTTCATGTCCTCGTTCGTCAGCCCCATTCCCGTTGTCATTCCCATTCCCATACTGTTTAACGTGCTCGCCTGGCACTTGAAGCAAAAAGCCAACGTTGACAGCGTTTAAGACGCTCGCTTGGGCATTGTCCTTGCGAGCCTGACTGGCTGCCTCAGAGGCTGCTGCCTCGCTGCTTGGTTGACAGCGCAAGGCTTCGCTCTCGCTTGTCCTGACCTGTTCCTATCCTCGCCTGTTGTCTTTTCATATTAAATGCATTGCAGAGAAAAAAAAAAAACGAGACGAAAATTGAGAAAGCGAAAAATTCGATTTTTCGTCAACGGCGGCTGACAACTTCCGTTAGCAGCGCAACAATGAAAGCCATCTCAGCCAGCCAGCCGGGCCACCCAGTCATAGTCATAGCCATACAGTGGGCCCCTAGCCAGTGCCAGTCATTCAGCCCCAGTCAGCTCATGACAGCTCCCCAGTCACCAGGGCTTGGCCCACAACCTTCCACCCGACATCCTCTCAACCTTTGGCCCGCCCCCCACTCTCCCTGTCCCTCTCGCTGTACGTCGCCGCTCATTATGAGCGCTCATTAGGCGGCGCTCGCGGCATGCCAGTCAAAGAGGCACGACCCCAACAGCAACAATGTATGCCCCATCATATTGCTCTTGTTGTTGTTGTTGTTGTTGTTGTTGTTGTTGCTGCTGCTGCTGCTGCTAGTGCCGTTTTTATTGTAGGCCATGAAACGTCGAGCCGCGTCGTGTTTGGGGCATAGCAATTTATTCATGCAACTTGCAACGCTTAATATTTGATGAATCGGCGCTTTGGTGGTCAAAGTTTCATCTAGCTTGATCTATATTCATAAAAGACTTTTTACTGATTGACTAATTGACATTTCTTTTTAGCTCTAGTAGAAAAACTTGTGCAAAGCATTCATTTTTCTTTTAAGAAAATCATTTGCGATGCATTAATAAAACCTTTAGCAAATTTAAATCGGTTAGTCTATCATTAAGACATGTGTATTTTAGATATTCGCATTTATATGAATTTTGATCTGGATAGGTTGTTGGAGAGATCTTTATATTTTGGATACACTCAAATATAGAAGAGTGAAGTGAAGTGGGACTACTAAGAAAGACAGAATCGCTAGAAATTTAATATTTCGGAATTCCTAAAGCACTCTGTTACTGTTACTGTTACTGTTACTGTTACTGTTACTGTTACTGTTACTGTTACTGTTACTGTTACTGTTACTGTTACTGTTACTGTTACTGTTACTGTTACTGTTACTGTTACTGTTACTGTTACTGTTACTGTTACTGTTACTGTTACTGTTACTGCTACTGTTACTGTTACTGTTACTGTTACTGTTACTGTTACTTCAAGTATAGTTTAAAATTCCTGTTACTGTTACTGTTACTGTTACTGTTACTGTTACTGTTACTGTTACTGTTACTGTTACTGTTACTGTTACTGTTACTGTTACTGTTACTGTTACTGTTACTGTTACTGTTACTGTTACTGTTACTGTTACTGTTACTGTTACTGTTACTGTTACTGTTACTGTTACTGTTACTGTTACTGTTACTGTTACTGTTACTGTTACTGTTACTGTTACTGTTACTGTTACTGTTACTGTTACTGTTACTGTTACTGTTACTGTTACTGTTACTGTTACTGTTACTGTTACTGTTACTGTTACTGTTACTGTTACTGTTACTGTTACTGTTACTGTTACTGTTACTGTTACTGTTACTGTTACTGTTACTGTTACTGTTACTGTTACTGTTACTGTTACTGTTACTGTTACTGTTACTGCTACTGTTACTGTTACTGTTACTGTTACTGTTACTGTTACTGTTACTGTTACTGTTACTGTTACTGTTACTGTTACTTCAAGTATAGTTTAAAATATAAAATTTTAAGATAAAATAATGCAAACATTGTCTGCATCTGAAATTGGCTTTGATATTTGCTTTATTACCATAAAAATTCCGATTATTAAATCCTGAATCAAATTATATATTAATATTGGCACAAATACCACCTCCTAAATAACTCCTGCACTGAAAACACAATTGACATCCCGAATTTATGCAGCTCACAGTTAATTTTTGGTGTTAGTTCAGTTCTCACTCCCTCTTTTTGTACTGTGTATAAGGCATGAGAAATTGTCGTCTCGCCTTTGAGCTGCTCTCAGTATCTCATTCTCTGCCGCTGCTGATTTTGCTATTATTACATGCATATTTTGTGTAATGAGTGCGATTAGCATTCTCAATGAAGTGGGGTTAACAATGTGCTCGGCATTTCTAGTTAGACGATTTCTGTCGTTGTCATTGTTGTTGCTCCTACTGCTGTTGCTGCTGCTGCGGCTGTTGTTGTTGTTGCTGTGTCATCAACATAATCAACATTTCAAATTGAGCATCACTATTAGCTGTGCTACACACGTACAGCTCCCAGCCACCAAAGACATCTATCTTCAACTCTATCTGTATCTGTATCTGTATCTGTATCTGTATCTGTATCTGTATCTGTATCTGTATCTGTATCTGTATCTGTATCTGTATCTGTATCTGTATCTATCTATCTCTATCTCTATCTCTCTTTCTTACCCCATCTTAATCTAAATCTATATCCATATCTCTTTCTCTAGATAGTTCTAGATTTTTTATTATTAACTCTTCCGTTTGGCTTTGCTTTCCAAAGCCAGGGCCACGCCCCCTAGGGTGTTGTCCTTGCCTTTTGCCGTTTGGCGTTTGCCATTTTGCTATGCGCCTCTTTAATGTTAGCCACTTTATATTTTTTTTCTTTGCACTGTCGCATTTTTGCAGCGTTATCCTTTCGGTTTTTGCTTTACGGTCGCTTTCGCTTCGCTTTTGGCTGCCATTTTGGCTCATTGTCTACTTATTTTGCAGCAGTTGGCTGCCTCTTCGATTGCCGTGCCACAGCCGTGTGTCCTCGTCCTCGCCCTCGTCCTAGCCCTCGCCGTCGGCCTCGCCCTCTTTTCGTGTGCCCTTGTGCGTGCGCCCCCGTGTGGCACGTTGTCCTTGTCAGCAGCTCGCAGCTCGCAGCTCGCAGCTCGCAGTTCGCAGCAGTTGCCTTGCAATGTCTTCTGCAATTTTGTTTTTTTCTTTTTTTTTTTGTGGCCTGCAATTCTCTCACAACGCACACGCAGACTATTTTGTGATAACTGCGTCTGGCAAGGCGACAACAACAACAGCAGCAACAGCAACAACAGCAACAACAACTGTGTCACTCTGGCATGTAGGTGACACGCGACCCAGCTGCCAGGTTGCCCACTAATACACCAGTTGTTCCCAGATCCCAGCTCCCTATTATCCATTTCTCAGCCCTATCTCTCCGTCTCGGTTATAGTCTTAGCCTGTCTGACTTCGCCAACGCCTTGGCAGTTGATTTCTGTCACAGCTGCTGCTGATGCTGAGGCCGTCGCTGCTCCTATTCCTCCTGCTCCTGCTCCTGCTCCTGCCACTGCTGTGATTTGTGTGTGTTGCCTTGTCTGTCCCACATTTCTTTTCGTTTCTGTTTGGGGGTAGCTTTAAAATATATTGCTTATACGCACTGTGCGCCAGTTGCGCCGCATTCTCGCATTTGCCCATAATGCTCTTGTATTTATAATGTTTATATTTATATATATATATATATATATATATATAAGTATATATATATCTGTATATAAGCCGTTGGATTGCCGGCATAATGCGGCCATATATCATGAGAAAACTCAACTCAACTCAATTCAACTCAAACTCAAACTGAAAGTGAAAACCGAATGTGAAACTATAAAAAGATGAAAGCTTGCTTTTATACAATCAAACACCCATTGAAAAAGGGTGAACAAATATGGGTTGGGTTGGTTTTGTTTAAGCGTAATGTGAATGACAGAAAGCTAGGTATATTTGAATTAAAATGAGATCTAGATCTAAGATTTACATAAAATAAATATTATTATCAGCACACTCCGTTGCTCTAAATACTCTCTAAATTAAATTATATACATATATGTTTGTATATGTATATCAAATAGAACAAGATTTGTTCGACTTTACAGAGTATCCACAAATAAATCAGTGAAATTTTTAAAAAGTCGATTTAGCGCTATTTCTTTCATGGATATTTGAAGACAAGTTAGAGCGAATAACCTCGAATGATTTCAGCAATCCCAGGACAATAAATTTTTGATTTCTTATAGCTTTCAGCTTTAATGGAGATTTTTAGCCTAAAAGTCGAGAATCAAAGTGAGCTTCAATATTTGATTTTTCTTCATATATTAGTATATTCGTATATATGTGTATATATCCTATGATTTCTTTAGCAATGGAATTGATGACTCGCTTTAAGAGCTAAAATAAATTATATTAAAAACGTATGTCAAATTCTAGAAATTCCATTTTAGCTCCGACCCTATTCTTTGCCATCGAGGTGTATGGAATTTCAGCCAAGACATGCAGCAAAAGAACTGCGTGCTCTTCAAGCGAAAATGAAAATTACCCGTGATACATGATAGCCACAAGCATTAAGCGCAACCTCAACACGCCAAGAATTTGAAACAGAATCAAAAAGTGGTTCAAAATACCTCAACTGACTAGATTCTTACCTAATTAGCCTGGCTACGCATTTGGGTGCTGCAGCACCAAGATCTGCAATCCCACACACTATAAATAGGAGCAGACTAAGATGCAACCATTTACCAGAGATCCTCGCCTTTTCCCTGTTTACTACTCTCTCTATCCCTAACCCTTTGTATTATGTATTTGTTATTTGCTATTTCTATTTAGATTACATTCCTTTAAGGTAGAAAAAAAGGAAGAAAATATAATTTTCATATCCAGTTCATTTCTGAATTCCGTAATTACATCAGCAAACTTATTCAGCAGCAAAACATATCAAAGGTTTATGAGTGTATATGTATACATATATACAGGGTATCTATTACTCTGTCATTGCGGAGTATGAAAGGGAGTAGAAAGAGAATACAAATTTGCCTAAGCAGACATTCCTCTAAGAACTGCATTTACTTATATATATATATCAATTACAGGGTATCAATTCGTCTACACAGCCAAACGCATCACGCGCTCATTCGCAGTGACCTTCGCAGTGTTCTCGTACTGTTTTATCTAAGAGATATGGGCACAATTTGAAAGCGCTCCAACTATTTAAATCGCACTTTAAATGCGTCTTCTCTCGCTCTCTCTCTCTC
>JAWNPA010000039.1:11610000-11642500 GCA_035045345.1 Drosophila hamatofila | reverse complement strand
CCTCTATCAGCTTCATCTACTATGCATAGCTGATCTTCTCTAAGAATACTCTATTCGCTCTCTCTCTCTCTCTCTCTCTCTCTCTCTCTAACTCTCTCACTATTTGCCTCCTCACATTATTTATAATGTGTCGACACACTTTGATTGCATTAGGTTACAATCTTTTCAAATTTCCAGGGCAAAGAGAAAAGGGTCTTATAAAGGATTTTTGTATTCCTACGGATAGACGGAAAAATAAACAGATGACAGAACTAGTACTATTTACTAAGTACATCTGTCTGTCTGTTCGTCTATAGGTATTCCATCTATCCCAATAGTCCACCTGTCTATCTATCCGCCTATCAATGCCAAAGACTTCATATTTTCGACGGACTCATGTTTTTTTTTTTTTTTTAATAAATAAATGAAAACTTTTTTTTATTTTTTATATTGAGATAACACATTTAAATCTACTTGAGCCAAATAAATTCATTATTATCGTCAATATTAAAAAATTGTGTTTATTTGTTAAAAAAAAAAACCATGGATCCGTTGAATATGGGCAACCTCAGATGGGTTCGTCGAATATGGGCAACCCTGTATATAAACTCTTTATACACCCTCGACTTATAAACATGTTTTGAATACGCTCACACCAGTGAGCTTGTAGTATCATGAAATACTTTATCTTTTACAGTTTTGGAGTCTAGCATGAGCTCGACTTAGTTGGGTTTCTTTATATACAATGTTGAGGCATTTATGTTTAAGTGAACTGCTGAAGAGCATTAGGTAATTTACAATCGTCCTATTCAAACAAAAAGATTGAGTATAGACACATGAGAAAAGAGAGATATATATTTGTAAAAAAAAAGTTCCTAGTTGATAAGAAATTTAGAAATTTAAATGAAAAGTGTCGCTCTTTGGCGGTCTTTGATGGTCAGTTTAGCAGTAAACCGTGCAACCCACACAAGGATCTTTAACTTTTGCCAGAGGATCTCTGTTACCCTAGTCTATGCATAGATTCACAAATTGTTTAATAAATTGCAGCATTAATGGATCGTGAACGAGTATTTTGCATTGGCCCAAGCCCGACAGCAATTTTCTTATTTGTCTTTTATATATATCCAGTTTTCGGTGGATCGGGATGGGTCAACAATAACTTTGACCTCGAATATTTGAACAATTTACAAATTTCAATTTCGCTTTTAAGGTTAATCTTATTGGTTCATTTGCATATTTGACGTCGCACCACCGCCCCCATCGCGGCGTCCATGTGCCACGCCTTGCGCCATCAATTTTGTGCACTATTTGGCATGACCATCGTTATGCCGCCCGTCAGCTTCATCAGCGCCATTATCATTATCATTATCATTATCATCATCAGCTTCATCAGCTCCATCAGCTTCAGTGGCAGCTATTGCTCTGTTGCTGTTGCCTTTTTATATTCCCTTATTAATTCCTCAACGCGTTCATCTTCATCTTCATGGCTTCTAAGCTGGCCCAGTGCTTCACAGCGCCTTTGTCTGGCTGCTGGCTGCCTGTGCGTGCCCCTAGTTGCCCCACTCTATCTATCTCTGTGTGTGTGCGTCGAACCTTTCAACCTTTTATCGCTTAAAATTTCAGCAAATATTTTGCGTCTGCTTCGATGCTGCTGGCATGAAAATCTCATTTAGCCCATCAGACAGCCGCTCCGTGTGCTTTAGCCCTGTCATGTGACATGGCCAACGCCCGTCAACGCCTTGCCCTGAACTATTAGCCCCGTTAACAAAATTAGCACACACACAAACACACACACATACACACGTTGCTTGACAGGGCCTTGAATTGTTTTATTTTTATTTTTTTTTAACTTTTCGTTCTATTTCTCTCTGTCTCTTGTTTTTTTTAGTCCAAAGCACTCTGTTCGGCATTTACTCCGTTCAGCGATGGGGCATATCAGGACTTTAAGCAGCTTCCAGCTGACAGCGCCTGTCAATTGTCGTTGAGGTGCCCAGCACGAGGAAGACTGCGCCACAGTGGGTCAAGGACCCACTCGAGAGCCACAACAGCCTCAGAGTTCAGAGTTCAGAGTTCCTCAATTGCAGCCTCATCCTTTCTCATGTGACATCATACTACATTTGAGGCTACTTGAAAATATTAATTAATTTATCTATATTTATTGAACTCACAGTATCCGTATACTTGTGCCACTGTGCGCCACTGTGCGCCACTGTGCGCCTCTCTTTTGTCTATAGAGCCCCACATTGAGCTCAATGCGAATCAGCTAGGAAAACAAAGTTTAAAGCCTGTGTCGCTTGTGCCGGCGGCTGCTTCTATGACAAGGACGACGTGGCCAACGACTAGAAAAAAGTTGACGCTCCAATGTTTTTGTCATTAAGATTTTGCCACGTCTACAGCAAGCACTGAAGAAGATGCCCACGCCACCGCCCCCGCCCCCGCCCCCGCCCACACCACCGCCTCCAGCTATCACCCCAACCGCTGCCGTTGGGCTTCGCTCAGTCATTCTACGCTTTGTGCTAACGGATTTGTCAAAGGCATTAAGACGAAATCTCGCGCAAACTGGGCATCAATCATGGCAACACACGCACACACGAACCCACCAGGGGCCGGGGCAAGGACAAGCGCCAGGGCCACAGGACCAGCATACAATGGCTCATATAACTAGCAAAGGACTCTTCCGGCAGATGTATCTTGCTTTCAAGCAAGCCAATTTTTTGTTTTTATCACCCAGACTCCCACCTCCCCTCTCTCGCTCTCTCTCTCTCTCTCTCGTTTTTGTGAAAGGTGAACGAAAAAAAATCTCACTCATCCTTTAAGCCATGCCTGGAATTCGGTCAAAAACAATCAACTGAATAAGCGGCCAATGAAATACAAATTCAATTTTCGGTCACGTGGCCACACAACCAAATGCCGCTTGTTAAATATGCATAATTCGGAATTATCCACGTCTATGCAGTTGCAAAATGCCAAAGTGCTTTTTAAATAGTTCATAAGTGCTTCAGTTAAATCAAAAAATAGAAAAAGTATGATTGATTTTCCATTATGGTTTGTTGGCTTTTTCAATTAACTGCACTAATCAACAAGAGCCACACGTGGCCATTCAAACAGACGCTCGGCATTGAAAGCTATTTGTGAACGGAGCGGAGCAGGCAGCAATGCTCGACTAGCAGATACCCTGTACTATAGATACTGATATATTGTATGTATACTACGCATATATATATATATATATATATATATATATATATATAGCTCTTCAGCTGATTATATGGAGTGATTGTCATTAAGATAATCAGAACGAAGCAATGATATATTAAAATAGTCTTGGGCTGAAGCTGCATTAGGTAATGGACTCCACAATAAAAAGAAAAGAGAGATTTGCAACTGTTTGATGAAAATCTATATAGTTTTGGGTTTTTATCATTATGTAATCTCTTTTAACTTTTAATTGTTTAATTTTTTAGTTCAGAATAGATTTTTAATGTTTCAGTTTGCAAACTAGTTTAAATTGAACAAGTTAGTACATTGCAAATGAGCTCAGTTGACTGAAATACACTCATTCTATTCATCCATTAAAAAATCAGATTTATATAACTTAAGGGTATACATTGTATATATGTAAATGTTAAATGGGTTGTCAGTTCTGCTAACTCTAAGTTGTGAGCCTTGAAAATGTATAGCTGATAGATGGATAGAAATGTGACCAATGCCCTTTACTTTCTGCAAAGCTTGAAATTGCTGGATTTAGAAATGTGAATAATTAATTTTTTATATTAATTTTGGCCATGCTAATGAATAGAGATAGAGATAAGTTCAGGGGTTAAGGTTAAAGATGAGAGCTGAAAGAATTTTATTTATTCTAGACTACCTCAAAAAAGTAATTTTAAGGCTAACATTTAAATGGGTAAATACATATAAATATATAAATTTCTCACCATAAAAATATATAAATAAAAAAAGAAAAAATTTAATTTAAAAAAAATTAAAAAATGTAACAAAATAAATAAAATAACTTATGATAAAAGATATATAAACATATTATTGTAATATATAAATATAAAAAGAATAAAATAAAATAAAAAATATATAAGTATAAAAAAGTTAAAATATATAAATATATAAGTATATAAACATAAAAGCTTTTATCTACTTTCTGGAAAAGCATATTGTTCAAGCAGGAGCATCTGTTGGGCTCTACATCACGAAGGAGGAGGCTTTATATCACGTGGTTTGCTTTCGTGATTCTGGCAGCGACGTTTTCGCCCTTCAGGGAAATGTTCAAGCATAAGCATGGAATTTACGACCATCCCCAATGTCAAAACGCTTGTGTTTGCTATGCTCAAATTATACGCCATGCGAAGCCATGGCAATAGATATATGATATAAGAGAGATATATGATATAAGAGAGATATATGATATAAGAGTTGTAAGTGTAAGGCGTCGCTCTTCGGAGTGCCGATCAGTTCAGCATAGATTGGTGCATCTCACTCATTGGAGTGCAACATAGATTGTTCAAACTGTTCTGAGTAAACCCCTCCGGTGAGAATCCTTTTCCAGTGAATATTCCCCTCCAGTGAGTATTCCTTTTCAGTGAGTATTCCTTTTCAGTGAGTATTCCTTTTCAGCGAGTACTCCCCTCCAGTGAGTATCTCCCTCCAGTGAGTACTCCCCTCCAGTGAGTATTCCCCTCCAGAGAGTATCCCACTCCAAAGAGTATCCCTCTTCAAAGAGACTCCCCCTCACAGAAGTAAAACATTTCACCATAAAGTACAATTGTATTTCAAATATCTCTTTCAAACGTTGCCCATTAAATATTTCCCATTGCACAATTACTAAATTTCAGCTTAAATCGTGGATTTCATACATGAACGAAGAGGAGCTACTCAAAGAGCTTAAATCGTAATTATGATAACATTTGTGTTTCATTTCATGTGCTCTTATCATATCATAGATGCCACAGCATGTTCATCGGTTTTCGCTTCAATGCCTCGTGAGCTTGCAATCAGTTCGTCAATCAGTCAATCGCTCAAGCCGCCCAGCTGTCTTCGCTGTGCGACATCTTTCAATTACAAATCATATCAGAAAGTTGTCAGCAGCTAATGCTCACAGCGATTAAATAATTGTCAAAATTGAAACGCTTTGCTGAAATTCGTTTACAATGTAATCGGCATTTTCGATCAATCAGATTCACAGCTTTATGCTTGACTGAAACGCAACTTGACGCAGTTAACAATGTTTGTTTGTTGTTGCTGCTGTTGTTGTTGTTGTTGTTGTTGTTGTTGTTGTTGTTGCTGTTGCTGCTGCTGCTGCGGTTTTGCTGTGCGGTCATTGCGGTCGCCTCTGGGCGGATTTCGTAGATTTCCAGCGCTTAAATGGAAATTTTCAATTCACTTTGACACTTTATGACAAACTTTGGTTTTGCCAAAACACAAATAAATAAAAATAATAAAAAAAAAACCAAAAGAAAAAAAAAATTACCTATAACGCGGGCAGACAATGACTTGGGGAGGGAGGGTGGTGCAGTGGGGCTGTGTGGGGCCAGTTGAGCCGGCAGGGCTTTAGATGCGCATCGATGTGAGCTATGTGGGGTGGCTTTAATGCTGCCACGCCTGTCAGACGCACTGCTGCCACCACCCGCCTAGCACCACCAGCACCAGTCCCTACGGGCCAGACACCCCATCCCTCCCCTCCCCACCCTTCGCTTCCCCTCCCTTTTCCATTGACCCCATCCGTTTCAGCAGCCCAATTTCGCAAATGTTGTCAGCAGTTTTTGGCAACCAAGCTTCACTGTACATAAACATGCACACATATACATTTATGCATCCCATATATGGCACATATATATATATATATGTATATATATTTCTGGCCTGACAGCTGCCGTAAAAGCCAACAAAAAGCAACGCCAGCGCCTAGCAAAAGGTGTTAAGCTGCCAGAATCTGGCAGAAGTCGCTGCCTGCCCAGCCATTTTGGCCCGTTTGAATCTGAATCGCTCTGCTCCGGCTCTGCTCCGTCTGTGCCGTCTGTGCTCCGCTCCGTCTGTCCCATTCGCCCAGCTGCTGCTGGCCTCATCATTTTGCGAATAAAGTCACGTTTTGCTTATTTAACATTTCGTTGATTTCGCTCGCGAAAAACTGCCCGACAGCAAGCGACTCTCTCTCTCTCTCTCTCTCTCACTACTCCCCTCCCTCTCCCTCTCTCTCTCTCTATGTATATGCCGGCAATCCGTCGCCGTTTTTATTTAAAGTCATTTGGCATCAATTTTCTCCATCATTTTGCATATTCACACCGAATTCTTCAATCTCTGATTGATATTCATTAACTCTCAAGAGGACCAAGGCTCACTGAATACCCAGACTCGTTACATAGAACATTTTCAACAGTGAAGGAACCTTTGGTAATTTATCTGTAATTTGGGAATATGTCTCTAGATACTTGAGACTTGAATTGAAAAATTCAATGAATCGTGCAAAAGTTTGAGTTGAGGCATATATAAAAGAAAAGTCTTCAAGTATAAACGCTTATATAGTATGTAAACTATAACTATAATATAATATACTAATATACTAAATATACTAATATACTAAATATACTAATATACTAAATATACTAATATACTAAATATACTATAATATATATATACGCAATCAGATTTCATCTCTTAATGAAAATAATTTCTATAAAATATTACTGACTGCTTAATACTCGTTCACTGGCTACATTTTTGAATAGATTGAAGTTTGATTGAAGTTCAAAATTTCATTAAAAATATCGTTAAAAATAAAAATGTTTATTTAAAAAAAAATTTATTCTGCCAGAGCAAAATTTTCAAGTGCTAAAAAATTTATTTAAATGTTGTTTTATGTATAAAAACTATTTTTTTATATATATATATAAAAAGTAAAAACTAAAAAGGGAAAGGAAAATATGAATAAAAGCAACAAAAGCAGATTGATAAAAAAAAAAGGAGAGGAAAAAGAGATAAGAAAGGATTGGGAAAGCACAATGGGGTCTATTTGCCAGATCAACAATTTATGATTTCAGATCTCAATTTCGCCAAGGCAGAATTTAATATATTCCTTGAGTTAAGCAAGCAAATTTAAAAGCTTAAACTGCTCGCTTGTAATAGCTACCATTGGAGCTTTGTTGGCGAAGTTTGCTTTGTCTTTTAAGGAATTTTCTTGAATATTCTTGCGGATATGAAAATAGTCTGGTTCAACTGCGTCATATACGTTCAGTTGATTCATACTCACAACTTACCTGTAGCATGAGTTAGCTTCAGTATTTTAATGAAGTTTTCTAGATTAGTGCAAAGTGCTTCGTAAAATACTTTTCTCAATGCCAAATCTTGCATCTCAGGCTATCAGAGATGTAGCTGAAATGATGCTGAGTATAAGTTGTCATTGATGAAAGACATGCAGTTTTCTATAAGCTCATCTAGAGTAGTTTTAATGGCTGATTCGAAAGTCAGACTCCAGACAGAGGAGGATGATATTATGTTTTAATTACTAAATCTTTGAGTGCATTTATAGGAATCAAAAGTGAATATACCACTTTTTGGCTTGAATCATATAGCCAAGCAATAGTCGTTGATAATTTTATTCAAAAGTCTATGATATATTGATATATAGATGCAAATTGCAGCCCTGAACAGTTATGAATTTATTCACTCTTGTTTAGAGAGAATTGTAAATATTTTCGAGCTATTCAAAATTCGGCAAATATTTATTACTTTTTGCTATATTAAATGGTTCAGTCGAATCGCCAATTCGTATTTATGCTAAATACACACAATACACAAGTTTTATAGCTGGCATTTGGGCTCCTTGGCCGTTTGGCCCTTTGGCCCTTTGGCTGCAAGCTGGCATCCCTTTTGAAGTCGCCAGCGAAATGTTTCTCAATACAGTTGGCCACATTTGACTGAACGTGAGTTGCTTGACTTGCGGCACGATTGCCAAACTTTTAGCCAAGTTTTCTTAAGGTGGCCTAAGAAGGCTAAAACGGATTTGCCAGAAGTTGGAGAGAGAGAGAGGAACAGAGAGAGGGAGGGAGATAGAGAGCGTCATGTGGCCATCTACTCCAACCATGCACTAAACAATGAACTTTTAAAGCGCCTCCTGTGGCTCGCAGCATCACTAGATGTGTGTGTGTGTGCGTGTGTGTGTGTGTGTGTGTGTGTGTGTGTGTAGGCGGGCAAGTGCTGTGCCAAGTGTTATAAAGAGGCAATCGAGCGGCAGTTTTTGGCCAGAGCCTGATGTGTGCCATGTGCGCATTGTTTGCCTTTCCCAGGCGCTAGCCACATTTCACTGTTTTAATTTTCGTTACATTTCGGTTTCATTTCACTCTATATATATGTACATATATGTGTACAAATATTTATATGTATATATGTATGTGTGTGTGTGCTTTTGGCGCTGTCCAAGAACACCAGCAAATTGCGTTCAGCCATATAGACAAATACATAATAACAATGGACGCACACAACACACAACAGCAACAACAACAACAACAGTCACAAATATTATGGCCAGGACAATCAAAAGTGGCAACCACAAACCCCATAAAAAAAAAAAAAAAACGAAAAAAGAAAAAAGAAAGAAGAAAAACACCAAAACAAAGCCGAACAAAACGGCCATTGGCCAGCGGCAAAAGCGTCTTCAAAATGAGGCACAGCTGGCGGGGCAGCAGCAGGAGGAGGAGGAAGAGGAGGAGGAGGAGGAGGAGGAGGAGAAGTGAACAGAAGTTGAAAGCGTTCTGCCAGTGGCTGGGGCAACTGTGGGGGCAGGGTAGGCGCTCGTCTGACCGGTAATTTGGCCATTTTTGTGCTGGGCCGCACACAAACAGACACACACACACATACACACACACAGACACACACACACACGAACAATAAATAACTCAATTGCAAGCTATTTGTTTGAAAACTTTTACCCAGCTGGGCAGGCAACGAGTGTCTGACTTTTACAGCCTATCGACAATGCCGCACGCTTCAGCTTCCTATTCACACACACACACACACACACACACACACACACACACACACACACACACACACACACACACACACACACACACACACATATATAGAGTACCCCCCTAGAGTCCAAGACATTTCTTGGCCATGCAAAATAGTTGAAAAATTTAAATAATTCCAACAACGTTGTGGGGCAAATAATTCATTAAAAGAATATCAAGTGTTAAAATTCACACAATTTACAAAATACAAAAGCAAAAGCGCCGAAAGCAATTGCTTCTCTCTTCCTCTCTCATTCTGTCTCTCTCTCTCTCTGTGTGTGTGTGTGTGTGTGTAGGTGCGTGTGTGAGCTGTGGCCCTCATTTGCACTTCGGGGCATTTGTACACAATATTTGAGCTTCAGTTTTTTGTGCAGACTATTGGCCGGAAAACTTTTGCGCATTGCGAAACATTTTTCCCCCAATGGTAATTGAGAATTAAGTGCCTGCAGATAGAGAGACAGAGAGAGAGAGACAGAGAGACAGAGAGAGAAAGATAGCTAGTCGCTACATTGATGCTGTTATCGATAAGCTGAACAGTATCATTGAATCTCAAAACAGAGAGAGAGAGAGGGAGGTGGAGAGGGAGATGGAGAATGATTGAGAAAGCACATGAAATCACTGCGACTTACAAGACAACAACAATTGGAGAGGGAGAGATAACAGATGAAGAAAAAGAGAAACTAAAATCATTTAAGGAAGAGACAGTGAAAAAGAGAGGAAGAGAAAGATAGAGAGAGGGAGATGGGAGATGGGAAGAGTGCAACTAATAAGAAAATAACAACCGGAAATGAAATAATAGAGAAACTATTATCATTTAAGGACTACAGGAAAAGAGAGAGAAGGAGAGAGAGAGAGAGAGGGGGAGAGGGGAGGCGTGCTACTAAAAAGCAACCATCATCTGGAGATGGAGGCAGAGGAGATAAGAGGAGAGGATGAGATGAAGAAGAAGAAAACTCCTTATCACTAATCATGTATGAATAAGTCCCAGAGCCGATAGGTCAATTAAGGAATAGAGAAAGAGACAAGCAGAAAGAAAGATTGAGAGAGAGACGAAGAATGCTAAAAAGAAAATAACAACTGGCGATGGAATAATAGATAAACTATTATCATGTGATAGAAGAAGAGAAATGGAAAATGAGAGAAGAATGAGAAATAGATAGAGAGGGGAATAGTGCTACTCATAAGAAAATATCAACTGTAGCTGGAGGCAGAGGAGTTAATAGGATGAAGAAGAAGTGAAGAAAGAGATCAACAAGAACTTAGCATATATGAGTAAGTCCTCAAGGCAATAAGCCCAGCATAGCCAAACTAAGATCTGTAATCGATCATAGAATAGAGCTAAATAGATCGTATCTATAATGTTTTATCTATTACGTTTTATTTGCGTTTCCTGTGCATCTCACTTCCAGAACCAATTATTCACACATCTATTTTTTAAAATGTATTTTAGAACTATCTATTTCTTACATTTTTGGAAAAAATCTGAATACACCCATCGACAACATGTGCTGCATACAAATTTGCAGCGTGGCGGAGATGGAGGCTGTTGACAAAAGGAAGGAAATGCCAAAGGCCAAATAGATAGTTGAACAAACTGCTAAAAATGTGAGTGGGAGGGAGGGACGGAAGAGCACTTGATGCCAGTTGATATTTGGTATTCGGTATTCGGTGTTTGGTACTGGTTACTAGGAACTGGTTACTGGGTATTTGGTACCGCGTACCGGGTACCGGGTACCGGGTACGTAGTACTCGGTATTTTGGTTCGCTGCTAGCCGCTATTTGCATTCGGCATGTGCAAATGCGATGCTATCGTGATGCTGTCTGATGCTGACACGTACATGTGCTAATTTAAACACACATACACAGTGAGCGAGCGAGAGAGAGAGAGAGAGAGAGAGAGAGAGAGAGAGGGAGAGAGGAAGACATACGTTCGGTAGTTCTGTTATTCACTTACTCAAATGCAGACACGTAAGCATATGGGGCTAAAAGAAACGAGCTCGCATTGCGCATACGACGCGTTGCACATGCAGATATCAAGTTATTAATATCTATATATATATATATTATATATATGTATATACATATATATATTGCGGCTGCACAAGTTGTGTGAAGAGCTGGCACAGTAAAGACATTGTTATTATTATTGCCATTCTGTGAGAAAGTTTTTATTTACATGCATATATTGCAAGTCCGTAAGTGCCTTGAGTCCCTCTCTGATTACTTATATTGTCTACTTCAGAAGATAAATATGTTGAATTTGTATTGTTGTGGGGATTAACAGATTTCAAATTGAGCTATTGAGCAAAAAGTCACATGGCTTGTAGATTTACATATTTGTTATTAAATTAAGAACTTGCTGATAGTATAATATATATATATATACATAAATAGTAATAATAATTGCAGCAATTGCAATATATGCATACATTATTATAATTATAAATATCTCTTCTGCAATTGCACGTCAAATTTATCCATGTTTTTCCCATAATAAAATTTGGAATATTTTTAATAGCATATCCTAGGTACATAGGGGCACATACTATAATTTGCAGCCTCAAACAAGGCTTTCTCATTCTTGCCATTGCATTCCGACAATCTTCCGCCTCGACCCCCCAAACAATAATCCAGACTTGGGACCATTATGAGCTCATCGATTCGTGTTGTTCACCTGTTCAGCTGTATTGCTCTCTGCATGTACGTACATTCTCTTACACACACACACACACACACACACACGTGGATATGCAGAGGTATGCCTGCTTGTAATCATTGGTGGTTATACGAGTCGCTATCTCAGCATTATTTGCAGCTCTTTATCTGGTTTAAATGAATTTTATTTGTGTGACGGCGCATGACAAATGTGATGAGCACCTAAAGAGGAAGCTGTCTCATCTATTCAGCTGTCCCCTCCAGCACGCTCCCCTGCGCATTCTCTGCGAAAACGAAAAAAGAAATGAGAACTACCCAGTGTCCCCTGCTGTGTGTGGAATAAGTTGGCTTGCGTAGTTTCGCCCGCTTCTGGTACGTGAGCGCACGTCGCACTCTGCAAATTAAGTATAAGACATGTTGTACGGCATTGTCGTCGCTTGACGCCGCGTCCCTCAACCCCCCCCCCCCCCCTCCCCCCACAGCCAGTGCTATGTGGAGGCAATGAGGCTATGAGGCTATGCTGGCAATACGCCAGCGATGCACCCTCTATCTATTTATCTAACTCGCTGTCTCTCTCGCTCTCTCTGTCCCTCTCCCTGTCTTCCTCTTTAGTCTTCCACCTCTCTCTTTCTGTCAGCATTAATTATTGTAATTAGAAATTTTTCAGGCTCTGCGGCATCGTGTCCTGAGTTGGCATTCAAAATGCTTTCGCTTTTCAATTTTCGCACAGCAGCAGCAGCAGCAGAGCACTCACTGGCAAATGTACATTATGTCTCTCTCTCTCCCTCTCTCTCTCACTCGCTCTCTCATTTTTCATTCAATTTCAACCTGTCCTTATTGGGCTGATGCGAAATTAACCCATGAACCGCGCCACTCGCGTCGCGAGTTCGTCAAACAATGTTGCAAGCACATTTTGAGTAACTCGCAGCGCACAATCCGAACAGTAATAGCAGCTAAAGAAGTTGTCGCATTTCCTACTCTTATTGTTGCTGCTGTTGTTGTTGTTGTTGCTGCTACTGATGGTTGATGGCTGATGGCTGCTACTGCTGCTGGTTGTTCTCATTGTTGTTGTTGTTGTTGTTGTTATTGTTGATGCCGCTCAAATTTCAAATTGCTTACTTAAAGCAATAAAGACACAGCAACACTCAAGCATCACACACCCACACACACACACCCACACACACACTCACACACCAACACACACACCCACACACCAACACACACACTCACACACCAACACACACACCCAAGGAAGCACTCAGCCAAAAGCTGCGCCTGATAAAACATAAAAAAATCGAGATATAGTGAACTGAGTCTGACTATGAAATACTCTAGTTTTGACTGTACTTAAATGTGCACAAGAAATCCACTTGTAATTATATGATATTAAAGATGTGATATAAGAAAACAATACAATATAAAATATGAATACATATAGATGTACATATTTATAATATTACTACACGAAATTCTAAAACTATACACTAATATTTAAGTAGAAAAGGTTAAAATCAACCTATACTCTTATTTAAAGTAATTTTATTCTACTATTCACAATAAATTGTAATGTTATAAAAAGTGAAAAAAATTTAAAAAATATATATATGTATATATTTATAATATTATTTTTAAACTTAGTAATTATACAATTAGTCTTAGCCCTATTATTATCATTATTACTTTTATTTGATATTTTTATATATGTATAATATTATTATATATTTTCTTTCGATATGAGAGATTTTATTGGAGTAGTCATTGATGTGATTATTATTATCATTACCATTATAAATATTATTATTATTAGAGTTGTCATTATGTTTTTCAGTATCATTATTGTTATAATTGTCAATTTGATTATAATGATCATTATTATTATAATTTTCATTATCACTATTATTATTATTATTATTATTATTATTATTATTATTATTATTATAATTATTATTATTATTATTATTATTATTATTATAATTATTATTATTATTATTATTATTATTATTATTATTATTATTATTATTATTATTATTATTATTATTATTATTATTATTATTATTATTACTTTTATTATCATTAGCATTGTCATTATTGTTATCATTATCATTGATATTTCAGTTTCTAAATCTATATATTAAGTGCTCAGAGATTGCAAGTATCAGCTATAATTTTCAGTATGATTGATATTATCATTATCATTACTATTATTATTACCATTATCATTATCATTAAAATTACCAATTTTTTGAGCAATATCACTGATATTTAGATCAATTGCAAATTTCAGTTTTCAGCCTAACTCCGTCAGTCGTATATACCCCGCTTGGCTTCTTTTAATGGGCATGGGATAAAAAAGGAACACAACAAAAGGAAATAAATAAAAGCGAAGCAAAAAGCAACTGACAACAAACATACAAAAATGCGAGCTGAGATCTGAGCGCTGCCAGCACTGAGTGGCATCAACGAGAGTTTTCTTCTTCTTCTTCTTGCTGCTGCTGTTGTTGTTGTTGTTGGCTTTTTTGTGCGACTCATGACGAAAATTTGAAGGCGCTTTTGGAGGCTCGTTTTCTGTCAACCTAACATGGTCGTTACCCTACCCTACCCTACCCTACCCAAGGAGTCCAGAGTCCAATGCCATTTCCCACTCCCTTGGCTGAAGTCGTCTCCTCTATATGTCTTCATCTATCTGCTTTTTCTCATTCTCAGTTTTTGTCTTTCCCTCTGCTCTGGTGTCGCTCTTAATGTTATCGAACGTTTACACTTGATAGTAAGTAGTATTCGGCTATTGAATACCCTACAATTATTGATAATGTCTAAAAAAAATATTAAGTTTTATCAGGCAAATTGATTGAAAGATAGATTGTCTAAGGATCACTTTGACTGTTTTTTATTGGAATTTTCATGATATGGAGCTTTAATATTTCATACAAAATTATATGATATGCCAATAAATTGAAATACTTTTGTTTTTCAATGAAATTCTTATTGTAAAATATTTTTATTTTTTTATTTTTTTTATTTGATGTGAAGTTTTGTTTCTCCTGTCTCTTCGCTCTTTACAGCATGACCTTTGTCATCTATAAGGCATAATCATATATAGAATTGTTTTTTAGTAGAACATTTGAATTGTAGGCTATTTGCTAGTCAGGCACTCCCGGCTAGAGCTCTCATTCTTTTAGTTTCTTTTTGTCTACTTTTCGGGGCCACTTTCTAATGCTGTTTATATAATAAATGCTGCTATAGTTACTGTTGCTGTTTGTTGATGTTGATGCAACGCGTAAATATTGTTTTAAATTTCGTATACGGCCGGGCAATAGAACGAAAATGTTGCTAAAGACAAAGTCAAACTTGAAACACAACAACAACAACAACAACAGCAACAGAAATGGCAACAACAATGACTATAACGACAACATTTAAAGCCGGTAGATAAATGAACTTAACGTAACAGAGTATGTGTGTGTGTGTGAGTGTGTGTGTGTGTGTGAGTGTGTATTCTGGCCAACAGTAGCTGTGGCAGCACTAGGCGATGGGGCGGTGGGCGTGGTGTGGAGACTAAGCTGAACGAGGCGTGCCAGCATTAATAGTCGACGGCCAAAATGGCCAGAACAGTCGCTGCTTGGGGGTTAAGTAAAAGTTTTTGATTTGTGTGTGTAGAGCACTAATACAGACACACTTACGCACACGCACACACATACATACATACATACATACATACACTCATATGCCCAGTGAAAGTAACAACTTTCATTTCAATTTTTGAAACATTGGATGGGGGCAACAGACCCACTTTGCTGCGGTACTAAAAGCCACAAATATATTATGCAAAGAGAAAAAAACAAGAAAAAGTCATTCTGAATGAACTTGCTTGGATAGCAGATACCCTTCTGTTTGTGAACAAAGTCAATAATTTAACCCTATATATATATATATATGTATATATGTATATATGCATATAAATTCAGCGCCTTTAATCAACAAACCAACTTTGGCCGCGACTTTTTGATGTTGTATGCATATACATACATACATGTATATACAGACATACACATAAGTATATGTACACACAAATATATATTAAGATATTTGCATAATTTTGTTATGCCATTTAATACACTGCGAAGTACAGGGTATCAAATTAATGTAAGACGAGGCGGGCAGAGAGACAGAGAGTGAGAGAGAGAGAGAGAGAGAGAGAGAGAGGGGCGAGATTAGGCAGCAAGACCAAAGAAGGCGACGCTGCAATGCTCTTCAATCGAAATACTTGTGCACATATATGTGGCATATATTATATGTGGCAAGTGCAGCAGTGGCTAACACAGCCAGACAACATGCAAGTGCCCTAAGCCAAGATCTTTAGCATGTTAAACCCTTTTGTGTGCCGCCTGTGCAAACAGATGCCTGGCAGAGTCAACCAGGCAGCGCATAACAATTTCGTTTGACAAGGGTATAAAAAGTACCAAACGGCAATGAGAGTAGGACAAGTCAAAACATTTTACTCACACACACACACGCACACACATACAGGCATACACACACGCGTTTGGTGGGTGTGGCACATGAGTGGGGGGGGGGGGGGGGCGGCCTTTTGTTTTCTAAGGCTTATCTTCATAATGTGAACGTCGCCGCTGCCGTTGTCCCTGCTGCTGCTGCTGTCTCATTTGCTCATTGTATAAGTAACTGATATCAGGCAACAACTTTTGCCAGGGCACGCACACACACACACACACACACACATATATATATATATATATACACATGTATACAGTACTAGCGCTCGCACAAATTTTGTAGCATACTTTTGTGCGCCAGCAACTTTAATGAAACGCCAAGCGCAAAACTTTCACTAAACAGTCTGATAAAATGCCTGCATCATTATATACATATATATTTATATGTGTGTGTGTGTGGGCAGCAAGCGCAGCTGGCACGCATTTTCCTGCTGACAGCTGCATTGGACAGCAATCCCAAACACATCCTACAGCCCAGAGCCAACTGGCTAAATCCAGTGCCACACAGAGCCATAGCCATAGATTTTAGCATAGATATTTTGTATCTGTGATAAGCGCCAAATGGCTTAATCATAGCCAATGCAGCCAGCACATCACTCGCCCTCTCTCTCACTTCCCCCCCCCCCCCCTCTCTCTCTCACTTCCCCCCCCCCCCTCTCTCTCTCTCTCTCTCTCTCTCTGTTTTTTTCTGCCTGGGGCTTGCGTGTGTGTGTGTTTGGTTTTTAGTTCTGTTTCTGTCTTTACGTTGCTTTTGATTTGTGCCAATTTGATGCAATTTGCTGCAAATAGCAGCTTGGGGCGTGGCCATTGGCAACTCGCTGCTTGTTGCTGCATTTTGGCAAGCACCAGCGCCTGGCGGTCGAGTAATGCTAGCCTGTCCTTAGGCCCAGCCTCGCAATACAAATATCCATTACTAACACTGAAATAATAATGATAAATGCCAGGCAGCCGGGCAAAACGTGCCCGACTACCAGATACCGTGACCTCCGTGAACTCAACGATTCGAGTTCCTCATTAAATGCGTATGCGTTTGCGTTTGCGAATATGCTATGCGTCTTCCTTTGTCTCTAAGGCAACTGTGCTATTCGGAGAATTTTCTTAGTTTTTGTCTCGATCTTTAAGAAATTTGAGCCTCAAAATGTAGTGCGAGTGTGTGTAGCAATACTCAAACGTTAGAAAAGATTTTCTTTGAGTCAGTAAAAATAAAAATAAACGAATTGTTTTGTATATTTAACGAAAGCTTTCATAACTACAATCTGAGTATTGATTTTTTAAAATTGTATTTAATATCGACTATCGAAATAAACGTCTTTAATATAAATAAAATTTCTAAACTCTATAGACACAAAGAGAAACATAGGAAATCTTGATAGACGCAGATTTGTCTTATGAATAAAGAAGAAAAATATTAAAAATATTTATAATAAAAAAACATCAAATTAATATCTATTTTTGTTACTTAATCTAAATATACAAAAAAAAAAAAAAAAAATACTACTGTTAAGTTTTAATCACTAAGAATACAATGAAAAGAATGAATTCTCCATTTGAACAGCAATCTCATTTAAAGCTAAAATTACGATATATGAATTGAAACTTAAATAATAAAGTACAACACTTCACAAAATATTTGCTAAATCAGTGAATTCACGTTATTAAAAATTCATAAAGCGAGCCGAAATATAACAAAACTATATTAATGCACAAGCAAGTGAGCTCTAGCCTTGAGTGCCCAACTAGCAAATACCCTCAAACCTGCTCAGAGCTGCTATTTCAATCATCCTACGCTTCTTTTATAGCATACTACAAATACACACACACACACACACACACACACACACACACGCAAGCGCACAAACTTTTGTTATAGTTGAACTTTCTTAATTAATTTCAGAGCGTAAGAATGATATATAAGTGTTTGCATTTGCCAAAGCAAAAATCTCTGCTATTTGACTTAGGTTTTCTCTTTCAAATTTGGGGAATGATGAACACTGTGTATAAGTTGCAGTAAACTCTCAAGCATTTTCTAGTATAATGATCGATTATTTTCGATACTAGAAAAGGGGCATGGTATTCGAATTCTAAAAATTACAAAATATATATATTCATTACATGAACCTACACAGTAAATCAGAAATCTCCACCTTTGACAGTTTTTAAGTCTGTCAGGTTTTCTAAGAGCCTTCCTAATTTTCCAAGTCTTTAAATTTTTCTAAGTGTTTCAAATTTAGTAAGTCTTTCAAGTTTTCTAAATCTTCTAGTTTTCTAAGACTGTCAAGTTTTCTAACAGTCTTTCTAATTTTTTTTTCTTTTTTCAATTTTTTTAAATGTTTCAAGTTTACTAAGTCTTTCAAGTTTTCTAAGTCTTTCCAGTTTTCTAAGTCTTTCTAGTTTTCTAAGTAATTTTCTGTCTTTCAAGTTTTCTAAGTCTTTCAAGTTTTCTAAGAGTCTTCCTAATTTTCTAAGTCTTTTAAGTTTTTTAAGTCTTCCTAATTTTCTAAGTTTGCCAAATTTCTAAGTCTTTAAGTCTTCCAAATTTCTTAAGTCTGCCAAATTTTCTAAGTCTTTTAAGTTTTCTAAGTCTTTCCAGTTTTCTAAGTCTTCGTAATTTTCTAATTCTGTAAAGTTTTCTAAGCCTAAGTCTTTAAACGATCACTAACATTATGTCTAAAGTTGTCCTTATAATTAATATATAAACAATTCTTAAGAATTATTTATAACTATTACAATTCTACTTAAAGTACTTAGCATTATTAACAAAATAAAATATTTACCTCATCTCTCTTCTCTTCACTTCACTTTCACTTTCACTTTCACTTTTACTTTCACTTCACTGCACTGCACAATTGACCCCCACCGGGCCTGGACGACTGAAGAAATGCTGCAGCTGCTGCTCTTTATATAGGGCGACTTCCACTCAAACTCCAAGGCGAGCTCAAATGTTGAGCCTGCGTCGAGTTGCGGTCGCTGCAGTCGATCGTGAAGTGACCAATGAGAACACTCTCTGCTGCTTCAAGCATTTTAAATGAGTTGAACTTAAATGTAAATGTAAACAAATATTGCTGAATATATAAAGACAACAGAAATGATCTTCTGCAGCTCATTTTCGTTGCTTGCTTTGGTTAGGCAGACAGACAGAGAGACAGACAGACAGACTTAGAGATAAAGAGAGAGAGAGAGAGAGAGAGAGAGAGAGAGAGAGAGAGAGAGAGAGAGAGAGAGAGAGAGAGAGAGAGAGAGAGAAAGAGAGAGAGACACTCAGATTTGCAGATATATCGACAGACATACGGTCAGATGAATAGGCAAACAAACAGGGAAGAAGGGTTCAAGAATATTTAGTCTTCCCCACCAATGAGAATACATTCGGCTGTATCAAGCATTCTAAATAGGTTTTACTTAAATATAAATATTGCTACAGACATATAAAGGTCTTTAACTTGTCTTCTTCTATCCTACTTATAGGAATTGAGTTGTTCATGCACTATCAAAATTTGGAATCCACTCACACAGAAATCGGACAATTACACAGACAGACAGATAGACAAACAGACATACACATCCATAAACATGTTATATATTGTAGTTTCATCGGCTCTTGTCATAGATCATAGACAAGCTTCTGCTTCTGCTTTTGCTTCTGAAACACATTTTTATATATATTGTGTGCTAGGTATTAAACTGAATGTTTTATTATATTTTTTTATTATATTTTTTTTATTATATTTTATTATTAAAATAAGGTATACAAAAGTGTTGTGCTTTACATTTTTTAGTTAAGAGTATAGGACACCCTAGTTCTAGTGTCTGTCTCTCTGTCTCTCTGTCTGTCTGCCTAAGCAAAGAAAGCAACGAAAATGAGCTGCAGAAGATCATTTCTGTTGTCTTTATATATTCAGCAATATTTGTTTACATTTACATTTAAGTTCAACTCATTTAAAATGCTTGAAGCAGCAGAGAGTGTTCTCATTGGTCACTTCACGATCGACTGCAGCGACCGCAACTCGACGCAGGCTCAACATTTTCAGTCGTCCAGGCCCGGTGGGGGTCAATTGTGCAGTGCAGTAAAGTGAAAGTGAAGTGAAGTGAAGTGAAGTGAAGTGAAGTGAAGTGAAGTGAAGTGAAGTGAAGTGTGGTCAGGTAAGTCAAATATTTTATTTGTTAATAATGTTAAGTACTTTAGCAGAATTGTAATAGTTAATAATAATTGTTAAAATATTAGATATAAGAAAACTGTAGAGATAAGATAATGTTAATAATCGTTGAGCTAAGCAGTAAAGACTTGGAAAATGTTGAAGACTTTAATAACTTAGAAAATTTGAAAGACTTAGAAAATTAGGAAGACTTAGAAAACTTGGAAGACTAAGAAAAATTAAAAGACTTAGAAAACTTAAAAGACTTAGAAAATTAGCAAGACTTAGAAATCTTAGAGGACTTGAAAAACTTGGAAAATTAGCAAGACTTATAAAACTTGGAAGACTTAAAAAACTTGAAAGACTTAGAAAATTAAGAAGACTTAGAAATCTTAAAAGACTTAGAAAGCTTGAAACACGTAGAAAAATTGAAAGACTTAGAAAATTAGGATGACTTAGAAAACTTGAAAGACTTAGAAAACTTGAAAGACTTAGAAAACTTGGAAGACTTAGAAAAATTGAAAGACTTAGAAAATTAAGAGGACTAAGAAAACTGAAAAGATTTAGAAAACTAGAAGATTCAGAAAACTTGCAACACTTAGTAAACTTGAAAAGCTTAGAAAAATTGAAAACTAGCAAGACTTAGAAAACTTGAAAGACTTAGAAAAATTAAAGGATAGAAAATTAGGAAGACTTAGAAAACTTAAAAGACTTAGAAGACTTCAACTGCCTGAAAAATTATATTTTCTAAATAATAATCGCAAGTAATTTCACAAAAAATGTACACTAATGTACATTTCCATCGAATGAAGGGTATTTCTTAGTTGAGCACTCACGAGCCCTCACTTATTATTAAATCAATATTCAAATTCCATAGAGCTTTAAAAAAAATCTATGTAATTTGATATCCTTCTAATCAGCTTAGGAATAAACATAAAATCAAATCATTAAAGGACCTCACCAGGTATTTTTAATAAAAAATACATTCATTCAGCACTTAAAGTTCAAGAGAATTGTCTGTGTTATTTTAAAATTATATATAAATATAAAAAAAATTGTAAGAGTTTCCCTTGAACAGCAATAGGGGTACTCTATATATATCAAATCAATTTCTTATGAGCTTTTCACTTTGTAAACTAATATTAAATGTCTTCATTTCAAATTTGATTGTGATTATGAATATGTTTTCGCGATGGGCATGCACACACATACTTAAAGGCCCTTGTTACATGTATTTGTATGTATTTGTGTGCCTGTGTGCATTCTTACGAGTCTCACTGTCTGTCTATTGCTCATGCTCATGCAAAGCAACACTTTCATACCTTGTCCAGTCCATGCGTTGTATGGTCAGTGGTTCAAGTTATCAGAAGAGCAATTGGAATAATTTATATGAAATATCCAAATATACATATGATATGTGTATATATGCATGTACCTATATATATATTAACATATACATATATGCTTCAAACTTGAAGAGATTTCATTAATGTGAAAATCTACTACAAGTCTTGTAGCATATCCCATTATAGAAAGACTCTTGGCTAACGAGACTAAAATTTGTTCAAATAATGTCGCCAAAAGACAAACGGAACTCGCGAAAGTTTCGCGGAAAATCACAGCCGCAAAACAATGCAACAGCAGTTGAGCTGCGGCTATGGGCCGTGGCCGTAGTATACGGCCGTGGTGGCTGGCAGCCACGCCCACTACTTAGAGGCTGAGCCACCGCAATGTGGCACCGCATGTTCTCTTGTCTTTTACCTATGCTTTGTTTTAGTTTAGCCGGACTTGGCGCCTTTGGTGTATGCATCCGGCCGCCGTAAAGTTTGCTCAGGCAGCGAACAGTCCGTCAGAGCGCTTAGTGGTGCACGAACAAAAGCCGTCACAAGTTGCAACACAAGCGACAGTGGACGGTGGACGGTGGACGGTGGACGGTGGACAGGCGACAGGACAACAGGTGCGCGGCAGGCACAACAGCCGGCAGGCAGGCGGAGCGAGTCAGCAGCGACTGCATTAGCATTAGCCAATGGCCGACGGCACTTGCAACACTTAGGAAATTGAATTTCCCAGCCAAGTTGCAAAGCCTTGACGTGGGCGTGGCCCGCAGGCAGCCCAAGGCAGCCAAAATGCGTGCGAACTAGTTGCAAAACTTTAAATGCCGCTTGGCGTTGCAATTTGCTGATAAGGCAGGCAATGCGGCAGCGAGGCAAATGGGGGAGGGAGGAAGAGGAAGAGGACACCTCCTTATCTCTTGCCAAATGTTGTTGACCAGGTCCACCCAGGCGCCCTACGTGCCCCATCAAAAGTCACTCAGTGCCTCACGCCATGGCGTTAAATTATTTAAAAACTGTCTTCAACTTTGGCTGACGTCCTGATTGCCAGGGGTCGCACTTCAGTTGAGCTTCTCTTTTGCTTTTTTGTTTTTTTGCTTTTTGTTTTTTTGCTTTTTTGTTTTTTGTTTTTCTGTTTTCAATTGGGCTTTGGGTGTGGGTGGGCTTTGGTGCCGCTCACTGGCTACGTGCCCGATCCTGGCCAGGCACCGCCAGGACACTGCACTGCCAAATGCCGCAGCGCTTAATTCCTTTCTTCTTCTCTTTTTTTCGCTTGCCTTATAATTGTATTTATTTTCATTATTTTAAGCTCTCGCGTCCTGTGCACGTTGCGACAAATTGAATTTGAAATTGAAACTCAAAAAAATCAAAACAATAAAATAAAATAACAAATAAAATAAAGAAAATAACCAAATGCTACGAAACACAGACAAAACATAAATATTGAGAGTATACACGACTCGTCAATACCTTTTTCTACCTTTAGCTAGTTCATACAAAATAAATAAAAATAAGTAAAAATGTTGCAATCGGGAATTCATTGAAATTGGGGAAAATGTAGAAACATATGAATTTTGCCGTTGGGCGCTACAAATTCTGTTGCTGACTTGCCACGCCTCCAGTGGGCGTGCACATATAATGTTTTCATCGATCTTTATAGGACCATAACAAATTTCAGCGTTTTAGCTTTAAAACTATAGAATATACAGTTTCATCTGCATGCACCACGCCCCCAGTGGCCGTCATATATTTTTGAACTTGTGTTGTCAATGCGAGTCTACATTCCAAATTTAAACTCTCTAGCATTTTGATCACCATGGTTTCTGAGATTCCGGAAAATGCATTTTCCGATTTGTCACGCGCCAATGGGGCGGACCGTGAAAATTTTGACACTTTATCAAACGAGGGTATACACGATTACATGATCAAAATTTCAAGTCTCTATCTTGAGTAGCGGCAAAATGGTTTGCATTCAAACGAACAGACGGACGGACAGCAAGACGGACAGCCAGACGGACATAGCACAAAACCATTTTTTTTTTCTTTTTGGAAACAAATTATAAAAATATATTGTAGATTTGTATCATAACTAGAATAAATATATAAAGATAAAGATAATGAGATAAAGATATAAATATATAAATATAAAGTAAATTTGTAAGCTGAGTTGAATTCAAAATTTCAATTTTCAATTTCAATTTATTTCACTTTTTGTTATAACAGATTTTTTTTTTGTGAATGGTATCTTACAATGAACAGAACAAGACTAAGAACTAGGCCTTTTCTGCTTAAAAATTTATAAACAAAAATGACATATGGCAAATACGATAACATAATTATTTGGGGTAAAAAAACAAAGAAATAGAAAACCCCAAAGATGAACATTCGAATCAAATCAAGTTGAGCATGTGAATGAAAAGTATTGAATGAATAATTCGAATGGTGAATACTATAATATAATATAATATAATATAATATAATATAATATAATATAATATAATATAATATAATATAATATAATATAATATAATATAATATAATATAATATAATATAATATAATATAATATAATATAATATAATATAATATAATATAATATAATATAATATAATATAATATAATATAATATAATATAATATAATATAATATAATATAATATAATAAACTAAATATATAAGTAAATATTCACACTTAGCTGAAGTAAAAGTCGATGTCTCCGACTCGGCAATAAACAACATATTTTTCTTAAAAATTAATGAGCTGAGAGCAAAGCATTAATACCAATAAAATATCGAATCTCACATCACAACAAACAGCTCGGAAGGGTGTTTTCAATATGCGCTAATGCAATTGGCAAATAATAATAATCATTGCAATCAATTGCACTCGCATCGAGGCATTGTGAGGCGCATTGTGGCTTTGGCTGAGGCCTTTCATTGTTCGCAGCGCAATTATTAATAAGCATCTTGAGGCAGAACGATTACGAGTAATGGCAGGAGATGGGATGCCGTGCTTTATACTGCTACACGAGCTGCATCTTACAATTTACAACTTTTGAAAAATGCGCATTCTGTGAGACGTAGAGAGACGAGAGAGGGAGAGAGAGAGAGAGAGAGAGAGAGAGAGAGAGAGAGAGAGAGAGAGAGAGAGAGAGAGAGGGCGAGGTTGGCGTGGCAATGGCACTGTGATTGATTTCTGCTGTTGCAAGGACGAGCAAGGCAAGGCGCACAGCTGCTGCCAAGTGTTGCCGTGCTCAAGGACACCTTCCAACTGACATGGCAGGCCAGGCCGAAAGAGTGAGCGAGAGAGAGGGCGAGTGTGTGTGTGTGTGTGTGTGTGTGTAAGGCAAAGGCATGCAATGGAGGCGTGAAAGTCGACTGCTTGGCTAATTGGACGCTTAACAATATGGCAGGCAGTCAGTTGTGGATGGCTGCGAGCTGGGTTGGGGTTCGGGTTTTGGGTTTGGGTTTCTGGTTTCGGTTTTGGTTTAGGCTTTGGTTTTATTGCCAGTCAATAGGCTGGCAAAAGCGACTTACAATAAATAAGTATGCTAAGCCCTCGGCCACCAAAAAGCAATTATTTTTGATTAATGACGGGCGACCCGAGCAGCTGCATCTAGAGTTCCGCTCTATCTCCAGTTCAGCTCCCGCCTGCCAGCCAGAACGGGTTCAAGTCATTTGCGAACGATGTCAACGCATGCATAAAACATGCGCCCGAATGCCCCAATGCTTCAGACCATAAGCCCGTAAACTTATGACAGACAACATAGCGCACGACACACAACTTACAACTATGCAAATTGCGCGCTTTTAGCTGGCACAAAGCGAGCCCAGCTGCGACGCTGAAGAGGAGCATTACAAATATTCATAAGTGCCAGGTAGACAACCAGCAGCAACCAGCAACAAATGCAACAACAAGCGGAAGTTGCTGTCGCATTATGAATTACATACATGAGCGACATGGGCGACAACGTTGCGTATGCGTAATGTGACGATAGGCAGAAACTATTTTAATTATTGTCGCATAAAATGCGGCTACAACGCTGCTAGTTGCTAGTCACACACAAAGGCCATGTTGCAGCATCACAAATACGCTTAAGCTGCCATTTGATGCTGCAAATTTGTTTGTTGAATTGCAAGCAAAAAAAATGGAAGAAAATGCAACAAATTTTCCGCTTAGAGCTTTAATATGGAGTGTCTGGCTTTGGTGACTTAGAATTTGTTACGAAAGAAACTTAAGCAGCTATGATAAACATATATATGTATACATATATAAAGTCTATGAAAATAGTAGTTGCTCATTACCAAATATTTATGTTTGTTACATTTCATTCAAAATCTTAGTTTTAATGATGTACTTGGTTAAAATAAGCTGTGGAAATATTTTATGTTGATTTTTTAGTTTTTTATAATTATAAGAAGTCTTAAAAATATAATTAATAATTATTATACATGTTTCAAAAATATTTAAAAAAGATATGAGCTAATATTTTATTACTTAAAGCATTAGACTAGCAGCTGGCACTTAAATATTGTTGATATCTCATTTAGTTTAGAGTTTACAGTTATTATAAAATGTTAAAAAAATGTTATAAAATAAGTGAACTAATATTTTTTTAGTTAAAACATTAGACTAGCAGCTAGCACTTAAATTTTGTTGATATCTCTTTTAGTTTAAGGTTTATAGTTATTATAAAATGTTTTAAAAATATTTAAAAAATAAGTAAGCTTTTATTTTTTGAGTGTAAACATTAGACTAGCAGCTGACATTTAGACATTTAGTTTAGATCTTATAGGTGCCCAAAATTTTTTTTAGGTGCTGGTTGAAAGAAGCTGTGAACTGCTGTATAAATATATCTTGAAAAATGAGTATTTGATTTTTTAAATAATTATTTACACATATATTTGTATCAAACAAAAGTTCTGCTACCTTAGTAACAACTTAATCCACTCTTACATTGTAGAATGGATTCTTTGCAACGATAGGAGATTGGGAGACATTCAAGCAGGAACATGTTATTGACGGCCATTTCCTGACGCCCTCAAGTGAACTGTGGGATAGCATTGAGGAATTTACGACCAGCCCCAACATCAAAATAATCGACAAACACTTTTGCCCTATGTTTCAATAGCATGCCGTGGGTAGCCATAGCACTAGACATAAGTTAGTATGTAAGAAGAAGACAATCATTGCAGCATAAAGTTTTGTATCTCAATCATCGGAATTAAACATAAAGTGTTGTATCTCAAGCACTGGCTTTAAAGTTGTGAAATACTTTAATTTTGCAGCTTCAGCTGAGTGGTTTCTTAGACGTAGCTTGTTAAAATACGTATGTCATTCATATAATATTACTAATTAATTATAGAAATGTTTCTTTGAGTTTCTATGAAAAAACATTTGTTTGCTTATTTTTATGTTTATTTTAGTTTTGTATTCAAAGAAAAAATATAACAAAAATTCTGAATAAAGTCATTTAAAAATGAACCCCAAAAATACACAATATTAATGCAGAGTATGTTTCAGTTTATTTTGTGTTCCATTCTTTCTGTTTCTATGCACCTGATAACGATTTCTGTTCTGTGCAGGCTGAAGACTTTAATTAGTTAAAGCTAAAGTGATGCAGTATAGCTTTTTCATTATGGAAAATATTATGTGCCTCAGGTTATAATAGTTTTTTTTTTTATTATATATATTTTTGGTCAGAAGCATATCTCAAACTCTATTTGAAAGACAGTAAGTAATACCTACTTATGCTGACAATAAAATCGTATTGCAATCATAACTAAATCAAAGAACTTTTGCATTTTATTAATCACATTTTGCATGAACTTCAGCTGAATTTTCCTCGTTCAAATTTTGCTTCCGTGCTGCCAACAAAATTTTCATAAAGCTATTTCCGAATTGGTTTTAAACATGATCAAAACCAAAAATAAAAAATAACTTTCGTACATAAATTTTTAAGTGCTGCACCTTAGTACGTGTCCTCCTTGTAAAAGATGTAAGAAGAACTCTATTCAGATCTTTTTACAAGCTCTTTTACTCACATACATACTCACATAATATAGTTCGTCCATGTCTGGGCAGGCTACTACAACAAACTATTTGTTTCGTATATGTACATATAAACATGTACACATATACACATATACATATATATATATATATATATATAGATATATATATATATATATATGTATATATATCCTCTAGTTTGGCGGATGCTTCTATAATATTCGTTTAATAAACAATAAAGTTATTCGTGAAACTATCTTCAATAGTTCGCAGCTGAAGCGTATCTCTATGTATGTGTGTGCGTGTGTGTGTATATATATCTAAATGTGTGTATGTTTGCTTGTGTCTATGTGTGCGTTAACATTTATGTAAAGTTTGTTAAATCCACAGTAAATGGTCTTCGTAAACTTTCATCCACAATGCCTTAACACACACACACGCACACTCTCGTTCACACATACACACACACAGTTTGCTGACCATGCTTCGGACATTTTATTTATTCGATTCTTAATTTAAATCATTCATAAAACTAAACGATTTTCGTCCGAAAACTATTTTGAAAGTTTAAAAGCTCAAACCTTAAAACTTTAAATTATCAAAAATTATTCAAGACAATATTGGTCAAGAGAAATATTTAAATGATTTAAGCTTGTAGCGTATGCTCGACTTGCAGATACCGTGGAGAATAAGTTTTTGATGCTTATATCTTTCTTACTTCCATTTACAACGGGGAAAGTGAAATAACTGATGTGAATAGCCAGAAAGTTGAGAGCTTTGATGGACTGACTAGGCAAACTGATAAATATATATATATATAATAAATATGAATGTGAACATGTTTATCAAATTCAAGCTCAATTATTGATTAGCAATTTGAATTTGGTCGTCAAGTCGATCATCATCAAAAAACAGCCAAAAAATAAAATTCCTTTAAATCTTAAGCCAACAAAGAGACGTATATTTAATTGAAGTAACCAGCAAAGTCAACATTCGAAACGCTATTGCCGTAGTGATTCATTTGATTCAACTACAAATGAATTTTCTGCCTGAAGCTCTGTCAACAAAGCTCAGGAAACCATTTGCATGATTTGCTAACTCATATAAATATGTATATACATATATATA
Source organism: Drosophila hamatofila (assembly GCA_035045345.1). NCBI lineage: Eukaryota > Metazoa > Arthropoda > Insecta > Diptera > Drosophilidae > Drosophila > Drosophila hamatofila. The sequence continues at coordinate 11,613,741 of JAWNPA010000039.1, read as the reverse complement.
TTTATAGAATGCCATAAATGAAAAAGTAAGCAGATAATATCTCAAATTGTTATTGTTTTATTGCAATGTCTTTTCCTATTACTCTTATTTAATGATTCATTCAAAACATTGTGAGTGATCGACAGCAATACCTTTTATTTCAAATTTAGTTGCTAATGATTCATATCTATTGCCATAATTTCCCACGGCGTGTAATTGGAGTATAGGACACAAATGATTGCCGCATGTGTCTCGATGGTTTGTCGTTGGGAATGATGGTCGTAAATTGATAAATAAAGTCTTTCAGTTCACTAGAAAATGTCAAGAAATGGTCGTCTATATCATGTTCATATTTTATATAGGATAGATAGGTTAAGAATATGTAAAAGATGAGCGCAAACCTTACAAGCTCAACGATAGATATGCTGATATATGATATGATATATGATATGATATATGATATGATATATGATATGATATATGATATGATATATGATATGATATATGATATATGATAGATATCTGGACTCAGAAGAATAAAAGGTAACACAAAACTAAACATATATTCTCAAAACAAATATGCCCCACTTTTTCTCAAATTATGAATGAGTATTCAACATGCAAATGAAATGCAAATTAATAAAGATAAAGTGATATCCAGCACATTTAGCCACCCTAATATACCCACATTGAGGGCGTATGCAGGGTATGCAGTGTAATTGAAATAACAATTTTAACAATTTTAAATTATTATAAAAAAAAATATATAGATATAGATAGATAGACGAGCCAATATAATTGCGTGTCATAAGCTTCAAAAACATATATATCTCTTTAGTCGAGCTAAAATCATTGCATTTTGATGCGAATTTTGCAAGCAGAACAGAAGCAGAAAAACCAAACGGATTCATGACTACAAAATGTTGATTTTATAAAATAACGAAACGAGTTTGCAAAATGACATTTGATCGATAAAAAAAGAGGGAAAAGGAGAAAAAAAAAAAACAGAAAAAGATAAGGTCGCAGCTCAACCCAAAAACTCCTAACATATGTTGGGTATCCGAGCAGGGTCGCAAGGGCAGAGGACGCAGGACTCATGCCAGCTGCTTTGGGAGTGAGTGATATACGAGGTGAGGCACCTGTTCATGTCAGCCAACTGCACGGTGAGCTAGCTCAGTGCCGTTAGCTGACCAAGTAAATAACAAATACAAAAATAACAAAAATAAAAAATACAGAGCAAAAAAAAAAAAAAACCCAAAGTAAATTGAATTTCGCAACACATTTCGCACGAAAACTTTGCATATGCCACAGGCCACGCCCACACCTGACGCACGATTTCCAACATTTGCCACTTTGAATGTGTGTGAGTGTGTGACTGAGAGTGTTTATACCCTTTACTCTGAAACAATCTGTTTAAATAGGGTATTACGGGGTTAATGTGTCGTTTGCGAAGTTTTCTGATTTCCCATTGCGGGCTGAGAATTATATTTAATTTTAATGCCTTTTTTCGGAATGTCAAATTCAGTCAATTCTTTCTTTTTAATATTTTTTCAAATTGTGACTATCTATAAATTTATAATTTTTTTATGTTCTATAGGTTTTTTTTTTCTTTTTTTTTTAAATAAAATTTGTGCGTTGAAATTTTTGCATTTGCTTAATTCAAAGCAGACTTCATAGTTAAAAAGTCTTCATGAAGCTTTCAACTTTTCAAATGTATTTTATGATATTTTTATGAATATAAAATTTATTTTTATATATAATAAGCATATTTTTATAAATATAAAATTTATGAATACAAATGTATGAAGCAACATAATAAACATATTCAACTATTTGACTAAAAAATATTTTAACAAAATAATATATACTTATAACATAATATATATATATATAATATATAAAGACTTTATTTTGAAAAAAAAAATCCTTTTTACTTTATTCTGGTTTTCTATATATTTCTATATATCTATATATATTATGGTAGGCCAATTATTATTATTATTATTAGAGAGAATATCACTATAGTTAGCTTCCAATATTTAACTATAAGGCTCTACTCTACTACTATAACTACTAGATTGTTATTCGAAAAATAAGAAAAGTATTGAATTCAATTTGAAAGGCAAAACAAAGACATTAGCATCAGAGTAGAATAAATAATTAAGATCAAATTGAAATAAAGCCTTTTACAATATGTACATACATATATACATATATATAATTATATGTCAGAGCTTTCTCATAATGTTCAGTTTCCATATTAATAGACTTGTATACTAGGCTCCATAAGCAGTTTCCTATACTGTTGCACTTCTACAATTCACTTGCTATCTCCTTATATCGTCTCACAATTCTAGCAGCTTCTATATTGCTCACAAGCTGCAACACACGCATTTCTTTTCGACAAGAGGCCTACTCATGCCATCTCATTCTCTCTCAGCAACTGCTTGGACCACATTCAGCAGCAGCTATATATTTGTCTCTCACAATTTGAGTATACTGAGAAGCGTGCTGCCAACTGGAGTAATATTTCCAGCACTACTCTAACAATGAGACGCTATGTTGGCATATTATATTCGTGATACGATGTATATATCTAATATCTATATACATTCCGTTTCTCTAATAAGCAACACATCTGCAGTAGTAGAGCTCAGCTTGATGCTCTCTCTGTTGGATGAGTGAATGCAAATTTTGTTGGTCAGCTGATGTTTGGCGCAGCATTTAGTCATCTCGTGCTCCACTCTGACGTTCAGTGGGTCACTGTTTGAATAACCGCAAACCGTTGCCGAGATTGAAAGCAATTTAAAGCAGCCATATGCCAACGGCGAAATGTGCGAGTCACTGGGGAAGGTCGCCTGGGCAGAGCATTGGAGCAATTTAGTAGCAGTTGGGCCACAGGAGACAGCGTCCCATATTTCATTGATGGCGCTGACAGCTCCCCAAGCAATTGGCGGATAGATGTTTAAAAATTCAAGCGAAATGGCTAAAGAAAAACGCCTAACACAGCAAATGAGTTGCACCTGCCGTGGGAGGAGTGGGCGGAGTGGGAGGAGTGGGAGGAGTGGCAGGAGGGTGAGCAACGGAGGGTGGGGGTGGACAAGCTGGTGAATAAATGCATGAAATGAATGAGTAAATAACTGGAATGACTAACTGCGGTGCTTAGTCGTCTCTGACGGCGACTCAGGCTCGATTTGCAAATAACATGAAGAACATGAAGAAGCTAACGCATTGGACGTGGGCTTGGCAATTGGAATGGGCCAAGCCAAAAAGGTGTGAAAGTGCCAGGCTGAGAATCACTTTAATGCGTATGTGGTTCACATGCCAGCAGCAGAGATAGATAGCGAGAGGGAGAAAGAGAGAGGGAGAGAGGGAGATATCGACAAACAAGCAAAGACAGGCTAAGCATGCTGCCTGCCTGCCTGACTGGCTGCCTGCCTCCAGCCAGCCAAATGGCATTATCAAAATTTACATACAAGCATATCCTGATTATCCTTTAAGCATGAATTATTGAAAGCGTAAATACCGCCAGAGACGACACTTGGCAATGGCAGGAGCTGCTTTCAGAATGCCAGCAGCCAGCAGCTAACAGCTAACAGCAACAAAAATTGCGTAGTAGCTTTAGCTGTCGAGAGAGAGAGAGAGAGAGAGAGAGGGGGAGAGAGAGAGAGAGGGAGAGGGTAGAGGACAGAGCAGAGTGTTGGAAACAACGGCTTAATTTGCACATGACAAACCGAAAGACAAACTGTAAGACATTTGAAT